>VWZU01013197.1:91473-125404 GCA_013397095.1 Sterrhoptilus dennistouni
AGACACGGGACGGGGACACGGCACCGGCCTTTGCCGCCGGGGGGTTACGGGGCGGCGACAGCCCGGGGACACGGGAGCGCTGTCACGCGTGGGGGTCACAGAGGGACCCTCAGCTGGGGCCTCTGGAAACCGTCAGAGATCCCCCCCGGGAGGATCCTGTCACCTCCAGGAAACTTTCCTGTCACCTGTGGGAACCCCACCTTCCTAACCAGCCCACCCCACTAAGACACCCTCCCCACAGGGCTCTGATCCATGGGGAATCCTTCTGGACGAGTCACCCTGGGTGTCCCTTGGTGGGGGGACAGACACTTGGCCAGCCGTGAGGATGGAGGTGCCAGGAGGCGGGATAAGGTCATTCCGCCCTGTCCCCTGGAGCTGTGACCCTCGGCCTCACCCCGTGGTGTTCCCACCTCTGTGTGGTCCCCAGGGCATGGCAGGAGAGCGTCTCCCTGAAGGAATTGCAGCGGAGAGGCGTCTGCTTGCTCAAGCTCCAGGTGGCCAGCCAGAGAACCGGCCTCTACGGGCGTCTCCTCGTGACATTCCAGCCCAGGAAGGGGGATTCGGACACCGAGCTGCCCTCCAACAGCTTCGGGCCTGGTCAGTTACACCCCTGTCTTTCCAAAGGAAGACCATACAGTCCTAGAATGGTTTGGGTTGGAAGGGACCTTAAAGCTTATCCAGTCCCACCCTCTGCCATGGGAGGGACACCTTCCACTAGCCCAGGTTGCTCCAAGCCCCATCCTGGAACACTTCCAGGGATGAGACAGCCTCAGCTTCTCTGGACAATGACACATTTTCCCCACCTCACCCTCTCCCTTCCCCCCTTTGCAGGGGACATTGTGGGGCTCTATGAGTCAGCTGGGCAGGGGGACCCGCTGTGCACGGGCGTGGTGACACGTGTCACCCCCAAGGCGGTGACGGTGGCCCTGGAGGAGCCCCGGGATGGGGATCTGGCCGTGGACCACGAGCGCTCCTTCCGCCTGCTCAAGCTGGCCAACGATGTCACCTACAACAGGCTCAAAAGGTGAGGGCTCACCTGGGCTCACTCCGCCCAGCGGGATGAGGAGGGCCGAGTTTAGTCTGGAAAAGCTCCTCCCAGACCCTTCCCAGTCTGGATTTGTCATTCTAGAGCCTCACAGCAGCCTCAGTTTACCCATCTGCTGTCTGGTTCTGTTCTTGCCTCTCCCAGCTGTGTTTTGGTCTCTCTGCATGACCCCTGGGTTCTGTGTAGGGCCTTTTCCATCCTGGCAGGAGGTGTGAACAGCTCCTTGCTGGATAAACATCATGAAAAAGCTCATTTGGCTGTACCAAAGAGGGGCAATGGGAAGGAGGAGCCTGACCAGCACAGGGATGTGTGTGCAAGGGCTGGGAGATGCAGGAATTGTGTGGGATTAGTCTTGTAGCATTGTTCAGCTTTGGAAGAGTTCAGTCCTTACTCCTTACAGCCTGTCTCTGAGCACTTGGGAGTCTCCAGAGAATTCCTGCTTTGCCTATAACCTGGATATTCCCTCCTTTGGCAGAGCTTTAATTGCACTCAAGCAGTACCGTGGCGGCCCAGCCTCCGACCTGATCGACGTCCTCTTCTTTGCCTCTGCTCCCAGGGCGTTCCCTGAAACAAGTAAGGATTCTTTTTTATCAGGCTTGATGGGCATCCCTTGGGAATTGCCCACGAGAACACAAATAGTTCTGATCCCTGTTTATATCCACACGTGGAGCCACTTTGCTCTAGCAAAGACCCTAGTGTTCAATGCGAGTCATCAGTGGTGCTGCAACTGGTAGCATTGTGCTCATACTGGTTTATACTGGGCACACTTCCTCATGGGAAGAACCTTGACAAAAACTTGGATATAAGTACTATCCATTCTGTTGCGCTTCTTTGGAAAAAACAAAGATGAAATTACACAGAAGCCACAGGGAGAGCAAAGCTTCTGATCAGCAGCTGTATCAGTTATCAACAGCTGCTAATGGATACTATCCCTTGACAGAAGGGAAGGATGCAAAAACCAGGGAATGAGAGCTGAGGGTGGGCTGAGGGTGCCCAGCAGGGTAGGCTGTGTCTAAGCCATGTACAGAGCTCAGGTCTGCTCTCCCCTCTCGTGCCATCCATCCCTACCAGGGTTCTGCCCCTTTTCCTCCCCTCCACAGCTCCCTGCACTGTTTATCTTTCTTGGATTCCTGGATTTGGCTGCCCACCAATAGTTTGCCTCTCTCCCATTCCCTCCAGCCAGGCTTGACTTCCAATAGGATATGCCAGGGACAAAAAATGGGTGTTAAAGAGTCTTATCCCCATTCCTCTAAGCACTGATCTCAGTCTGAGTCAAACCTTTTAGCCATTTGGCTGCCTGGGGACCTTGGTGCACTCAAGGTTTTAATATTAAATAAAAGAATTAAATTTTAATCAACCAACTTTCCTCAACAGGGCTTTTACTCCTGAGGGAGCAGAACAGCCTCTAATGAAGGAAAACTCCTTTTCACCACATCACTCAGCTGAGCCAGGCTGAGCAGAGATGAATTTTCCATCTCCTCAGCACTGGGAATATTGATGGATAGATTGAGCCACATTAGACAGACAGAGGAGGTGCAGTATGAACATAGAGGCCTTGCAGTTACCTCCTCCCTTCAGAGCTGCTTTCTCCCTAGCTAGAGAGATGTTGTACCAGCCTGGAATTAAGGGATAATAACTTGGAATAAGCCTGCCCTGACCTGAAGGGCTCTGCCAGACAAACCTCACAGCACTCAGGCAGCTTTTCCATGTCACAGCCTCTCCTTCCATGACAAAGCACCCATTAGCCTGGTTTCTTTGGGGATCTGTCTCATCCCATCCATTACCTGATTTCAAACAAACTCATCAGCAGCAGGCTGTGTCAATAAGCCCTGGACAGCTCATGAAATTGGCTGTCTAGACACACAACTGTGCCAACACCGTTCGGGGATGCGAGACGAGCTCACTTCTGTCAGAAACCAGGGAGCTACG
This sequence comes from Sterrhoptilus dennistouni, assembly GCA_013397095.1. Taxonomy (NCBI): domain Eukaryota; kingdom Metazoa; phylum Chordata; class Aves; order Passeriformes; family Zosteropidae; genus Sterrhoptilus; species Sterrhoptilus dennistouni. The sequence continues at coordinate 94,448 of VWZU01013197.1, forward strand.
GGTGGGAGAGGGGGAAAAATCCACGCCAGCAGGTCAAATGTGCAGAAACCTGAATCTGATTTTTTTTTTTTAAAGTGTGGGGAACAAGATGAGAATCCTAATTTTTCAATCAGGGAATCTTGCAGGTGGGTTCTGACACCACTGTGCATCTCAGTAATTAATTACCAGACAGCAGCAGCCCAACACAGCACATCAAAGCTCAAGTCCCTTCAAAACACTTAAATATGCAATAAATACCCTTGGCATAACACAAAAACGTGGGACAGGCTGTGAGAAGAATAACCTAAGGAACAGTCAAAAGGAGAGGAAGGGATCTCCTTCCAGTGGGCAGCTGGGGTCTGCAGCAAAGGTTGGGACTGGCACAAAGCACTTCCACACCTCACCTTGCTACATCCAGGGAGGTTCCAAGTGGGAGAACAATTTCTCCAAAAAGGGCAGAGTCTGAACTGAGCAGGAATTTTGCCCGTATCAGGCTCCCTGGGAAGCAGAATCCAGGTGCTCACCCATCAAAAATGCCCACTTTGTCTCCCTTCCCCTTTGACCTGCACCTGTGGCCCTGCTGGAGCTTCCACACCTGGAATTTCTTCCAGACAATCCTCCCAGCATCCATGTGGGATCCCTGCACCCCTGCATTTCAGGAATGAGAGGGAGTGGAGAGGCTTTGCTTGCCAGCAGAGGCCAGCATTGCTCTGCTTGCTGTGCTCCTTCTGGCCATCCAAGAGGGACATGTCCCTTTTCCCTTTGGAAAGCAGGTTCTGCTTTACCTGTGCAGGTCACTGATAGCTGCCAGCTCTCTCCTGTGCTGGAGAAAGTCAGGAATGCTCCTTTTTGTTCCTGGCTCCAGAAAGCCTGGCTTGTGTCCAGCTCTGCCCATGGCTTTAAAAACATTTGAAAAGGGAAAGAAGCAATTAAAAATCCTGGTAAAAAGGCAGGAATGTCCTCAGAAAAAGTCAACCTGGCAGCAGAGCACGGGGAAGCACCAGGGATTTCCAGCAAGACTTTCTTGGCTTTTTGGCACAAGTCACTTGCAAAGAAACCTGAGATGCTCCTCATCCCTCTACCCTGTGACACCTCTTGTCATCAGGAGCCATGGAGAGGCCTCTGAGATTATTGGGGAAGTCTAAGCAGTCCAGACAACTCAGCTGCCAGATATTTCCTCTGGAGAACAGGGAAAGTTCTAACCCAGGCTGAAGTACCCACCTAGGTTTTGTCCAGCAGTGTTGGCTGCAGTGAGGTTGTACTGGGGAAGAGCTGCAGGTGGCTCTGGATTGCACTTGGTCAGAAATATACCTTGGAAAGGGCTTCCAGCTCTGGAAAACCCAGGCTCTTCCTCTCAGGAAGAGCTGTTGTCATCCATTTTTGGTGCAAAGACCCCTTTCCTAGACTTGGATATCACCCTCCCAACCCACTGCCTCACCAGAGCTGCTGGAACTGTGCAGAAAAGTGTCTCAGTTCTTGGGAATGTTGGGGCACCAACCTGGCCAAGGTGCTTCAGTTTCTAATACTAATAAATGGAGTTGTGCATCAGGGCACAATTAACATGGCCACCAGCAAGACACATTCCAGGAGTCTTTTCAGGTGAGGATACCTGGAGCCCAGGTGCTGCAGGAAGAAGAGATTCCACAGCATCCCATAAGAGGCTCTTCCCTCCTCCCCACCACTGAGGCCAGCCCAGAAGAGGCACATTCCCAGCCTTCCCACACAGCAGCTCCTGGCAGCATGTGGTTAGGAGGGATGAGGGTGGGCACAGGCCTCGAGAAATTCCTGAGCTCATCCTTGAGCAAGGAAGCATCAATGACTCCCACATCCCGGCTGTTCCTCACTGTGGGAAAAACCTCTCAGGTTGGAAGCTATTCTTGTTTTTTCCCCAGCCCATGGGATGCTTCCTGGTCTTGTGTTAGTCATTGACACACTCACCCAAAATTTACACATAAACCAAGAGGCAGAGTGACAGCAAAGAGCACCTTTAGCCCCGTTTCTCTCTTCATCATCACCTTCTCAACGAGTCTCTTTTGTTTAAGCTCATTTAGTGGTGCTGCTTCAAAAGCCACAGACCACACACAGGTTCACCTGCTTAAAACCAGAAGAAACTTCCATGTTTTTAGTCCAGCCCTTAATGCAAAGAGAGGGATGAACCACATGATGCCCAGCAGGGAAGGATGCCCAGAGACATGTCTTATGTAAGCTTTTGTGGGAACGTTATTTTCAGGAAACCTCGGTGTAATGAGTCATCATCCCTTGCTGTAATTAACTCCCATAATGAACAAGGAGATTAGCATTAGGATTAGGGGGGGGATGAGAATAAATTTGGGCCTAAATGAGATAAATCTAGGAGGTTAAAAAGCAGCTTTTGAGAATTCAGTCTCCGCAGTGAAACCAATTCTCTTCTAATGCGATTTGCATATTCTTTTCTCTTTTTTCCCTCCCTTTTTAAAGCAGAAACTAAATTTATTTTTATCTTTTAAATTGCTCTTTGTACCTTTTCCTGCCTTCATTCCCAGTCTGGGCTGACCACCACAGGGCTGCTCACAGGCTCTGTAGGTTTTTCTGCTTTTTCACTGGTTTCACTGGCAGGGATTTGTTTGCCAGATCTGCTAATTCCTCCCCAATTTTCATTGAAGATTTCACTAAAGGTGCTGGTTCTCCTGCAAAACAAACCCAGCGCTCCCTCCAGAGCCAGGTAAAACCTACCTGGTTGATGCTGGAACAGCTAAATGCCTCTTAAATTCTGGGAATTCCTCCACTGACTGGCTGAAGGCCAAGTATCAGGGCTGGGGAAGGGATGGGGAAGCATGGATGCAGGATGGGGAGAGAGCCTGGTTTTTTTTGAAGCATAAAAAACTTATTTTTACCTTCTGGGGTCTTCCAGCCCCCTCAGTACTTTCCTCCCAAGGTTCTCTTCATTATCAAATGGATTTGGGCTGGCTGCACAGAGTTCCCTGAATTTGTGCTTCTCAGTCCCTTCCCATTTGGGGCTGGTGTCCCAGGGACTGTCCTGCTGTCTCCCCAGAGCCTCTGGAGTTCTTCAATGCCAACCTGGATGAGTCTCAGAGAGAAGCTGTGTCCTTCTCCCTGGCTCAGAGGGAGCTCGCCATCATCCACGGGCCTCCTGGCACAGGGAAAACTACGACCCTGGTGGAGATCATCCTGCAGGCTGTGCAACAGGGCCTGAAGGTGAGGCTTGGTGACAGGGCTGTGGTGACAGGGACAGGGACCACCTTGCCTTGTGTGGAGACCTCAGAGCAGCCTTCCAGTCATGGCAGGGGCCTACAGGGAAGCTTTGCAGGGATTTTTCATCAGGAGCTGGGGTGAAACCACAAGGGGAAATGCCTTCAAATGGGAAGAGGGGAAATTTAAGTTGGATATTGGGAAGAAATCTTTCCCTTTGAGGGTGGTGGGGTGTTGGCATCCAGGTTGCCCAGAGAAGTTGTGGCTGTCCCATCCCTGGAAGTGTCCAAGGCCAGGTTAGATGGGGCTTGGAGCAACCTGGGATAATGGAAGGTGTCCCTGCCCGTGGTGAGGGGGACCTGGATGGGCTTTAAGGTCCCACCCAGACCATTCCAGGTTTCTATGATTATTTTGCACACTCCTGGGTTTTGTGGCAGCTGGAGCAGCTCTTGTTGGATCTGTGCTGATCCCAAGCCTGGCTTGGCTTGCAGGGACTGGAGACTTCCCCAGCAGCTCTAAGGAGGTGCTGACAGAGCTGAGGTTTGGTGTTCACTGGGGAGGTGAACACCACAGGAGTGCTGCAAAGCAGGGAGAGAATTACCTGTGGTGACACCAGTGGTTATTCCCAGCAGAAGCATGCTGGTCTCCCTCTGTCTGCTTCTTGCTGCTTGGACACCTCTGCTGCAGCCTTTGGGCGGGCTCAGAGGTGCCAAGGGCGTGTCTGTGCCCCGGCAGGTGCTGTGCTGTGCCCCGTCCAACGTGGCCGTGGATAACCTGGTGGAGCGGCTGGCGGGCGGCAGGGCGCGGCTGCTGCGGCTGGGACACCCGGCCCGCCTGCTCCAGCCCATCCAGCAGCACTCCCTGGACGCTGTGCTGGCCCGAGGGGACACCGCCCACATCGTGGCTGACATCAGGAGGGACATGGACCAGGCCTGGGTGCGTGGCATCCCGCGGGGGTGGGGATGTGCGTGGGCTGGCGTAATCGATCCCAGCAGGAGGTCAGATATTAGGTCCCTTCCCTGTGAGGGTGGGAAGGCCCTGGAATGGATGTCTCAGAGAAGCTGTGGTTGCCCCATCCCTGGAAGTGTCCAAGGCCAGGTTGGATGGGCAACCTGGGCTAGTGGAAGGTGTCTCCACCCATGCCAGGGGGTGAAATGAGGTGATCCATGAGGTCCCTTCTAACCCAAAGCATTTGGGGATTCTCTGATCATCATGTGCTGGAGGGCGGAACTCCTCCTGTCTGAATCCCTCATGGAAGTGGGAAAATTCCAGTCCCTACTGCTGTGTGGGGAGCTGCTGCCCCTCACATCACCTGTCTGGCCTGATCCGTGCCCTCCTCTTTACCAGAGAAACATTCCCATCATTAATTCACTTCCTAACAAGCTGTCTGCCTGTCCTGATACTCCCTCCCACTCTCAGCCACCTCAAGCAGAAAGCAGAGCACATTTAAATACGCATCCTTAATTTCTTTTTTCTCACCCTAATTTTCCTAACATTCTCTTGCTACATAGCTCTGGTACTTGGGGTGAGGATTTGATGCTAATTAGGTTCTTTTCCTTCCTGTTTCTGGTGGCAGCAGTGTCCAAAAGCCTTTTTTTTTTAAACTACTTAAACTATTTTCCATCTTTCTCACTGGTGATTAATTTTCCGTTTCATCTCCTTGGGAGGAGTGTGTCACAGAAGATGCCCTTGGCTGCAGAGACCTCATCTCCGAGGTCCTGACACATCTTTTCTTCCTCTTGCCTCTTTTTCTACACTGCCACATTCCCTACTGTTCCTTGGAACAATTTCTCCCTTTGGAGCTCCACATTTTGATTTTTCTCTCCCCTTCACCCCAGCCCACAGAAGGAGCAGTATCAGAAATGAAAACCTGTGTCCTCTTGAGGCATTTGCTACCCCTCTGTGCCTCCTTCCCTCACCTGGCTTTGAGATTCCCAGGACCTCAGCTTCTGGATACTGCTTGCCCCAGCAAGGTTTCAGCCCCACAGTACCTGAGAAAGAAATGCAGCACAAGTCCAGGGCCAGTCCAGCTCCTGGGCAGGATAAGGGAACAGTCCAGGAGGACAAGGCAGGGAATCCAGGAAAGAAGACTCACTCCATGAGCTGGCCTTAAGTAGACTTCCAGACCAGAGAGTGGATGACAGAGCCCGTATGAGGCAGGTGGGGATGATCAGAGTTGATATTCCTAATTCCCAACTAGGAATAGGTGACATCCAGACTGACCACATCCTCAGGGCCTCTGATCCCACCCTTGGAGTTCCTGAGCCCATTTTGACCACAGCTGACAGACACATGGAGATGGCACAGTTTTAAATACCTGTGAGCTCAGCCAAAACAGGGGCCTGGGCTGGTCCATGTTAGACCCTGGAAAATCCATCCATCCATCCATGACATGACTCTAGGAACCAGCAGGTCTTACTGTTTTGGCTGCACATAAGAGCTCCTGTCTGCAGCCTTTTCATCCTTCCCCAAGTCATCAGCCTTACCTCCAGGGAAATAATACCAATTTCCATCTGGGATTGCTCAGTGAGCTGTAGCTCAGCTGTGGTCCCATCTTTGTTGCTCTGGCAGTGCTGGTGGTTTGGGCTGATAGATACATTTAATATCTGCTAAAAAAAGCTCTGGGCCTGTCCGGATGCTGCTCTGGATCCTTTCCAGCAGCTCAGAGAGGCCAGTTTGAGGTGGCAGAGCTGCTGCTGGGGCTTGGAGAGCCCTCCTGCTTCCTCAGGACAAGATAGGAAATCCCAGTCCCTCCCCCAGCAGAGGAACAAGACCCCTCTTCCCAAACATTCCTCCCTGCTCCGTGCCAGATGCTTTGGCTGGTCATAGACATGGCCAGAACTGAGTAGCAGCAATTGGCTCTATCCCAGTTTTTCTCTTTTCTAGGCAAAAACCAAAAAGGCCCAAGATAAGGGAGAGCGAAGCCATTTTCTGAGTGAGATTAAGACCCTGAGGAAGGAGCTGAAGGAGCGAGAAGAGGCTGCCATGGCTGCAGCCCTCAGCCAGGCCAGTGTTGTCCTTGCCACCAACACAGGTGGGAAATCCTCCTGCTTGCTGTTTTCCCTCCCTTTGCCAGGTAAACCACGTGCTCTGCAAGGCAGCATCCTGCTGGGATACTTGCTCCAAGCTCCTGGGAGCTCAGCACTGTCTCCCAAACCCCTCCCCAATGGGATTCTCCCAGCTTCCACCGTGGCACAAGATGTTGTTGAGCAGAGAATATGGATGTGGAAGTGCCCCTGTTAGCTCTGAGTAGGAGCTGGGAGTGCAGTGAGTAAACAAGTGCTGCTGGAGGTGTCTGCTCCCGATGGCATAAATCACATGGGATTGCTTCCCTGCCTGGACCCTTTCCAGGAGTGATGGAATCCAGCATGTGTTTCCAGAGCCTGCTCCCAGGCTGCACATGGCTGGTTCTGCACTCACCCAAATGATGTGACACGGGATTTTAGGGAGCCAGTTCCAGGTGTCCAGCAGGCATCTGTAGCTGCAGGTGGGAAGGTTCAGCACGTGTGGAAGGGCTTTACTGGCTCAGGTTTTTCATACTCCAGGGCCCACTTACAATCTTCAGATCTGGTTGCTCAAGGGTCATTTGTTGAAAGGAAACATCAATAATTTTAGGTCATAAAAAAGCAAGTTACTGGAATGAAGGTTAGTAGAAAGATAAATCCTTCTGTGTCTTAGTCCCTGGGAGTTGGCCTCTCACTTCTTTTTACTTTCCAAAAGAAAGGGGGAGATTTCTTTCTCTCAGTAAAACTGGTATTTTTGTTGATCAGCTGTGGTTCTCCCTGGACCTGGAGCTTCCCAGCCAGCTGGGCATCTGTGCAACTGGCAAAACTTGAGTTGTAACTGTTCAGCTCACCAGATTCACATAGGCTGGAAAACAGTTTTGAAAGAGAAACAGTGTCTTTGATGGAAAACTGGAATGTCTGAAGTGATGCAGAGCTGTAGAGGCAGCAGGATTTACAGTGACAAAGCCAAATCCCCGTTCTCAGAGCTGCAATAGCACAGGAGCTTTGGAAAAAAACATTTCTGTGAATAAAAATCCCCTGGGCTGGGAAACTGGTTTCTTCACCCCACCTTCCTCCCCGTGCATCCTTCTTCTTTGTGAACTGGAGGGAGATTTGGATGCCCCCTGGGATTCAGATTTCTGATCAATGTATGGATCAGTATCCATCCGTAGGTCTGGGTTAGAGCTGGATGTCTGTAAGGAGACAAATGTTACAAATGGACTAATGATGTTAAAAATTAGCCCTTGCTGTGGCTGTCTGGTTCCAGTCTCCTTTCCTTCTTCCCAGTGCCCCGAGGAGGAGCAGAGGCATAGGGGACTCAGCCCATCTCCCCTTCTCAGGGTGTCCCTCAGTTACCAGACAGGTGCATCCCCAGTCAGTCCCTCAGCTGGGGATGAGGAGTTTTGTTGGCACTGGGAGGCAGCAGGAAGGTGGGTGTTCCTTGATCTGATCCAGATGAAGCACTGAAGCATATTGTTCTCTTTGGCGTCTGGGCTTCACTGCTGTTCCCAAAGATTCTTGGAAGCTTCTGGGCCCAGATGCCAGGGAAAAAAAAGGACAAATAGGGACTGGCAAAAACAATCCTGACTTACACATATCAATGGATACGTGTTTGGCAGAGCTGAATTCCTAAATCCCTGTAAAGAAACGTTGTTTCACTTGCCTCAATCACTATTACAGCTTGTGAGGTTTGTTTCCAGAGCAGGTTCCCCCCTCTTCCTTGCTTCCCTGCTCACTTGGGAACCTTCTCCTTCCACCAGGTGCTTCCTCAGATGGCCCCCTGAAGCTGCTGCCTGAAACCCACTTTGACGTGGTGGTGATTGATGAATGTGCCCAGGCTCTGGAAGCCAGCTGCTGGATCCCTCTGCTGAAGGCTCCCAAGTGCATCCTGGCTGGGGATCACAAGCAGCTGCCCCCCACCATCATCTCTCACAGGTAAAAATCCTGGATCCTCCTGTTCCTTGTACAGCTTCTGAATCCTCGTGATTTGAGACATTTCATGGTAGAGATCTGTGCTGCCTGCAGGCTCTGTGGAATGCATTTGGGCACCTCCTCAGGCTAATCCAAGTCTTTGCTTTAATTCTGCTTCTGTGGTTCCCACATTTATTTATTTAATGTATTGGCCCAGTGAAATGCTGCATTATCACGCAGCTCAGGGATTATAAAACCTCCCAGTCCCTACAACATGGATAATAAGAACAGTTAGTTCGTGGAAAAGATCTGTGGATAGTGCAAATTGCCTGTGCTTCCAGGGGGATGCTGCAAAGAGTTCTGAGGAATCTGAGTAATTTAAAACATAAATGTCCTCATGTTTATCTGGTTTAGGCAGCTCCAGATCTGGAATTACTGAACCACAGAAACAGAGAAATAGAGCTGACTTCATAAACATCCTCTCCTTCTTCCAGAAAATAATGAACAAGACACATATCTGCCATCTCACTTGGATTTTGAACACAGGAAATGAAAAATCCAAGGCAGGCAGCAGCTCCCAGCACATGGCTGAGAGATAGTGAGTACAACATTCAGGGGCTGCAGCATCCTCTCATTTTACCTCTCTCAGATACCCAAAAGCTTGCTGTTCTGCAGATCTTGGCAGGTGATAAACACATGCTCAACTGCCTGGAAGTGTCCAGGCTGGTGAGCTCCAAAAGCCTCTCCAGAGCCCTCCACTCTTGGTGTCCTGCTCTTTATTCCCTGTGAATTTGCAGGCCGGCTCTCCATGCCTGGATTTTCCATCAAGGCATTTTTCAGAGCAGTATCTTGTTGGTGGCAAGAAGAAATTTGCCATTTGGTCCTTCTGATTTCATGGTTATCATTATTTTCTGTAAGTGGTGCATAATGTTCCTCTTCTCCTCCAGAAAAATTGCATGCTAGCCCCATAATGCTCCATAGCTCTGTAGTGCCCATCCAGCTGGATCCACCTCAGTAGCCTCAGCCTGTTTTTTTCCCCAGACTGTCGGATTAAGGGCAAAACACAGTAAAAATCCCAGCTCTCTTACTCTGGAGCGGGGCTGATGCTCAGCTGGTGTCACTTTTGGCTCTCTCTTTTGAGACAAAAGCAGCTTTTCTTCACTCCAGAAACACTATAGCAGCTGCTTTTTTCTGCTCTGTCATGGTGACTGCTGCCAGGAGCCTTGGCTGGAGCTGGCAGCAAAAAGCTCCTCACGTCCTGCAGCGCTCCTGGATCTCCTCCTGCTCCTGCCTGAGGAGTTGTGCTTTTCTCTCCATCAGCTTTTGACTTGGTGGCCTCGGCAGTGCTGGGGGAACATCAGAATCCATGATCTTACAGATCTTTTCCAGCCTGAACAACTATGAATCAAATAAATGGGATGCTGGAGAGCCCCATTTTGGGCTTTCCACCTTCCCTGCAGGCCCAGGAGGCAGCGCAGAGGCAGATCCCTTCCACCTCCTTCCGTGGGTATTTCCAGTGTTCCCACAAAGGCCCCGAACCACCTGCCACCTCCTCTGTGGTTCAGGGGAAGCAAGGAGCTATTTCCAGGGATGATTCATGCGGAGGACTCCAACCCTTCCACCCACCTTCCCCTTCTCCATTGATGACAGCGAGCCTCGAGTGGGTGGGCTCCTATTTTTGGGGCCACAGGAAAGGGTCTGAAGTTATCCGGGATGAATCCAGGCTGGCAGGAGGCTCGGCTGTTACTACAGCAGGGGAAGTCAGCCCTGTTGAGGCAGGAAGTCTCTGTCCAAGCAGGAATGCTGTGGGACTCTATCCACCTTCCTGTTACCTGCTTTTTCCTCCATGGAATCAACATTTACCTGTTCCCATCAGCAGTGACCCCCCGTGAGGCCTCGGGAATGTTTGACAGAGGGTCTGGAAGCTGCTCCTCTTCCCTGCATTCTGAGACACCTGGAGCTGTCCCAGGATGCAGAGGGCATCCCCACACACACCTTCCAGTCCATGCTGGCAAATTCCAGCCCCCTCTGAGTCCCCCTTAGCAGTTCCAGCTGAGGCAGCAGGTTCCATCTTGGAGGTTCTCCTCTATTTCATCCTTGTCCCTGTGGGCATCTCCATGCCAGGGCACTTCCTGCAGTCTGACAGGAACATTGTTTGCCTTGTTAGAGCCCTCGTTCCATCTTTTTCCTGAAGAATCTGTCTCCACATCAGGGCTCTGATGTATTAATTTGGTTTTACTCCCCTCAGATACCGGCAGGTGCTTATCAAACCTCTTGCTCTCAGCCCATTTCCTGAACAAACACAGGGATATTTTGCCATCTTGTTTGTCAATGGTCAGTCTGGATGTCTGCACCATCCCAAATCCACATGCTGGTTCCCACGGCAGGTCTGAATGGACTTCCTTTCCCTTTGTCACTGAAGTGCCAGGCTTTGGGTTTCTCTGGTAGCCTCCACAGCTAGAATGTCCCAGTGCACATCCATGAATTTAACTCTATTAATGTGGAGTTCCTGAGGTGTGAAAACACAGTGACCTCCTTCTCCAGGCTTTGCCAGCCAAATCCAGTGTGTACTGCAGGGACTACACACCAGCATCTTCTGTCTCAAGGAGGAATAAGAAAAGATATGCCATGACTGAGGACACAGCTCCAGCCTTCCATGGGAAACAATTCCTGTTTTTCTCCTAGTACTGATCATTCTGGACACGTACAGGGCAGGCTGGCCAAGCACAGCATTTCCTGCAGGCAAAACAAGGTGAAACCATGTTAGCAACAAATCCTGCTTGTTGTGGACTGGGTTTGGGAATTCTGCCTTTCTCAGCTGTACTTTAGGTACTTTGAAGTAGATATTCCCAAGCATCCTATGCATGGTTTTGTCTGTCCAACGTCTTATCCCAGTTTTATTTCTCTAATGCAATCATTAGGTAAAAAACATCTGCTCAGGGCGCTCAGGATTTAATTGGCAGAGAAATCAACCACCATAGGAATTAATTGAGTGGTAAAATAACAGAAAATTATTAACAGGTGAAATATTCCCAAGCAGATTAATTCCTCATTATTAATTCAGCATATAACCTCCTGCGGTGGGAATGGTGCTGGAAGGGCAGGGAAGAGCATCATTCCTGAGGCTTGCTGTGAGGTTTAATGGCTGTTTCAGGCATGTGCTTGCACCTGAGTGCCAACAGCTCTCCCTGCTAAATTTCCTTCCTGTCCAGGAGATCCAGGCTCCATGGGCAGAGCAGAGCTGGGAGAATCAAGTTAATTCCTGATAACTGGAATGCATCCCCCAGTCCCACATCTCCTATGTCCCCTCATCCCATCTACCCCAGCCCACCTCTGGCAAATTGCTGCCTCCCATATCCTGCAGCCCCTGTCCATCCAGAGGTTATTCCCCGTTTTTTTGCCTTTGTGCTGCATCCTATGATTCAGCGAGGAGGAGAGAGCTAATGTAGCCTGGCTTCTTGGAAAGATTTGTCCTTAATTGTCCCTTCTGCAGGTTTAATGACTTGGCAGTCTCTCGTCACATTTCCCAAGTGCCTGTGGTGAGCGTGGCAGGGCTGGCTGGTGCCACAACACACTCACTGTGGGGCCGTGTAGTGCTGGAATTCCCCCGGCAGGGATTGGATGCGTGCTGTGCCCCAGGGCTTGATGGAGAGCATTTTCCTGAGCTGTTCCCTGTCATCATTCCCTCATCTTCATGCTGCTTCACTGTGTCTGGCAGCCGCCAGCACCCCTCAGTGTCAGCCCCAGTATGAAAAATCTCCTTACGCTCACAAAATCCGAGCTCAACAATTCCCATCCTTCTTCCTCAGACGGTGCCTCCCAACAAACCCTCCAGGCCAGGAGAAAGCAAATAGGCTCCTGAAAGGCTGAATTCAGTAGGAATTCGATTCATTTGTGCTACATATATAAAAGAGGGGTACTGCTGGATGTGATAGAGATTTAATGGATGAAAAAGCAACGCGTGCGATGCGTCCATGCATTAGTCCAGTTAGCAGCCAGGGAAGGATGGAAATGCTGGAGCAGCAGGGGTCTTGATGAAACCAGCAAGGGCTGGTGGTGTGAGCACCAGGCATTCCAAAATTTGGGGTGGAGCTCTGATCCTAATGCAGTGGGTGATGCTGATGCTGTGACCGAGCTTGCAGTAACACCAGTGTAGTCTTACACTGATGGATCGCAGAATCACTGAGGTTAGGAAACACCTCCCAAGACCACTGAGTCCACCCTGTAACCAATCCCCATCTTGTCAACCAGACCGGAGCACTGAGTTCCAATTGTTCCTTGAACAATCATTCACACCCCTCCAGGGGTGGTGACTCCATGGGCCATACCGTTGGCATCGCTTGAATTACAGGGGCAGGATCCATGTCCAAGCTCCTCTGATCTAATGGCACGACTCCGTCCCTGAGGGCCTGACAGACAGCACTGCTGGCACACAGGTGGAACAGGGGTGACAGTGCCACCCCAGGGCTGCTGAGCAGGGCTGGAGTGCAGTTGCTCCCAGAGCATTCCTCACACCCTCGGGCACCGACGGACGCCGTGTGTGTCGGGCAGGGCTGGCTGAGTCCCACCCCGCCTGAGGCGGATAGACACTCCCACTCCGAGGTGCCTCTCTCTGTGCAGGGCGGCGGCCGAGGGGCTGTCCCTGAGCCTGATGGAGCGGCTGGCGGGGCACTACGGGGAGCGGGCGGTGCGGATGCTGACGGTGCAGTACCGCATGCACCGGGACATCATGGAATGGGCGTCCTCGGAGCTCTACGGCGGCCAGCTCAGCGCACACCCCTCCGTGGCACAGCACCTGCTCAGGTGGGTCACTGGTACAGGGGCTGAAATGGCCTTTTCATCCCGGTTTGTCCCTTCCCCACGGAGTGTTCCGCTCCTCCTGTGGCTGGGGCTGCGTTTTTGTTTCATCGAGGAGACATTTACTGAGAGGGTTTGTCATTTTTGCTCTGTAACCAGAAGTGACGCAGAGTTGTCTTCTGTGTGCTCCTTTGCTGTGATAATCATGGAATCCCAGAATGGTTTGGCTTGGAAGGTTGGAAGCCCACCCAGTCCTGTGCCACGGGCAGGGACACCTTCCACTAGACCAGATTGCTCCAGATCCCATCCAACCTGGCCCTTCCAGGGATGGGGCAGCCACAGCTGGTGTGGATATTGCTGTAACTTCAGCGCTGGTAACTGGCCCTTTCCCAAATACCTTGTGCAGGGACCTGCCAGGCGTCTCCTCCACGGAAGAGACCAGCATTCCCTTGTTGCTCATAGACACCGCTGGCTGTGGCCTGTTTGAGCTGGAAGTGGAGGATGAACAGTCCAAGGGGAATCCAGGTACCATTGGCCAGAATGGATGGACTGAGCTGCTCAGCCCACCACAGGCTTGGCCACATCCCAGAGATGTCTCCCTGGGGAAGGTGGGGTCTCAGAGAGCCTTGCTGAGCTAAGAGATCATTCCATCCATAAATCCTCAGCCTCCAGGGACTCCGAGCTGTGTTGGAGCTCTGCTGACAGTGTCCAGCTTGTGGGTGGCCTCTCCAGCTGCCGTGTCCCCTTGCAGGGACATTTCTCCGTGCTGAGCACTGGGATAGGGTGGAGAATCCCTGTGGCAGGTGCTTTACACCAAGGAAGGGCAAATAGCAGCAGGCAGGGCACAGGCCTGTTATGGGGAGGCTGTGGATAAAGCTCAGAATTACCTCCCAGTCTTCTGCTCTTCCATGAAATCCTGTCTGGCTCTTCTCCATGGATTTTCCTAGGACACCGAGTTCTGCCACTTTTCACCTGAAAAAATAGGTTTCATTATGGAGCTTGAGTGCAAAGTCAGGCTGGAAAACACAAGGGCAGTTTTTACCAGTTTAAATATCTTTTACCTTCTGTTTGACCCCCATCATCATTTGAGTGCCTCATTTTTCCATGCACCATTCCCAGGGCCCTGCTGAACAAGGCTCTTGTTCCCTCACGGGGAGCCAAAAAAGCCTGGTCTGAGAGAACTCAGGGATTTGGAACAGGGGATTAGAAGCACATCTCCCCAGATTTGGGAGGCAGCCTTTTGGCACAGCTCACTGCAGAGTCTTGATGTTTATCGCTGTGTTTTGCTGCAAAGCAGAAGCCCAGCCAGTAAACCATGAAATAATTCATACAGGATTTAATTTTTCCCCTTAGATCCCCCTGAACCAGGCACCATCTTGGATAACCAATTCATGGCAGCCTTTCTTGCTGTTTTGGGGAGGTGGGCACATTCCTCTGGCCTCTATTCCCTGTCACACTCTGTTCCTGTCCCAGGGGAGGTCCAGCTGGTGGGGATGCACGTCCAGGCCTTGGTGGACGCTGGTGTGAAGGCCAAGGACATTGCTGTGGTGGCCCCCTACAACCTCCAGGTGAGCTGTCCCTCTCCTGGCATCCCCCCTGTCCCTGCACACAGAGCACCACGAGATCCCAGAGATCTGCAGAGCCAAATTTAACCAGCATTTGGGACCAGCTCCTGCACCTTTGAGCAGCTTGAAGCCATAGAGGGAAGAGCTGTTAGTGAGGCGTTCCACTTGCAGCCTCAGGAGATGCCAGCTCTCATGCTTGTGGGTTTGGGAGGGACAGATTTTCCCCAAAATCGTGCCATTTTAATCCTTTTCACCCATGTATTTCCCTTAAAAGCTACCCTTGGCTTGTTTCTCAGGTGGACATGCTCCGACAGCACCTTTGCCACAACCACCCCGAGCTAGAAATTAAATCAGTGGATGGTTTCCAAGGAAGGGAGAAGGAGGCAGTGATCCTGTCCTTCGTCAGATCCAACAGGAAAGGTAAGATGTCACTGCTGGAGCATTGTTCCCCGGGGAATGGGGAGGAAGTTGTGTAGCCAAGTGCTATGGTTTAATCGCAGTGCTCTAACACTTGGCTCTGGATGGATTTACTGGCAAACACTCCCTTTTCTGCCTTTTTTGTTTAATTAATGAATGTATTTGCTGGCAGGGCTGCAGAGGAGGCTCCCATGGTACAGTAGGTTCAGGACTGCTTGATTTGAAGGTTTCCTGGCTCTTGAGGCCTCAGAAATGATTTAAATCAGAGCCCTAAGAATGTCACATCCCATTAGCCCCACGTTTAGGGGAGTTGGGGGTAATTTCTTGGGTTTTGAGCCCATTTTGGGTCAGTTCCCTGCAGAAAGTGAGCAGGAGCTGGCATCCCAGTCCATGCACAGAAAATGCTGCTTTTGGGAGCAAAATCTAGAGCGAAAAATCAAGTTCTTTGCTATCAGCAGCTGCAGTGAAAGTTAATAGCTGGAAAAAAGCTGCTGCCCTGGGGGCACAAGGCTCCTGTGCAGGCAGCTGAAAGGTTTTTGTGGAGCTCGCTGAGCAGGATCACTCTGTGATCACCTCTGTTCCATGCTGGGATCAATTTTCTTTCCAAACCCACAGCCCTGCGGCCCTACCTGTGCTGCTGGAGGTGAAATGCTGAGTGCTGAGGGCTGTAAGGGGAAAAAAATGTGTAGAAGGAGGAGGTGCCTCTTTTTCCATGCCTAGAGGAGGAAAAGCAGCCTTGTGGGGAGAATGGAGGTGGGGACAGCACTAAGAATAGTCCTTATCCAGGAGTGACTCACCCCTGTGCTGGTGGGAACTGGTGGCCCGGGAGGGTGAGTGTCCCACAGCCCCTTCTCCTGCACAGAGAGAGGCCAGAGCTCAGCTGTGGGGCAGGATTTGTTTTCTTATGGGCACAGGGAGGCTTCTCCTTGACCTGTCCCTTTGCAGCTATTCCTGATCCAGCAGGAAACCTTCTTTTAAGAGGAAATTTTTCCCTGGGAGGGTGAGGAGACGCTGGCACAGGTTGCCCAGAGAAGCTGTGGGTGCCCCATCCCTGGAAGTGTCCAAGGCCAGGTTAGATGGGACTTGGACCAACCTGGGATAATGGAAGGTATCTCTGGAAGGGGGTGTAACTGGATGGGCCCTAAGGTCCTTCCCAACCCAAGCCATTCCAGGATTTAAAGGATTCAAAGAAATTGGATTTGCCCCTGCAGCTGGGTTAAACCTCGTCAAAGAAACTGGGAATTGTTCTCCAAGCTGCAGAGCAGGGAGAGGGGCTCCCCCTCACCCTGCCCCTCAAAAGCAGCACCAGTGATGCTGCTGGGGCAGAGCCAGGCTGGGCACTGCTCCGGCAGAGGCATTAATCTCTTCCCAACTGGCCCCTCCTCGCTGTTCCCTGGAGCTCAGCAGCCACCCACGCTCCGCTCTCGCTGGCTGATCCTGCCTGAGTCATCCCGGCACTGACGGCTCTCGCTGCTGTCTGTGAGCAGAGCAGAACCTTCCCGAGTTCCCAAACGGCTGTTCCTACAGATCCTCAGAGAATTTGGGGGCAGAGGGGAGCTCTGTAGGACAGGGGGGAATTCTTTACCTGCAGTCCCTCCTCTGTGGCAAGGTGAGCCTTTTCCACGCTGCTTCACCTTGTGTTTGCTCCCAGCTCCAAGCTGAGTTTGTGTCGTGGGCCAGCCAGGGAGATATTTCCCCTTTCCATCCTCTTCCCAACCCCAGGAGCTCAGTGTGGAGCCTGTGGAACACAGGTAGGAAAGGGAACAGGTGTGAGCAGAGACCAGAGCCCTATAAATTCCAACCCTCACCCTCCAGCCAAGAAATCCTTGAATCACTCGGACCAAATCCCTGCTCGGAGGCAGCCCCATTCCCTCTGGCATCCCTTCCCTCCTGTGTTCCCAGGTGAGGTGGGTTTCCTGGCCGAGGAGCAGCGGATCAACGTGGCGGTGACACGGGCCCGGCGCCAGGTGGCCGTGGTGTGTGACAGCCACACCGTGGGCAGCCGCCCCTTCCTGCGTCGCCTCCTGGACCACCTGTCCCGGCACGGCCTCGTGCGTTCCGCCTTCGAGTACCTGGATGACCTTGTGCCCCAGAACTACCCCGGGGAGGGCTGTGCCCAGCAGCGCCAGCAGGGCCCCAAAGCCCCGGGACCCAAAGCACGGCCAGCTCCGGCTGGGAAGATCAAGGCGGCAGCAGCCAGAGCAGGGAGCCAGAAATCGGGAGCACGGAGCTCCCCAAATGCTGCCGGAGCTGGGAGAGATGGCTCAGGGCCAAAGGAGGGTGGAGACAGGTTCAGGGCCATGCTGGTGGCCTTCCTGACGAGCAGCGAGGCACAGCTGGATTTCCCGGCGTCCCTGAATTCCCACGAGCGGATGCTGGTCCACGTGCTGGCAGAGGAGCTGGGGCTGCAGCACCTGAGCTCCGGGGAGGGCCGGGACAGGTACATCAGTGTCCGCAAGAGACTCCCCAAGCAGCCCCCGCAGCCCTCCAAGCCCACGTTGCCCTCTGAGCCCCAGCCCCAGCATCCCAGCAGGAACAGCCCTGACCCTGCAGAGCCCCTTCCCCAGCCCCAGCGTCCCAGCAGGAACAGCCCTGACCCTGCAGAGCCCCTTCTCAAGCCCCAGCATCCCAGTGAGAACACTCCAGACCCTGCAAAGCCAAGAGAAAACAGCAAGGGCTCAGGGAAAGTGGACCTGAAAGCCCTGCACCTGGAGAGAGTCCAGAGGGAGAAAGCCAGGCGGGAGGAGGCGGCGAGGAAGGTGCAGGAGCCCAGCCGTAGCAGCAAGAAAAAGGACAAGAGCGAAGCCAAAGGTGGGTCAAGCTTTTTCTAACCAGCACAATTAATGCTCTTCCTTGATTGGATCTTAATCCCAGTGGGTTTGCTCCAAACCTTGGGATTTGGGCATGGAGCACGTGGCTCTTGGAAAGCTGCAGGGAGGTGGGAACTGGCTGCAAATCCAGGTTTGAGGGGTTTGGATACCTAGAGGCACACTCCTTAAGTCAAGGGAAAAACACTGGGGACCCTTTCCCAGGAGAGAGTCTCAGGAATCATGTGAGTAGGGAGAGGAGCTAAGGAGAGTACCTGGCCCACACCAAAGGATATAAAAGCAGAGGCTACCCTGTGGTTGCAGGAGGGTGGGTTTGTTCCTAGGCCCCAATCCAGGTGTGTGCTCACCTTTCCCAGGAAAACCAGCAATTGGGAACGTTGCCGAAGAGGATTTCGACGCTCTGATCTCGGCTGCCATCGAAGCTGACAGGACCTGTGGCTTCCCCCACTGCAAGGCCTCTGTCACCACCCTGGGCCAGCTCTGCCACCACTGCCAGCGGCTCTTCTGCCTCAGCCACCACATCCCCGAGGTAAGGAGGGGCAGGATGGGCTTAGCTTGGGAATTTTTCCCTATGGAGCTCCCCAGGCAGGATTTCCTTGCAGGGAGTTTGAGCAGAGCCCTCCTTGTCAGAGCCTGTGCTGAGCTCAGGAGCACAGGGCTGGCAGGAGCTGACACCTGGGCTCTGTCACCTCTTCCTGAGGGCTTTTCTGTTTTCCTTTCATTTTGTGTCCTTCTTTACCATTTTCTGGCACTTAACACTCTGAGGCCATGTGGATAAAGTGAGGCAGGGACCAGGAATGGAGAAGCACACGTTTCAGGCTCAAACGAGCCTGGACTTAATTCCCAGCTCTTTGCACATTCCCTCTGTATCCTGGGGACAGGTCAGGTACGGTGCAGTGCTGCCTGGCCAGCCGTTCAGAATTCCCTGTGTCCTTGTTCCCCGTACTGCCGCTTCCACGCCCTCTGGAGCCTCCTGGACCTCAGCGGCCCTATAAATCCTTGGCAAGCTTTTCCCTCTGTCAAGAGCTATCTGTTTCCATGGCAAGGAATAGTTGTATTTATGGTCACTCACCAGCCAGGGGGATGGAGATTTATTCCCAGCAGAATGGCCTCTCCCTTCTGAATTGTAATGAGGCTCCAGCAATTGTAAGGATTCAAAACCATGTCATCCCCAGGAAGGGCTGTCACAGCTCTGAGGGAACAGGCTGGGACCCCACTCCATGGAAACATAAATGTCTTTGGGATGGGCCAAGGAAAGGGATTAGATTTTAGCATCTCACCTGTGAGAGATAATTCCAGTGTTGAATTTGGCTCATTGAAGCAGCAGATTCATGGCTAAAAAAGGTTGCCTATTCCCCAAAACACCTTTCCCAGTTCAATGGAAAGGAGGTGGAAAGAGCCACTTGAACCATCCCAAAGGATGATTTTCCTGCTGTTCAGAGCCCAGGACCTGGATCTTTATATTTCATTCTGTGTGAGAGGAGCTATAAATGATGGTTTAATAAAATACAGAATAATACATATTAATTCTTAATTTTAAACAATAAAAATAAAGACTATATATATATAATATAGAATCTAAATATAAAATTAAATACAAATAAAATGAAAATAAATAGAATAAATAGCAAATAATTATAAATAATTAAATAATTAATTGAAATTATAAAAGTATATGTAAGCATGTAAAGCAATACAACAGCACAATAATATAATAATATATAACATATTGATAATGATGGGAGATGACTTCAGGGGGATGCAAAGCAGACAATAAAGGAATTCCAGGCTCAAGGAGGGAAAGCCCCTGGTTCCCACACGGGTGATCCCTGCCCCACTTCCCGGTGTCCGCTCTCTCCCTCCAGGTCCATGGCTGTGGGGAGAAGGCCAAGGCCCACGCCCGGCAGCGCATCAGCCGGGAAGGGGTCCTGTATCCCGGGAGCGGCTCCAAGGACAAATCCCTGGATCCCACCAAGCGAGCCCACCTCCAGCGGCGCCTGGACAAGAAGCTCAGTGAGCTGACAAGCCAGAGGAAGGGCAAAAAGAAAGACAAGGAGAACTGAGGGACCTGAATCTTGCTTTTTTAACCTCAAAGCTGCAGCTCACCCCACCCCCTCCTGGGCAAAGCTGCTGTGGTGGGTCTGGGTGGAATAGGGGGCTCCGTTCTGGGGGGAAAACCTGGAGCTGCGAGCCTTCCTGAGCTGCAGGGCTGAGGAGGGAGAGCTGCTGTATTGTCCTGGTTATCCGTATGGACACAGTGATGGATGCACTCAGGGGCCGGAGCACGCTGCTAAAAAGTGGCCATTAAACACCCAAAGCTGTCACTGTCACAACGAAATGATGGATGCCCAGGAGCAGGAACGTGGGAGGCACTGAAAGCCCTGGGTGACCCTGTGCTCCAGGAAGGATGACTCAGGAAATGGATGTGTCCCAGCCCAGCAATCCTCCGGCACCGTTCAGAGCTGGAGGGACCCGGCCTGTCCACACTGCAGCCATTCCCTCCCCACCTGGGCCAGGGGCTCAGGAGGGGACTCAGCCCTACTCCAGGTGTGCCTGGGGATGGGAATAGGGATGGAGAGGGGAGGCCTTGAGCCCAAACCATGCTGGCGCCATGAGGAGCCACTCCAACACATGGAACCATTTCCCTGGGAAAGCCATCCTGTGCCACTGGGAGGTCTCTCCCTCCTCCCTGCTGCCTGTCCCTTCCCTGATGCTTCCCAGACCTGTCCTGCCCTTCCCACAGAGCTCCTTGGAGGCTGATTCCCACTGGGAAAGCCCATAGTAACAGCAGGTACAGCCATGTGAGCTTTTCAGGTGGCAGAGAGCCTTGTGTCCATCCTGGACCTTTTCCTAATCCCTCACACAGAGTCCCATACATCCCACCCCCAAAATATCTCCAGCAGCATTTTTTGTCCCCAGGATGAAGGAGAAGGTGCAGAGGTGCCTTCAAATAGGAATGGCTGAGAGGAGCACTATAAAAATCCATAACCACACATTCCCCATCATTTTGGGGCTAAACACCACAGATTCCAGCATCTGTGGAAATAACTCACCTCATCCCAAATAAAGCTCAGCAGTTGGAAGCTGCTGGACAACCAAGGATTTCTGTGTCCGTCTCTTCCCAAATACTTGGCTGGGACAGCTAATCAGCAAATTTTCCCCCAAACCTCGTGGTCTGTGAGTACTGGCTGTGAACAACTTCCCACAAAAAGTTCCATATCCTTCAGAAAACCTGATTCTTAAAACCCCTCCATCCTTGGCTCATGCCTTGGTGCTGTGCATCACCCATGGAGGGATGGCAGTGGCTCCCCTGGCAGCAGATGGGACAGGGGTGATCCTAGAGGGAGACGTGGGGAGGAGGAAGTGTGGGGGAAGGGAATCTGGGCATCAATGAGTGGAGACAGGCTGGAGGAGGAGCAGGAGCAGAGGGGGATGATAAACAGGGACATAACAGCCATGTCGCAAAGGGAAGGATGGGAAGGGAAAAGTGCCACTAGCTCAGGGGATAACTCACCTTGGAGTTACTTTTTAATCAGGGAAAAACAGATAAATTGCTCATTCACACATTTTTCCCTCCTCAGATCATCCAAGCAGCCACATCCCAGCCCATGCTCATCCCATGGTGCCAATTTCATGGCACAGGGCCCCAAACACCCCCAGATTTCCCAGCCTGGCTTCCCAGCAGCATCCTGCTGGCAGGGAAAAGCCAGGGCTCCAGGCAAAGAGGGAAGTGGCCCCGGTGCATCCTCTGCTCTCCAGCCTGTGCCATGAGGGGCTCCATCACCCTCCATAAACCAGAGTGGGAATTGGCTCCCCAAAAATCCCAAACCTGGCTTGGGCCAGAGCTCACCAGCAGACAGGATCCACACAGGCTTTTCCTCTCCCTTCTTCCTGAAACAGGAGTTGGGCCTGAAAATTGTGAAATTAAGGGCCTTTCCTGCCTGCCTTGGGTCACAAGGCCAAGATGTTCCTCTCTGTGCCCAAATCTTGGATGAGTTGTAGGGTAAGTCACAGCCCAAGTCCTGGATTAGGGCTGGAAAAAGCAACCTCCAGTTGTGAGAGTTGTGTTAAGGAGCAGGAATTTGCAGTGCTGTCCTGAGCACTCTGAGGGTGTGTTCAGTTTGGAAAAGTGTCTGTGCTGGGAAAAGCTGCCCCTGATCCTACTGGACCTTTAGGGGACGATTCCCAGCCTGGATCTGACCTCAAACCCAAGAGGTTGGAAATCAATTCCTGCCTGTGCAGCCAGTGGGGATGGGCTGGGATTTACTGTGGCGGGGGGGAACAGATGGGAGGAGAAGCCATATGTAACAATTGATTTTCAGCTGTTATTGCTCCCTTTTTCCATTCTCACTGGAAACCTTCCAACCCTGGCGCAGCACACCGAAGTCAGTACAAAAGATCCCCTCAGGATCACCACCCACGCCAGGCTGGCTTTTATCACCCCCCTCACGATTCCCACCCAAAAACCACCTTCCAAAGGAATCCCCCCTGCCTCTCCCTTGCTCAGAGTCCCCATTTGAGGATTCCGCGGATTTCGAGGCCATCGGGAGCATGTGGAACGCTCCGGAGCCGCGGTTTTGGGAGGTTCCTGCTGGTTTTGGTCCACATGGGCTCCTCTCCACATGGAACGTGCCCACGGAGCCGCTCTGTCCCTGCTCCCGGTACTTTGGGTCCCTCAGCGCCGGCAGCTCGGCCTTGTGGGGTGCCACCAAGTCCCTACTCCAGGCCCGCTGTCCCCAGGCTCCAGCCTAATTCCTGCGGAGCGGGTGCCACATGGAGACGGGCTTGCGGAGCGTGGCCAGCATCTGGTTCCAGTGCGTGGTGCCCATCCCACTGGCCGCTGGCCCGATGAGCACGTGGCCCGTGTTGTCACCGCGCCCGTCCTCGCCGCTCTCGGCCACTGTCACCCGCAGGGACAGCTCCTGGGGACAACGGGGCTGTCACCACACACAGACCCCACGCCCCCAGACACGTATCGTCTCCATGGGGATGTGCACCCATGATTCCAACACATCTGTGCATCGCCGCCCAACCTGCCCCCCCAAATCCCTCTGTACCCACCCTTGTGTACCCCCCACACTTACACATCCCCCTCTTTCCCCCACATCCCCTAAATCCATCTTTGCCCCCATCCATATACCAAACCATCCCTGTGCACCCTGCTATATCCCAACTCACACATCCATATCCTCCCCAAGAGTGCCCTCCACACATCCCCCCTCCAACAGCCCTTTCCACACATCCACCCTCTCCAAAGAGCCCCCACACATCCATATACCCCACAACAGCCCCCACACATCTGCCCCAAACCACACCCACACACCCACAACCCCCACAGCTCCCAGGATCCCACACCCCCAGGAGCTCCCCACTAGTGGGTCTAGGGAGCTTGAGGAGCACTGGGATGTGTCCCCCCTTCCCCACCCCCCCAGGCTGGGCCGGACCTGGAGCNGGCCGGACCTGGAGCACAATGGCTGGCACAGAGAAGATCATGGCCTCGTTGAACACGGGGTTGGTGTCTCCCCTCTTCACTGCTGTCTTCTTCTTGCTGATCTTCCTCCCATCCTGCAGCAGGTACACCTTGACGAAGGGATCTGCTCGGAGGGCAGGAGAGGGATCAGCCACACGTGTCCCCAGCAATGTGGGGAAAGCAGGGGGACCCTTTCTGGTGGCCCTTCCCAGCAGGTCTGTCCTTACGGGGAGCCACTCCCATGTAGCAAATGGGATAAATCAGGACAAACCCCACCACAGAACGCCCCTCACCTGCAGTCACCTTCCCGTTGCTCCACACGAGGTTCTTGGCTTTGACCACCACCACGGTGAGCCTCTCAGCTGTGGGCAGGTAACTCAGGGAGAGCAGGATCTCCCCCACCGTGTCCACCGCCTGTGGGACACAATGTTCAGGACAAAATACCCGGGACACAACAACGCCCCAAAACCCATCTGGGAGACAGGACACTCGTGGCTCACCTTGTTGGTGTCTTGCAGGTAGAGCCAGGCATTGAAGGGGCGCGTGGCCAGGTCCAGGTCGGAGAGCTTGAGCTCGGCCACGCCGGTGCTGACGCTGCGCTCGTCCTCGTCGATGCCGAAGACGGAGAAGCGCAGGCTGTTCTCCTCCAGCGCCGCTGGGTCCAGCGGCACCGAGAAGCGCTCGTCGAAGGCCACGGAGTAGGCACTCCTCTGGATCTGCCATGGGAAGGGGGGATAGTCCTGGCATCCTGGGGCTGCATCCCTGCTCCACCCCATTCCATGGGAATTGCGAGGAGTGCAGGGGAGGCGTCCCCAGGGCATGCCCCTTCCAATCAGGATGATTTATTCCCGACCTGAGCACAGCGACTGCTCAGTCATTGGGGTGAAAATCAGGGTCGTGACCTGCCCCAGTGGCTGTTAATTCATTTAATTAGAGAATCAGCATTGGTCCAGTGCTCTCAGATACATCCCAACCCCCTGGGAGTGTGGATGCACATCCGGATTGGCTGTATCAGGCAACAAGATTTATGGCAACAGGGTGTAACCCCCAGCCCTTCTCCAAGCAGAACCAACTCCTGAATGTGCCCACTGGGAATGGTGCTGATGTTGTCCCTGTGTCACATCATTCCCTGGGAGCAGAGGCAGAAGCAGCTCCCACAGCTCATCCTGCTGGTGCTGATCCCGAAGAATAGGCCAAGGCGAAATGCTCTGAAATCATGGATTTAGGGATGGGTTTTTCTCCTACTCCAGCCTTGTTTCAGCACCCAAGATGTCACAGGCAAACCAGGGGTTTGTCCCACGGGATGGAAAGCTGCAGTCTTGGACAGCATGGAGCAAAGTGGAACTACCAACTCCCCAAAGCCATCCAAATCTGGGTGGAGAAGGAACCTCTCTGTGGGGCTGTGTCACCCCCAAAGCCCCCCAGGAGAGGATTCATCCCAAGAACTCTCTCCTGTCTCACTGTGTTTCTAACCCTGCTCCATCCCTGCGGTGAAGGACACAGGCAGCACTTGCCATTCCTTCTCTCCCAGTGGATACCACCAACCTCCCGAGGGATTGAAGTTCCTCTGTGTGAAGAGCAGATTTCAAAGCCCTACAGATTTTACAGACTGTCTGTCTGCAGCCCACGCTGTATTTTGGGAGCTCTGGATCAAGTACAACCAAACAAGAGCTGCTATTTAAAATCCCTTCAGAAGCACTGGGGGAAAAAAATGCAGCTGTGCCTTTATCCATGGCCTTGGGGCAGCCAAGGAGGTAAATTGTGCTGGTGAATTATAAATAATGACACTAAATAATAAATATCTCCAGAGCATAAATAAAAAGCCAGAGATTTGGATGGAAAAATGGTCTAAAAGGGCACCGTGGAAATATTTTGGAGGCAGCAGCCAGTTCATGTGGATGGAGCAGCACCTCCACCCCAGTGCAGAGGTGCCTTAATAGGATGCAAAATTCCCATTCTTTGCTCGAATATCCTGATTGAATCAATCTGACTCTGCAATAAAGGAGGTCCTGGAAGAAAACGGAGGGTTCTGCTTTCCAAAAACAGCTTTTGAGGCAGTTAAAAAGGGAGGTTTTGCCCCAGATCCAACCCTGGTTGTGGCTGCCAATGCTGCCACGTGGATTTTCCACTGCCACGTCCTTTGTGGGGAGGGAAAAGGGCTGGAGCTGCTGTGGGAAGGAGAGGGACTGTGGAGCCAGGGCAAGACACCAGTAGCACCTGCCCAAACTGCCACTGCCACTCAAATCCCATCCCACTTCCTCCACATGCCACAGTGTCCTTTCCACAGCAGGGACAGTCAAGCAGGAAAACTTGCCACCAGCCCTGCTCAGAGGTCAGCCCAAATCCCAGCCAAGGAGAACACATTCCTGCCTTTGCCATTTCTGATGTGCAAACCCTCCTGGGACACCCCTCAAAACCCTGTGCCAATCCAGAGCTCTCTGCTCCCAAATCCCATCACTATTGTGGGGAGCTGAGACCCACCCCAAAATCCTACATCAACCAAATCCAGCCTTGAACTTCATGCTCCCAAACCCACCACTGGAGCTCCCTGCTCCCAACCCCCACCACTTCCTTGGGGAATGGGTGGGAAAAGAGTCAGAAAGGGCACTGTGGAAATATTTTGGAGGCAGCAGCTGATTTGTGTGGATGGAGCAGCACCTCCATCCCAATGCAGAGGTTCCTTAATGGGATGCAAGTTCCCACTCCTTGCTCAATATGCAGATTTAAATAAAGGAGGCTCCTGCTTTCCAAAAGCAGGTTTTGAGGTAGTTAAGAAGAGAGGTTTTGCCCCAGATCCAACCCTGGTTGTGGCTATTTTTTAAAAGGATGCTGCCGCCCAAAACCGCAGGGGCGCTCACGCGTGCACAGGGGTCTGTGGGGAATGAGGGGCTCACCCGGGAGATGCCGACGATCTGCTCGGCGGGGAGGAGGCTGATCCGCATGAAGCAGGACTCGAAGCGCGCGTCCTCCTTCTCCAGCAGGTCCTTGCCCTGCAGCAGCGTCACGTGCAGGGCGGCCGCCCTCCCGTCGTACTCCATGGACACCTCCACCTGCCCCACCGTGAAATCCTGCCCGAAGTTGTTCCCGATGGACGAGATGGAGTTGAGGGAGTCGGCCGAGATGGATTTCCGCAGGGGGCCGTAGTGGGCCAGGCCCAGGTCTCTGCCCATCAGCTCCAGGCTGCCCAGCTCCTGGATGCTCTCCAGGGTGTCCTCTGCCCTCAGGCTGCTCTTGCGGGACGAAGAGCTCCGACCTGGCGCCCGCTGCGAGCCCGGGGCCAGCCCTCGCTGCCAGGGGAAGGAAAGCAGGCTCTGCCATCCATCCCAGCCCAGCCCGGACAGCTGGGCTTCTCCGGCTCCTCCTTGGACGCATCCCGGCCCCTGCCTGGCCTCAAGCTGCCGCGGCAGCGAGCCCGGAGCTTCCCGCAGCTCCCAGCTCCAGCCATCCCCCCAGAAAGCTCCAGCAGCACCAGGTTGCTGCCTGTGGCTGTTTCCCCACGGCGAGGGGATCCAGGAGATATTCCCAACCCTCCAGCATCCCGCGTACTGCGAAGGGAAGGAGATGAAGGCAGAAGAATCCCCCTTACCTTGTTCCTGATGTCCGGGCACGCCGCTCCGTACTTCTGCTCCAGGTAGCGGTAGTCATAGTTGGGGAACGGGGAAGGGGCCGGGTAACTCCCGGAGCGCCAGAGCTTCCACAGGTTGATGGCTGCGATTCCCAGCAGCGCCAAGGCGCCGGCGGCGTAGAGCCCGATCTCCCACCGCGGCGGGCTGGAGGCCACTGCAGGGGACAGGACAGGGGGCTCCGTGAGCTGGTGACAATCCCGGGAAGGAGCCTTCAGCCTCGGCTGCTTCCCCGCCGGGAACTCGGCGCCGAGCTCCGCGGATGGGATGGGCCGAGGAGGGGACAAACCCCAGCTCCCACCCGGGTGGCTGCAAACGGGTCAGGGAGAGGCTCTGCCAGCCAAAAAATGACAGCCCTGGCTCGGCTTTCCCGGGAGATGAAGTTCTGTTTCCCAGCGAGCGGCCGTGTCACCCGCGAGGTGCCGGGGGTCCCTTTGCCAGCTGCGGCTCTGTCCCACTGACAGATGTGCCCGGCGCACATCCGCATCGCCCTCGGCCCTGCTGCTGCCCGGGGATGCCAGGGAAAGCCGGGACAAGGGAAAAACCAAAGGAGAAGCTGTTGGAAACGGGCAGAGCCCCGCGGGTGCCGGCGGAGCGAGCGGGGAGGGAGCGCCGGGCTCGGCTGCGAGCGGCTCCTGCTGCATTGCACCAGCCTCCATCACTCCGGCACCAGCCGCCCCGTGCGGCCCGGGAAAAGGGGGAAAGAGAGGATTTCTCATCCCGGAGCGCTGCCGGGGAGTCCTCCGGCATCATCACGCCGCAGCGCTCCCTCCTTCGGAGCCGGAAAAAGCCCAAAGCCAGGCTGAACTCCCACATCGCATCCGAGCGCAGGGACAACCTGCTGCTCCCCCCAGCCCTCCTCCAGCGGGAACAGCAGAAGGAGCTGAGTATTCGCATCCAAAGCGCCTGCTTTGGGTCCCAGGAGAAGCCCACAGGGATTAAACATTGGGATGGGATCTGGGTCCTGCTTCATTCGCCCCGACCCAAACCCCTGAAGGGCTCTGCTGTATCCCTGCATCCCGGCTAAGGATGCTGTGGGAAGAGGCTGGAGGTTTCCCGTGCCAGAGCTCCCAGGCTCCTGCTCCCCCTGTGGAGGGGCAAAATTTGGAATGAAAATAAAAATAACAGAATAATTTTTTATACTGCCTCCTACCTCTGAGGAACTCCAAGTGCAAATCCCAGCTGAACTGGAACCTGCTTTCCCCCTCATTCCTGCCCATTTCCAAGGGCTGAGCACTCACGTTGGAAAACTTAGATGTTTTAAGGGTTTTACCCTTGTTTTAGGAAACAAAACCCAGCGGGCACATGGAGCAGAGGGTTCTCCCCATGAAAAGCAGTGAGGAGCAGCCAATCCTTCCCCCAAAAAACCTCAGTGTGAGCGCCAGCAGCTCTGCCCCAAACCTTTCCCGGGCTCCCTGGGGAGGACTCACCACTGAAGCGCGACCTGCTTACGTGCCCAGTGTCCATGGCAAAGGCTCCCTGCCAGTGGGACAGCCTGGAATGCGCAAGACACAGCGTTAGGATCAACGGGGAGAACTCAAAAATTGAATGCCTTGCGATTTTCCAGCGGAGATGGTCCATCACTGCCCCCCCTCCATGGCTCCCGGCCTTGGCTCCTCTTCCAGGCGCTGAGCAAACGCGCTGAAGCCTCTCAGCCACCGGCAGGCGCTGAAGGAGGGACAGGAACCCTCGGGAAGGGGCAGAGCCGCCCGATTTACCTCGGGAGCCTTTAAACAGGCGGCATTCCCAACCTCTGTGTGTGTGGACATCCCCCCTCCAGGAGCCCTCAAGGCCCTTTGCTGCTTTTCCAGCTGAAATCTTCCTTTGCCTCCCGCAGTTTCCCAGCCTCTCATAAGGCCTGGCCCCAGATGAGAGGGGCAGCCTCATTCCCCCATTTTGGGGGGCACTGCAGGTTTTAGGGGATGTTGTTCCCTAGGAATCAGCTCCTCCATCCCCTTCCCCCCAAAAAGGGTTTTTCCCAGTGTCAAAACAAAGCTGCTCTCCCAGGCAGATCCTAGCACAGGCATCATGGATGCTGAGGGTGATTTATCCAAGCCAGATAGTCCTGAAAAGGGGGGTTGGGAACCCCAAAACACCCAATAAGCAATTCCAATGGGAACTGACCAGCACCCTCCTTTCCCTGGCATCTATACCAGAGAATCACAGACCATGGAGAGCTGGTGGGATCCCACAGAGCCCCACAGGGACAGAACCTCAACACTGCACCTAAACCCCCCCACACCCCCCTCAGAGCCTCCCAGCCCTTTTCCAGAATTCCCAAAGCCCACTCATGGAGCTGGATTGGCCTCAGACAGCTGGTTCTGCAATATTTGGGCCCCACCTTCCAGTTCCCCTTGGATGTTCACAGGCTCAGGCACGGGGCAGGTGATCAACTCCCCCCAAAACCACCCAGGCTTGGATTTTAACAGGCGAAAGTGGGAGCTTCATGGCATGGAATATTAGTTGTGCTGGCCTGGTCCCTTCTGCAGGGGCACACAGCCCATCCTTGGGATAACAGGAGGAAGGGGAGCCTTAAATGTAACTCAAAGTGAAAGTGATGCTGGGATGGGGCTGGGAGATGCCCAGTTCCTCCCCACCCTCCTCCCTCTGGCACAAATCTCCCTGTGCAATGGATAAAACAGTCCTATCCTGGCTGAGAACGTGCTGAGCTCAGGTTATGGGCTGAGCTCAGCTCAAGGCCCACTTTGCTGTTCAGTGCTGAAAACTGACATCTTAACAGAGCAACATGATGGAGATTTACCCTAAACTGCCCCTTTTTATGCCCTGAAAAGCTTCTGTGCCCAAGCAAGGTGCTCTGTTCCTCTCCCTGCTTCCCAATTATTTTTAATATGACAATAGCAAAGTTTTCAGGACTGACTTTTCCTGCAGGAGGACAAACATTGCCTTTAAACCCCCTCATCTCCTCCCAGTTTCTTCTGGAAGCTAGAAGGAAATTCAAATTTTTCTTTCCTTTCAGAGCTTCTCTCCCCAAAACCTCCCTCTCTAACGAGCTGTAAGCAGCAAGTTAAGTAGATTTCTAAGGCATCACCTGGAAAGAGACTGCAGTGCTCAGCACTAGGATGAAACCCAGAGGTATTTTCCTATTAGGAAAACAGCATCAATCTCTCCTGAGCGAGGAAACGGGGGTGGAAGTGCTCGGGGAAGGATTTATGGCCTTTTTTTTGTTAACTAAGCTCATCCCTGGAGCATTGCACCGAGCTGCTCTGACATCCCAGTGACCTGCCGCTCAAATCACTGAGAAATCAAGCCTGAGGCATTGGGAAGGGAAGAGGCATTGCTCTCCCACTGCTGGTAGCACAGGGATTGATGGATTTTTCACCCACAGACCTAAAGATCAGGTTGCAGAGCCCTGGTTTAGGGTGCAGAGACCCAGAAAGGGGTGCAGAGTCCCAATTTGGGGTGCAGAGCCCTCTCCATCCATCCCTACACCCCAGTGCCAGGGCAGCTTTCTTTTCCTCGGGAGCTGCTGCAGAGCTCAGGTCCCTTTTCCTGCTTGGAGGGACAGCAAAGCAGCTCAACGAGGGGGACAAAACCAGCATCAAAGCCACCTGTCCCCCCTGGAAAACGGGGCCCCCAGCCTTCATGGGGTTGTCACCTCCAGTGTCCAAGGCCACAGGCACAGCAACCCAAACTGCTGGTCCCAAAGCACCTGGACCAACCTGGCTACGAGCTCCCCGAGCACTCTGCAGCTCACAAACGTCCCAGTCCAGGTTCTAGCGATCTCCCTGCTCATCCTCCCTCCCTGTCCTGCCCCAGACAGCCGTGGCCGGTGTGCTGAGCCCGGGCTAACCTCAGCTCAGCGGTGGTGCCGGTCCTGCAGCGCTGCTCTGCCAGCCCCTTCCACCCCTCTCCTTCCCTCTCCAGCGCTGCCTGCCCTCCATCCGCAGGGCACAGAAGCGGGATGGAGTTTGCTCCTGGCACGAATAAAGACGCATCCCAAACTTGCCAAAACAGAATGATTTGGGCTCTGCTCTCACCCATCGCCCTCCCCAGCTCTCCAGAGGGAATACATCCCACCCGAACCGGTGCCCCCAGCGCTTTACCTGGATAGGTACAAGTCCTCAGGGATCTGCGGGGAGCGCGGGGAGCCCAGGGCGGCCCCGGCATCCGCCGAGCTGTGTCCGCTCCCACGGGGGAGGGGGGACCCTGCGA
>VWZU01013197.1:125476-142616 GCA_013397095.1 Sterrhoptilus dennistouni
TCCCCAACCCCGGGATGCTTCCTGGCCGCGGGGACCGGGCAGAGCTCGGGGACCGGTCCCTGCGGCTCCAGAGCGCAGCCCCGGGATCCGGGATGTCCCCCCCACCGCCCCACAAAGCCAGGATGCTTCCCGGCGGTGCGGGACCGGGAGCGGCTCCGCTCCCTCGCCCAGCCCAGCCTGGGGCGGAGCCGCCGCTCATCCGTGCCATGAGCTGGGCGGTCTCTGCGCCCGCCCGACCCTCCCCGGGGCTCGGCTCAACCCAGCCCGAACCCCCCGGCAGAGCCTGGGGACCCCGGGGGTCTCTCACTCTGGTTTGCCTGCCAGGCTCCCAGCTTTCCTGAGGAAGTTTTCATAAAAAAAAACCCAACAAAATTCACCCCAAACCCCTGCAAACGCACCTCAAGTCCCAGCCAGGAGTGAGGAGGGACAATACCAGACCTCTCATTCCACACCAAAGACCCTCTGCTGTGTGCTTGGCTATACCAGGTTTCCCCAGTTCCCCAGCTCCCACTTCCCAAGGACTCCCTGGTCCATCCCACTGCACCTCTGCCTCTCCAGCTGCTCCTCCCCATAGACCCTGATGAGTGTTTCTCTCCAAGGGGTCCCATGTCCCCTCCCCTTATCCCTCAAAGGGTGCAGAGCCCCTTGAGATCTCTGGATCACCATCCCAAAGCCAAATCCTTGGGTTCTCCCTTGTCCCAAAAACCTTCCCGCTGTGTGCCCCTCCTGACCATGGGACATCTGGGGCTGTCCAGCAAGAGCTTGGCTTTGGATGTTCCTAAGAAAAACCATCAGACCCTCTCCCTCTACAGCAGATTTTGGGATCTGGCCCCCAAAGCCCCTCAGACAGTTTGGGTCCATGCCCACCACACCACAACCATGGGAAAGACTGTGCCTTCACTCCCTCCTGTGGGATCTTCCCTTTCCTGGCCTTCATGGCCATGGCTTCATCCACCTCACCTTGATGTCAGACGACTTCCAGGGCAGCAAGGAAAAATTTCAGACAGCAGTAAAACACTTTGCTTGGAGAATATGGAATAATTGCTATTTGTGGGGAATAAACACCCACACAACCTGAGAAAAGGTGGGGTCAGAGGCCACAGACCAGCGTGACATTCCAGAACGTAATTCCCAGGAACATCCACATCCAGCCACAGGGCCAGCTCAAGGCTGGCTGCAGACTCCCTGCTCTGGCAAGATGCAGGGAGGGCAGCAATGGGAGATGCTCCCATGATCTTCCTGGTAGGAAGTTAATTTTCAGGGAGAAAACACAGCAAGTTTCGGCTGTATCAAAAATGCTGCCTGGGTAGGAGAGCTGCCTCCTCCTGCAGCCAAGGCTCCTTTCCATGAGGCCTCCTGGCTCTTCCTTTGGGTACAGCTGGAAAAGAGCAGGCCATGGTCCTCCCTCACTCCCAAAGCTCCTCTGCATTCTCAGGGACGTAGCAGAATGTCCCTCTACAGGACAGCCGGGGACCCAGCACCCTCCTGCAGGGCACCTCAGGGCTCACCACTCCAGACTCTGGGCAAAAGCGACCCCCAGAGCTGTTCCAGACAGGATTGGATCAGGCTGAGGTTTGGAAATCTCCAAGCTGGACACCTGGATTCATCCAGCCTCACACAGGCACCAACTCACCTATTAAAACCCCCTCCATTTTAAAGCCAACACTTACCTTTGGCCAAGCTCTCCATGAAATCAGTGTGACCACAGGTGGGAGACCTGTTCCAGGCGAGCTGGACATTCCTGTGTGTGGAAGCAGGAGCCAGCCACTTCTGCCCTCTCCACAGCGAGGCCCCCATTTTAGGCCACACTAAATGCTATTCCAATGAGGACTCTTGGCTTCTTCCCATCTCATTCCCTATGAGGCTGCTTTGAGCACTGCTCTGAGACGAACACAAAAGTATTCCTAAATTCAGGCAAGTTTGCAATGACCAGAACCCACCTTTTTCCCTGAAAAGTTGGACACATTCCTTACCTCAAGGCCCAGCATCCACCCACCCATCCTGTGTGCTGGAGGGGACACAGCCCAAGCCCACTCAGCCCCCTGGCTCTGTGTGTGAGGTGTCAAGAGGGCCCACAAACACTCATTATCCCAAAGAACAAACCAGCACAGAGAACCACACGGACAGGATCCAGGCTATCCCTGGGATCCCTTGGATGCAGACAGTCAGTGGTTCATGTATGAGGTCAAAGCTCCAGGATCTTTCTGAATATTCCTCAACAGGTGTTGTCACTGCAGGTAGGTGGCCCTTTGGTGGGAAGGGGGTGCAGTGACAAGTCCCCCCAGGTCACCTGGCCACCTCCCCAACTGGAGATTCCCAGCTTCCAGACTGCCCATTGCCCACTTTTTAAAGATGAAAAGTATTTGAGACGCTAAAGCTGGGAATGTTGGCTGTCATTCCCATACAAGACCAAACCAGATTAAAAACCCAGATGTGTGCTGGGCAGCAGCTCTGCAAGCTCCTGCCACTTCAAAAGTTTGGGGTTGTGCACTTGAGATTGTACTGTGGTGCTTATGACATTTTGTTCTGGATAAACACTTCCCCGAAAAACAGGCAGATTGGATTAAGCAGTGACAGGGTGACGTCAGTGCCCGTGACAGACCCGAGGGCTCGGAGCAGAGGGTACAGGATCCATGTGCATAAGTGGAGCTCTCACATTTTGGAATAATGACCTGGGGAAACAAAGCAGCCCAGGCTTCCAATTCCCTTCCCAGGATGCTGAGTCACCAACAGAAACACTGCCCAGCTCAGGATGCTCCCTGGCTGTGCTGTGCCAGGGACATGCCTGGCCTGGGCCTGCTGCTGGCGATGGGGACAGGGATGGGGACAGTGACACTGCAGGCATCAGATTTCCCAGGAACCCCTTACTCTGGAGCTATCCAGGAAGGAACAGGGCAGAGTGGCAGTGCCCTGTGAGACCCCAGAGCAAAGTCCCTGTGGTGAGGACACAAACCCAGCTGAGGATAAAGCAAAGAACTCCAGACTGATGGGACACTCCCAGTTTCTGCTTGTGACACATTTTACTCCGCAGAGCAAAGGCAGGTTGACCTTTCTCACTTCACCTTCCCTTACATTTAAGAGATGACCGAGACTAAAAGAGAAATTAAAAATAAGAGCTAAGGAGAAGTTGTCTGTCTCCCCAGAGCTGGGACACAGCACCCACGTGGTGCAGGCCGCTCCAGGATGTTGGAAGTCAGTGGGATGCCCTGCAGAAGGGCAGGAACAGCAGTGTAGTGTGGTACATCCTGTGCAAGGAACGCAGCTTGGCCACATGTCCCCGTGTACCCGCGGTCACCTCGCTGAACACAACACCCAATCCTCCTCCACAGCTCCAGGTAGTTCCAGCAGAACAGAATTCATTTCCCGTGCCTGGTCTCTGTACACTCCAAAACAAGTGTTCCTAATGCCCAAACGCCCCACGGACCTCCCAGTTCCCTGGGAATGGAGCAGCAGATCCCTGTGTGCCATGCTCTGAGCCCCCTGTCTCCACACCTGGTTCCAAGGAAGACACACAGCAGCCGGTGAAGGCCCCGCCCCGTGTGTGGGGTCAGCACTGACCTCCCTCCACACAGACTTCCTCCCCCGGTGACATGAGGAGAGAGGGGGGCTGTGTCAGTGCCATCCTCCCCCGAGAGGATTCCCACACGCTGGAACGCTAACAATGACAATTAGGAGTTAGGTAGGGTAAGGGTGGGACTGTGCACCAGGCCCGCTCGGGCACCACGAGTTCCCGTCAGCTCCGTGTCCGCGCTCAGAGCTTCCTCTCCCGGAGTTTGCTCCCGTTGGGCTCATCCAGCAGGGCTGAGTGTCCATCCCCGTTGCTCAGGCACTTGTCCTTCTCGTGCCTGTGCTCCTGCTTCTGCCGCCGGATCTCCTTGTACCGCAGGGTGATGTCCCTGCAACACACACAGCACACAATTCCAGCCTGCAGGAAGAACGGCAAGGGAACCTCTCTGCATGGAGCTTCCTGGGGATAACATCTCATAACATCTCACTGGAGCCTCTGGCTGGGCATTTCTACAGTTGCTGATGGCACTGATTCACTGGCAGTTTGTGTTCTGACTGGTGGCCTTGCTCTTCCCACCTCGCCCAGAGCACAACAGCCAATCCTGTAGGAGCAGCCACTGCTGCCCCCTCCACACAGCGCTGCACTTCAAACAATCGTGGAATGGTTTGGGTTGAGANGTGGCCTTGCTCTTCCCACCGCTGCCAGAGCACAACAGCCAATCCTGCAGGAGCAGCCACTGCTGCCCCCTCNACTCCATCCAAACTGGCCTTTGACACTTCCAGGGATGGGGCAGCCACAGCTTCTCTGGACAACCTGTGCCAGGGCCTCAGCACCCTCATTTCTCCCCATACCAAATCTAACCCTCCTCTCTGTCAGTGTGGAGCCATTTCCCCTTGTCCTGTCCCTCCAGTCCCTGATATGCAGAGTCCCTCTCCAGCTTTCTTGTGTGTCCCTTCCAATACTGGAAGGCTGCTAATTCCTTAGGCCTGGTGCAGCTGCTTTCCATGATCCTGACAAGAAACTACCAGGATCAGGCCCAGGGAACTCCCTGTTTATTTCAGAACTTGCACCCCTCCCAGGAGAGCTGCGCTCTCTCCCCAGGCACTCCCAGGGATCATATTTGAGGATGGGGGTTGAACAAATCCCCCTAAAACCCTGGCTGGCTCCAAGTGCAGCCCCACTCACCGAATGAAGAAGCGCCAGGCTGTCCAGGTGAGCACCAGGATAATCCCCAGGATCCAGCACTGGGTGATGTAGAAGGGCAGGGAGAGGGTGAGTGTGTAGGGATCGTACTTGACAACGATCAGGAACTCCGTGGCAGTAATAGCAGCAACCAGCCAGGCCTGCTGGCCCAGCTTCTTGTGGAACTTCCTGCAGGAGAAACACAGACAAAAACATTTCATCGCTGTAAAATTAGGGATGTGGAGAAATCTGCACAAAAAGACAGCTGGGGCAGTGATTTCATTCAGCTTTGCACAGCCCTCCAAGACTAGTTCAGATCAGACATGCACTAAGGCTCTGCAGGATGACACCTTCCCTTTGGAGTTACTTCAGTTTCCTCTCAGAGGCTCTAAAAGCAAGAAAAGTTAAACTTCACCAGACAATGCAGGGGAGTGTCCTCATTCCCAGTTAAATCCACATGAAACGATTCTCTGATAAGCCTGAGACCAGCTGATGTTCAGGGTATGGTTCCAAACAGGAGCTTCTCACACACAAGTCCCAGAGCCATTACTTGACACCAACGTGTAGTTTGAGCTACACCAAACCATCCAAATACACTGGGAAAAAATATGGAATAAATCAAGTGTAGGTGATTGCTGATGCAGAGGGGATGAGTGCACTCCTTCTTAAAAGGTATGCTGCCTGGATCAGCTCGGATGAAAGGGCTGCAGAAAATGCTCCAGGTGGTGACATATTAAATGGGCAGAGACCTAACCCACAGGCAGAGAGATGAAAGGAAGCAGCAGATCTCTCACAGGGAATTCCAGTTGCTGGGATGATGAGGGCACTTTCTGCTCTGCTGGGCTGCTTCCTCCTCTGCCATCCTTTCCCTGACAACAGAATCAAAGACAACCCCAACACAAGAGCTGGGCAGCTCCTAAGGCTGCCAAGGAAGAGAGATGGTTTCCTGCCCTAATATTCAGTCAAGATGTGAGAGATTTTTCTTGTGATGGAGCAGATAAAAATTCATGGCCTTGATGCAGACTCCTTGGAGGTGACAGGAAGACTCCAATCAGGAATGTGTGACTAGGTCAGATGCCACAAAGGCATCAAGACACTCCTGGTCAGGAACATTTCATACATCCAGTCCTTGGGAACTCAGAGGCAGCGTGTGGTGTGTGAGGGCTGGAGAAAGCTTCACCCCTCTTTTGGGGCTACTGGAATTCCAGGCACTACATTGTCACCATGTTCAGCTCAAGATCCTGCAAGCAAAGCCCCAGAATTGCCTGCAGATACTCAGAATACTGAATGGGAAAAAGAATTCTTCGCATTGGAATTTCGCTGCTTTCTAGACCCAACATTGCAGGGCTGGCTGAAGAGTCCTCATCAGTTCATCCCAGACAATCCCATCACTACCAGACAAGGCAGTGAGCCACATTTTTGTCAAGGAAGGGCAATGGAATATTCCTATCTTTGAGCATTAAGAGTTTCCAAAAGGAAAAGGTCAGCAAGGTTTCCCATGTGATGTAAACTGGGAGCCTCCAGTACAGCCTGCTCTTCCCAGCAGGAATAATGCACTGACTTTTGTAAATACAACCACAGAGCAAATAATGTTTCCCCTGCTCTTCCCTACAACACCATGGAAAAGAATCCCAAAGAATCCTTGGCTTGAAATGATGTGCAAGTGAAGCTGGTAAATGAGGGCAGATCCTCTCTGCCTGGATGGCCTGGAATGCAGGAAGGAATTACAAAACCCTCCGCAGAGAAGGTGCCAGGTAAGAATGGGTGCTCAGCTCTGCCCTTCTGCAGGAGCAGCCTGATGTCAGCTCTGGTGGGCATCAAGCAGAGCCAGGAACTCCAGGATGTGGGGACAGTCACCTCCCCCAGCAGGGAGCACAGCAGGAGGTGGTGGCAATGACAGGGATGTGCAGCTCGGGATGAGCTGCTCTGGCTCGCAGAAAGAACGGCAACAATCGGAACCAGGGATGAGGAACTGGCAAGGGATGGCTCTCCCAAACTCTAGTGTTATGCCATGTGGTTGAGAGGGCAAAGGAGCTTTTCCAACCCCAACACAAGAAGATGAATGGTGCTAAGGAGAGGAGCCAGCAGCAAGGCAAAGACTCTTCTTACCTGTGAGTTGGAGGCACGTCCCAAACCAGTAGGTCCAACACCAAGGGCAGGGCATCCTGCCCCTGCGGAATGTCCTGAATTCCGACTAAGCAATGTGGGCTGGCCCTTCTTCCCCGTTCTAGGAGTCAAAGCCTTGCAAGGGAAACTGATCTTCAGATCATGTTGGAACCCTAAATTCTGAACACAGACACTTTTTTGCGTTGGTCAACGACAGACAATGAACACCCCTGGAAACCAGGAGGTGCCTTAGGCTGAGGATGTGGGCTCAGGCAGGTTGTGATATTAAAAGAAAAGGTGATTTTGAGAAAAAAAGGCTTTCTCAGTTCTCACATGGTCTGCAGAAACAAAAGCAGCAAGGACAAATATGATGCTGAGGTGGGAACAGTCTCAAGTACATGCACTGCTGTGTGTGGTGCCTCACCTGCAGCCCATCCTGCTAACGAGGGCCTCTGACCTGCAAGAGGATGCCAGGAGAGCTCCAGAGGGCCAGGGGGAAAACAGCTCAAGGAAAGAAGTGCCTTTAAGAATCACATTTTTTTACTCTGAGCCCTGATGTCCCCAGAGGGCACATCCAAGGACTGCAGTTCCTGGCTCTCGGTCTGGAATCAGAGCGCAGCGCTCCTCTGCCCACAAGCCAGGGGCACTCCAGCTCATTTCCACATTCCCTTCTCCACAGAGAGATCATTTACCAGACACTGAGGTTAACACAGTGCATACAGAATGCCCTTAACAACAGCTGCTCTCTGACCGGGGGAGTGAGAGTGGTATCTCCAAACAAAGGAACGCGAAGCGGATGCTTTGGGATTAGGCCTTTTTTGTCCCTGACAAGCTGAACTGGTGCCCGAGATGGATGCCAGCAAGCTGGAGCAAGTTCAGAACAAAGCACGTGGAGCTCGACATGGGAAGTACAGAGAGGTGGGGCTTACGGGTCATCCATGAAGTCGTAGATCTCCCTCATGGCCACTCCTCCCACGTTGACAAAAAACACGAGGCGTAGCAGCACCAAGTAGTGTTCAGGGGGCATCCACAGCACAAACTTCAGGTAAAACGTGTTCAGCTCTGCCAATAAAAACTGGGAGAAGGGACACTGGAATTACATTTGGAAAATACTACTGGGTGATGCCTGGAATGCCCCTCTCTCTCTGAATGGCTCCCCCTGCACATTTCTCAGCCCTGCTCAGTACCCCTGAGTGAAACATCAGTGCCAACCTGAAACCAGTTGTGTTTTTAAACATTTCCTCTACCTTGGAAGAGGCACTAAAAATCATAACAAAAAGCTGGACAAGCAGCACCCTCAAATTTCAAGCAAGTTTTTGAACTTCAAACGAAGAACCCAAAGTACCTGCACAAACACTGGGGACAAATCCAAAAAGCAGAGTTTTTCCTTTCCCTGTCCTTTAAAACCCAGCTGAGGGAGCCCCAGCATAACAAGAGGCACGAGCTGCACATCCTGGAGGGCTGGGCTTGGTTGTTTTTTCTCAGTTATGCAAACTCACCCTCAAAGCCAACTTGGGAACGTTGATTATAAATTAAGAGCAAAATGTTCTCTTGAGCAGCTGCCCGGGCAATGTGCTTAAGGGAGCAGAGACACATCAGACTGTCACTTCAAAAGAGGTGATAACAAAGGGCATTAAGCACTGCTGAAACCCAAGGAGTGAGCCAGAACCTGAAGCTACTTACAAACTGTCAGCTGAAGCTGGGATTTGCTAAAAGAAAAATAATCCCACAGTCCAATATAAATTTGCTGGGATCTCTGTTGCAGCAGCACCTAAACCCCAATTTCTTCAAGGTTGCAACCAGCAGTCTTATGGGGAAACATCTATTTTATTTATACTCTTTTAGTGCTTCCACAGAGCAGGCCTGGTGTGCCATGTGAGCTTGGCCAATGTGTCCTGCAGCAGCAATCAGGTGCTGGGAGCTTGTTCTGGCAAAACACAGAGTTCTGTCCTGTGCCACTGAACCTGCTTTATGCCCAGTGCCTCTGGATCACCACAAGTGTCACAGGGATGGATTTAGTTACATTTCACAGCTGCTGGGTCGAGATAAGTTTGAGTTGCTCAGAGCAGAGCCAAGTGACATCCCATGGATGGCGCAAAGGCCAAAGTCCCCTGGCTGGAAAAGGGGCAGAAGTGGGAAAAAAGTATTTAAAGTGCCCAGTTTACCCTCCCTACCAGTGTCACGTGGGCAACAAGTTCAGTTTCACAGGCACAGGTATGAATTTCAGATGCAGCATTCCCAGCATAAAACAATTCCACCCACTCAGATGCTGTGTGTGCAGCGAAATGTAGGGAAAAAGAAATCTAGGAGAATTGAATGATTGAAGCAGATCTGTGATTCAGGAGAAAGCTCAGAGGAGCCCGAGGCCTTGGATACAGCCTTTCCAGCTGTAATGTGACCTATACCTGCATAAAACTGAGGGATTTGGGCTACTTTCATCCACAGCCAGTGCTTTGGGGAGCAGCAACTTGCTGAACACCCGAAGATCTCAGTTTATATTGCTCCCATGGCCAGTAACAGTGGCCAGCAAGCAAGGACAACCCTCTCTGCAATCCATCTGCCACCCGTCCCAGAGACATGGCCACAGCCCCCTGTTCTGCAGGACTGGGAAGGGACCCCTCCTGGCCTCAGCTTCAGGAACATCCCCAGAGCTGCAGCCTGAGTTACAGAACCTGGAAGCAGGGGACAGAAGGGCCAGAGAGGTGTCCTCACCACGAAGATGATGCCACAGACAGCAAGCCACCTGCGCAGGCTGGAGGCCGGCTTCCACTCGAACTTCACCCAGCTGTACGGGGTGAACTGGAACACGATCCTCTTCATCTTGCCTCTGGAAAAAACAAAAGTAACCACTACAGCTTGGGGGAAAGGCAGGCCAGAGGCATCTGCCAGCATTTCCATTTGAGACACCAGTTCAGATATGCAAAATGCCTCCGTTTACTCCATTAAAATCACAACTTAATGAGATTAGCTCTGAGCTTGTTATTTTAATTATCAATTTAAGCTTTCATAGACTACACCCGCTGTTTTAAGCAGTTCTGCTCTGCTCAGCAAAGGCACTACAGAGCACAATGGGTCATTACTGGTACACGACTACAAGGGATTTATTAAATTTTAATTCCCACTGTCCCAGTTCCTGTGAAGTTCTGGTTACTAGGGAATGCAAAACGACCAAACAGATCCTTGCTGTGAATGGGAGGGAGTATTGATGCCAGCTCAGATTCCTGCAACTCCTTAAATCACTTCATCAAACAAGCTCACTTCCACAGGATGCCCTCACTCCCAGCCACCAGCAACGTTTGGGACACACAGGTCTATTTCCAACAGTCCCATTCAAAAGGTGAATAAAACTCTCCAACAAAGCTCCCTGCAGCAATAAGTCACTGGATCCTGGAGTCACCTGAACACCCAGGAATTCTTTAATCCATATTAACCCAAACAGAACAGTCAAGCTCTTGAATAGGGGGCTCAACCTTTGTGCTGTGCCTGGGGAGTTCCCCTCCTCCCCAACTTACTTGTAGGTTGGAATGTTCCAGAGTCCTTGCCACTTGTAGGTTTTCAAGGAAAGCCAGGACAGGGTCTTCATCCCACAGTAAATTCCTAACCCGTTACATAAGATCACATCCATTATCCACTGGAAGGAGAAACACAGGAATGATGCTGGGGAAGGAACACTAGAGCTTGGGAAAGGGAATCACTACAGGCAGACCTGTTCATTCCAAGGAGTGGGACAGAGTGTTAATTCTACAGGTTTTCTGAAGACTAAAAAGCTCGGCTTGATGTCTCTGACAATGCACTGACTTTTGGAAATACAATCATGGAGCAAATCTTTCCAAGCCTGGGTCTTTCCCAAAATCCATCCAAACACAGATCCAGAGCTGTGTGCCCTGACTGCAGGGAATTCTGATCATGCTGGCACCAACTTACACCTCATAGGAAAATAAAACACAAC
Organism: Sterrhoptilus dennistouni; assembly: GCA_013397095.1. NCBI lineage: Eukaryota > Metazoa > Chordata > Aves > Passeriformes > Zosteropidae > Sterrhoptilus > Sterrhoptilus dennistouni. Next base: position 136,222 of record VWZU01013197.1, read on the forward strand.
TTTAAAAGGGTGCCCCTTTAAGCCCCAAGTTTGCCTTTCTCTGAATTTCAAGACTTTATTGCTCTGCACCATCAGCAGATATTTGAAAATGTTCAGATATAGCTTTAGATTCTCCCTCCGGTGTGCAAGGAACCCCAGCAAATACTCAACCATCTCCAAGTGTTTGTAACACACGAAATTACAGAAACAGTGACAAGCATGTTACAAACTCAACAGGGAGCAGCCACGCACATGATACAATTCAGCTCTCATCACTTCCTAGCTCTCCCTGTAAAACTTGTATTCCCAAATAAACCCTGATCCCTGCAGTACGTACGTGATCCCACCAGCATTCACTGAAGTTTGGGAGCTGGTGCTCCAGGCTGTACTCCAGGAACTCAAACATGACACTGATGATCATGCACATCCACCAGTCCCGAATCATCAGAGTCTGAAAAGGGAGAAAAAAAGTCCTTTAAACAGCTGCTAAAAAACATCTACAGTTGTAGATCTCGTCTCCAGTAACCAGAAAAGGATCAGGAAACTCAGGACAATTTTACTTTCATGATGTGATGGTCCAAATGCTCACAGGCCTCTCAACTTATCAACATTACCAGCACAAGAGACAAGAATGACACTGAGGAAAATCACCTCCACCCCAGCCATTATTTTCTGGGAAAATTCATGGAAAATTCTAGTAAAATTCTGGTTAAATGGGATTCAGCAGGAGGGAAAGGAGTTAAATGCATGGAATTACTGGGCGCTCAACCACCACAGGCAGCATCGTTCTAACAGTGCTCAGAAAAGATTTTTCAGAGCCTTTTATGGGCTCTAAACGACTCCAAAGACACAGTAATTTCTGATGAATGAGGCCCATTCATTCTCAATATTGCCATCCTGGTGCTTTGAGATTTGGGGAAAAAAATTCAAACACAAGCCCAACTCTGTTTATTGAGACAACACACTCAACCTCCTGCTTTTAATAGAGGAATAGGTTAATATTTAACACATTTAAGAGAAAAATATGCTATGGTCCAGAGGAAATCCAGCAGCCAGCCTCCTTCCAGCTGGGCAGCCCAGTTTCTAATGTAATTCCCTTGGAAGAAAAGGATTCAAGTTTTCCAAATTTAGAATTCAGTTCCTTAACAGAACAAGCTGAGGTCCAGGCCTCCCCACGCCCAGCAAATTCACCTCTGGTTTTGAGGGATCCTCCAAACCATTCACAGAACATCTACACTTTTAAATGAAAATACAAACCAACAGTTCCAGTTTGTCTTTTAAACAGCTCAGCTCTGTCAGTTTGTTACCTAAATAACAAACCCAAACAAGGTCTGCAGGGGGCAAAATCTCCTGAGTTAGTCAGTCTGCTTGGGTTAAAAAAGCTAATATTTAGACCAAAGTAACCAGCAAAACACCGTTGAATGCTCTGCCAGAGACAGGCACAGCTGGAATTCCATCCACAGTTGGTTGATACTGACTAAAAAGTAACAAGAATTAAATCACTGCCCATTAAATCATTTAAAATCCTGATCTGATGCCACTAGGAAAACAGCAGCAACATCTGTGTTTGGGGATATCACTGTCACTGCCAGCCCCACACTCCACTTCCAAAGGTTGTTCCAGCATTTCTGTTGCTACAGGAATTAAGTTTTTTATTGATCTAACCCCAGGATGAATCCCTGTGGAGGAAGGAAGGAGCCTGTTGATGTAACAAAGCTCTGGAAAGAAATAAGGTGGCCTAACATGGGCAGGAGACAGGAAAAAAAAGGGGGGAAAGGCTTTTCACATATTGAGATATATTGTCATGTACTATAAGCAGCCTGGTTTAAATCACCAAGGGCTGGCACCACAAAAACAGCAGCAGTGAGGCTTTGGGAACAGAGGAGCAGAGTCTCCAAGGTGAAATGAGCCATTCTTACCTTTAGGTACCACCCAAAAAAGTGAGCAGGAACAAATCCATCCAGCTTGTCCTGAAAACCAAGAAGAGAGTGCAGGTCACAGCCTTTTTTTTTTTTTTTTCCTCTCCAAGAAAAACGCAGCAATGAACTTCTCTTTTTTCCCACACATGAATACTTCCATTCCTTCATGAGGAAGGAATTTAGCAGAGCTTCTTAAATCTTACCAGCTCTGCCAGTCCCTGGGCCTTTCCCTCTACTTTTATAAGATCCCAGTTATTCCAGTTTTTGATGCACTGAAGATTTATAGGGCAGACCCAAAGGATTCGGGTGCTCCTCTCTGCATACAACCAGGGAGCTGTAAATAATTCCTTTGCCCTGGAACTTCTTCTAGTGAGAAACCTGATGGGTTTTAAGACCCAGGAAAAGTGCTGTTGGAGCAACCTGCACTAGTGGAAGGTGTCCCTGCCCATGGCAGGGGGTGGAGCTGCATTATATTTCCTACCCAAACCATTCTGAGATTCTGTGGTGCAGCTTTAGGGCTTTGTGCCTCAGGGTGACTGAGGAGAAGACTCCTCGAGCACTCGAAGAAATCCAGACTCTGAGGGGAAAATTTGACACCAATGACCTGAGAAAGAAGAGCTGTTGAACAGTTCCGCCCTGGGCAATCAGGTAATTGGGATTCAGAGAGACACACCCCCATCTGATGGACAGGAAAAGTCAAGAGAAGAGAAATAAAGAGGCTGAAGAGTCAGTCACAGGCTGTGCTCTGATTCAGCACTCATCCAGACTCAGAACTGCACTTTGAAGAGGTCAATTAAGCAGCTTTTTACCCAAAAATAGCCTCATTAGTGAGTTTGTTCCTTACCCAGATGTTGTGGAAGGGATCAGTTTCATTGCCAGGGTCATAAATCAGGCAGTTGCCCCCGTAGTCTCTCTCTGGCAGAGGAACCCCTAAATGGGGGTCAATGTACTTCATGAACTGCCTCCCGTCCTGCACGGTCTGCAAAGGAACACAGAAACCTGGGATCCCCTGAAGGATTCACACACAGGAGGCACAAACAGAATTAAGGCCAACACTGATCTTCAAATCAACCTTTTCTCAAATTTGTTGCAGAACAATTCTTGAAATAAAGCCAGGCCTTGAAGTACCCCCCACACACCCCTGACTTGGAGCCTCTAACCCTAAATATTAAGGGAAAAAGTGGCTACAGAATGACCTTAAAGTTAAAAAATCAGTGATCTTTAACCCTTTACCCCAAGCCACTCCTCTGTACTCCCCATCTTTCCCAGAAGCTTCACACAGCTCATCCTTCCCAACACTCATTTCCAGTAAGGTCCCATGCAAACAGCAAAAAGAAATTATCAAAATGACCAAAATGTAAAATCCTCTGCCACTAAATCAGCCACACATTTGCTGAGCAATTATTTCTCAACGGAATCACTCAGTGTTGTGGACAAGGCTTGATCCTGGAACATCTGTGACAGGCAGCAAAGCTGGACAAAACCAAAATTAATTAACAGAGTAATTAAATAATAAAATTATAGAATAAACTGCTGAAGTCACATGAACTCTGGGACAAGTTTCAGCCATGAGCAAGCTTAGATTTTCTGTCAGGAAGTTCAGCCACCTGCAGATTCAACAGAATTTAACCTTATTTAAACTTGGGCAAGGCAATGATGTATTTTTAGTAAAGAGCTGAGCAATAGCAGGGAGTTCCTTAACCACTAAATCTCTGCTGACACCACACGCTGCCACAGGGAAGCAAAGCCATTCCAGGCTTTTGGAATTCAGAAGCTCACCAGTACAACCAATAAAAATTACCCAGTCTGACTGCAACTACTCAGAAATATCATGCTTAAGGATGGCTGGAAAAACCCAGGGTGACCAGCCCCACTTCTTCAAGCTCTCATGGCCTCCAGAAACAAAACTTAAAAAAAAAAAAGACATTTCTCATCCTTCTCTCATGCAAAATGACTTCAGAGCAGCCTGATGAGTATATTGTCTCAAAATATTTAATCTTAACTTCTGAGAGTTGCACATGTCAGGGGCAAGTGCTCAGTTTACTAAAGGACAAGATATAGTAAAATGTGGTCAAAAAAGAACATGGTAAAAACTGTTTAATTTGGAAGCACCAAGGGCACGTCTTTCTATGAAAAACCTCCTCCTCAGCTCCTGTCACCACACAGAGCTGGGTGTGAAGTTTTGGTTTATTGCAAAACCCCCACATCTACAAAGAACAGGCCACTCCAGGTAAAAAGTATTTCCAAAGGTGAAACCAGGTGAATTCTCCCCGAGTCACACATGGCCCAGCAAGGCAGAGACTGGACTGTGAAACAGCAGCTCCCAAACATGAACTGCCTCATCAGCTCATCCAAAACCACTTCAAAATAGTGTCTGCCCTGGGCTGAGGGTGACTGGAGGTCAGAGCAGGTGAAATATTTTTATATTATCATTTCCCTCAGCCTCATAGTCTCATTAAACAGCCTAATGATTCCATCTCACAAAAATGAGCATCTCCTATGGTCAGCAGGAAAAAAACCACCACAAAGGAGTTGATCTCCACATGGAAGTGGCATTTAGGAGCTGAGGTGTCAGTCACTTACCTGGAAGAGGATGAAGATGAGGAAGAGCTCATAGACCACGCTGACACACAGCCAAAACCTCCAATAAGCTGCAGAGAGACACAAGGGATGTCAGCAGCTTTGGATCAAATTGTAAGTTAATTATTCATTTATTCCAGTATCACAGAATCCTGAAATGCTTTGTGTTGGGAGGGACCTGAATGTCCATCTCACTCCACCCCCTGCCACAGGCAGGGACACCTTCCACTGTCCCAGGCTGCTCCATGCCCAACCTGACCTGGAACACTTCCAGGGATGGGGCAGCCACAGCTTCTCAGGAAACCAATTCCACTTTAAGAGATGCTCCCACCACGGAATTATAATTCCCAGCTCCCAAGCACAGTGCTCTCCACCTTCCCTCAGGAATACAAGCAGAAAGGATCTCCACCTCCCACACAGGCAGCTGTGTAAGTTTGCTGGAATTGCTCAGGCACTGGGAGAAGGAATCCAGATTTCAACCCAACAAACTCAGCAGTTAAGAAGTGGAAGGGAAGGAATGTGCCACCTACAATGCTTTCCAGCAGTCCTTGGAGGAGAACCTAATCCTTCCTGAACTTTCTCCCTGTTCTCAGGTGACCTGACCCGTCCAACCTTGGCTACACCAGACACACCCAAGGCAGGCCAGAGTCAGGTTGGGCAGCCCAGCTTTCGGCCTGAGAACAAGGTCGTGTCCCCACAGGGCAGAAAGCATTTCAAAACCCCAAAGATAATTTCACTTTTACTTGGAATGAAACTAAAAAAACTAGCAGACCAAAGGTCCAGCAGGTGCTGGATGCAAGGCCTCTGAGATCACCTGGGATTCTCCATAAGAAATGCCATGCAAAGCTCAGCTGCCTCGGAGTGTGTGATTACAGATCTGTGCACACCCCAGCAACACCTGAATTCAAAGGGTGCCCAAATTACAGTGTCTGCACACTTCCAGCTCTCCTGACAGGCTCAGCCCTTGGGTCACAGGCCACCCTGGATTGGGCTTTTGTGCTCCACGAGCTCATCCATGCCCCTGATCCATCCCAGAGCCTGGCTGTTGTTCCATGCAATGACTCCCTCTGAACTCGGAACTCCCTCAGTGTTTCTGTTTCCTGCCCTGAGGCTGATGCAGAGTCAAGGTGGGTACAGACACAGCTCCAGCAGTTTTCCCTACCAGCTCCAAGGATTCCACACAAGGGAATTCAGGAAAACTTGACACATTCTGGGTGGATACTGAAATTCCAAAAACATCATACATCACTCTTGGGATGAGACCTGCCTTCAGGTGTTTCCTGGTTATAAATGGAGTTCTCCTTCCTCAGGTCCATGGGGGTGATGGAGAGGAATCCCAACAGGGTTTGCCAGGAAACCAAGACCCTCACGCCTGACTTGGGAATTTCTCTCTGTTAATTCCAAAGCAATGTAGGCACTTTGATGTTCAAAGCAGGGCCAGGCATAAATTACACAAGAATGAAACAAACAGAGGATTGCAAACAGAGTTATCAGCTCAGAACCCCAAATCAACTCCCCATGGAGCTCCTCAGGAGATGTTTTCTCCCAAAACATGTCTTTTTCCAGTTCAGCCTCAAGCAGGAAATAAATTCTTAAAAAAAACCCCAACAAAAATCAAAACAGCAAAGAAACAATAAGAAAAAAAAATAGCACAAACCCAAAAATATCAACAAGCTCCACACATTTTTAGAAGCAGCCCCTGACAGCATCATTAAAAGAGACCACAATGTGAAAGGTGGGGCCTTTTTGCAGCAAAGCTGCTAAATTAATTTCATCAGAATAACCTATTTTACACTTCTGGGAAATAAAAAAGAAAAAGAGAAAAAAACCCAAAAACAGCAGTTCAGAGCTCTGTCACAGCTTTCACCCTCTTGTCTTTCCAGAATGCAGCTTAGGGAAAAAAAAAAAAAAAAAAAA
>VWZU01013197.1:142661-158329 GCA_013397095.1 Sterrhoptilus dennistouni
AAAAAAAAAAAGCAGCAAGCTCCTCCACTGGTCACAGGATTATCTGGAATAGAGGAGGAAGAGAGGAGCCTCTTCCCAAACTGACACCATGCTCAAGCAGCAGGGAAAATTAACCATTCATCACCACACTTTTCCCACCTTTAAATGTCATTGTGTCATTGCCAGACCTAAAAATGTTGTTTTTCTAACCCACAAATCTCACACCAGAGATTTTTACACTGCTCCCAGTCAGCAGTGTGACAGACTGGTCCTAAAAGTGATGTAGACACAGAAAGCAGAGAAATCTAAATCCTTGTCTGAGCTTTTATTCCCCTCTGTACACAGGGCTGTGGCAGCTGCTGAGCAGGCTCAGCAAAAAAAGATCATTAAAAATTGAGATCTAGTTATGATTTAGTGCTGTGGTTTCTCCCCAGCTCACAGAGGTTCCTGAGAGGTTCTCAGCATACTCAGTACCTGCACCCCAAATGTTTTCAAGGCTGTACAAACACTCCTCTCTCCTCCTGGGTCAGGCTCAGCTTTAGCTGTAAGGTTATTTTTGACAAATCTCCAATACTTGGGGTTTTTTTTAATTCACTTGCCATTTTGCCTCCCTCCAATCAGGGCTTTCCTCCTGAGTAAGGAGGTCTCTACTAATCATTGACACACCTGATAACTCAGTGATTCCCGTGATCAAACATTAAACTGCTGCCTAGCAAGAATTTGGGAACAGGGCACAAACATCCCAGAAAACTTAATCCAACCAGCCTCTTTCCCTACTTCTGCTCAGAGTTTGGCCCACTCTGCCTGAGGGGCTAAATGAGTAAAAAATACAAAAATCTGTGTTGTTTGCCCAAAGAAAACACTTGTTCTGGAGCTGCTCCTTCCAGCGTCACCAGTGCTGCCCTTGCCTGGTCCCTGCCTGAACATTCCCAGCTATCCCAGCCCTCAATCCCACAGGTTACTCCAGACCCTCACAATTTACTCCCCGAACAGCTCATCCTCTCACACACCGTACATTAAGTCAGAATAACTCCTGGCAAAGGCTGGGAATATTAAAAGCTGCTTTTCAAGGCATTAGTAACTGTCATGGAAAATTTCTTTGGAATGACAGCATGGATGTGTTATCTTGACAGAAGCTATAAAGCATCCCTGGGCTCCTCCAACACCAGGCTCCAGTAAAGGAGCTGGCAGGGAGAAAGAAGAATATCTCTTATCTGCAAATCCTAAGGAGACAGGCTACTGATGCTGACTGTATCCAGGACTAATTCTACCAGGAAATGCTCCCCAAATTTGGCTGTTCGCCCACCAATAAATAAATGGATCCTCAGGCAGTTTAAGATCTCCTGCAGTGTATTGTTCCCAGGCTAAAGTGGTGCCCACCCTTTGCCTGAAGGTTTGGATGGAACCAAAGCCAGTGGAAAATGGGATAAAAGCAGGGCAAGTTGGTAAAGTCTTGCCTGAACAGTCACACCAACTTATTTCCATGACAATCCTACATTTTTGAATTACAGGGAGGCAACTGGTGTCTGTCCATGTAACAAGTTATTAAACTGAAGAAAACAGGGGCTTGTGTAAAATCAGTAGGGAAATGGCAAAGCTGGATGAGCCTCTGGCTAAAGCTGGGAATGCTGAGAAGGAGGCCAAAAAAAGAAATAAAGCCAGCAGCCTGGACAGGTGCCACTAAGGGGGTGGCTGGGATCAGTTTCTTAATGGCCTTAATGAAAAGTAGGTTAATGACACACAGCAGGAGCAGTAGGGAAGGCAGGGACAGCAGAGAAGATGATCCCAAGGGACAGGAGTGACAAAGGAGCTCCTAACACAGCTCCACATTCTGGAACCAGGAATTTGGGAAGTATCACGTTATCACAAAAATCCCCAAAATAACCCTGCAGCTCTGGAGAGGACGTTTGAAAGCAGAAAGCTCAAAACAATGCCAAAATGTTATGGGGAAATGTTACATTGAGGGCAAGACTAAAAGCCCAACTTCCCTGCTTTGTTCAAGGGAATAAAACAAGCCCAGACAAACCCCCAAAACCTGGGGGCACCCAAGTGTCACTTGGTGTCCTCAAAAGGAGCAACTGATTTTACAGAAGGAACCACAATTAACTGGAACAGAAGGAAAGACTAAAACCTGCTATTTAATAAGAAAGGCAAGTTTACTAAACTCCCAGGTTTCCAGGTGTGCTGACGGCACTGCTCTGGAACCACGCCTGCTCTGGCAGAGGGTTGTGGGGTGGCTGCTGGGTTAAATTTCTGGCATAAAGCCCAGCTTTATTTGGCTGTAAGAGAGCCCAATGTTTTCAGGAATATTATTTAAGCCTATATGAATTCCTTCAATTCTTTCTCTTTTAATGACTTCACATCTAAAGATGTGAAAGGGCAAAAGATCAAAGCCTTTTAAATATTTTCATGTTTCACCTGCTATTATGTTACCTGGAAGAGGTTTGTGTTGTGCTTTCAAATGTTTTCAGGATTTCCAGTCTTACAAGAAACCTTTAAAATCATAATCAAGGGACTCTAATCTCCTGTGGAAAATGGACATGGAGCTAAGGAAGTGCTCCAGCACCGGATACATTGATCACAAGTGAAGTCCCAGCAGAGAGAGGAGAAAAAACCAAGGATAAACAGGGGAAGTTCAGGTTTAAGAACCTGGCAGTTCTCACAGAGCTTTTAACCAACAACAGGAAGCCAAACCAGGGAGATCCAAACAGATCTCCAGGCTCCATGGAAGCCCAGCAGGATGGTTATGGAGGAGCCTCCACGATCAGTGTGCAGTGCTGAGGCATCTGTGATTACTGAAATTACAACTTACCTGCTCTCAGGGCAACACAAACATTTATCTTCCTCACAAACCAGGCAGCTCCTCAGGAGTATTTGAGTGAGCCCAGCAAGGTGAATTACCTGGGTGAGGTCTTGAGAATGGTCCATCTTTAGCTTGTGTCACCCCGAAACACAAGAAAACCAAAATACTGGCGACGATTCCTCTGGAAGGAGAAACAGAAAACTCTGGTTTATTGCCTCATCCTCCTCCTGAGACTGCAAATTACATTCTTTGATGTGAGAAACGTCTGGCCGTTGTTTTTTAACTGCTAAATGTGTCCACCTTAAGTGTATCCAGACACCATCCATAAAAAACAACCAAAAAAAGGCTGGGGATCACAGCAAGCCAAGCACCTCCCTGTGTCTGGGAGCAGCTTTTATTCCCACTGGCTCACAAAGACACACAGGATTTAGCAGTGAGACAGCCCTCACTGCTCCACTAGATTTCCATGGAATTTAAAAAGGAACTGTCAGACTTGTCACCACTCCAAAACAGCTTCTTAACCAACTAAAGACAAGCAGGAGCTTTCCAGGCCACACCAGCACTGCTGCTATTTCAAGAGCTGGAACCATAACACAGAGCCTAAGGAACATAACAGGGATTTTAAGGAAAAATAAATTATTAGACCAGAAGCCCAAATAATACCAAAGACCTACGACCCTGGGCATGTTCCTTTAGTTTTAATGGATTTAATGGCATAAAGCAACCCAAAAAAGCTCTTTTTACTGCACCTCAACTCCCACTGGATCCTGCTTGCTGTCTCATATCACCTGCTTAAGAGCTGCCTGAAAGGATGGACAACTGGCAAAGAGCTCATTTCACGTTTGCAGAAAATGATGCAACCCCTGACTGCAAATAAAATGGCTCAGTCTGCCAAAATCACAAAAAATACCCAGTAATTTTGCTGCCAGGGAGAAAATGTTACAAACCAGAAGCAATAGGAGACTGTTCATGCTTTAAACATGTCAAAAAAATCTTTCAAAATAGAAGAATAAAGAATTTACAAAAACTATTTTGTAACATTCATCTCTGAGTATAAATGTTTGTACTTCCTGAAAATAAAAACGGGGTTTAGTTAACAGATGTAATTCAGTAATTTTGCTTGCTGTAAACAGTGGGAAGCACACCAGAATTAGGTGCTGAATGGATCCGTGAATAGACAGTTCCATGGGGATTTCCAAAGATCTGGAGGACAAAACCCTTTCAGCTGACCCCCAATAATGAGATTATTCTGCATTTTGAGTCCCTGGCTGCATCTGGAAGCTCCAGTCCTGGGTGGTGTGACAACTCCATCCCAGCTCGGACATGAACTGAGAGGTCCAAACTATTGCACCGGGCTTGGGAGGGTTGTCTTCCCAAAGCTGGAATTCAAATCCAAACCACCACAGGAGCTTAGCTGTGCTCCTTCCTCTAAAACCCACTCTCAGCCCAAAGAGCAGCTGTGCTGAAATATGCTGGTGATCCAGATATATTCATTTACTTCAAGTTCACCACAGGAAGTTTGGAAGCAAATCACAAATTTGCATAAATAACCACACTAGCCTCCTTTTTTTTTTTTTTTTTTTTCCTCAGTGGTAACTAAACTTCCCTCTTATCATCATTAATCTACCTCCTTAGGAAGCTTCCAATGCCTGAGCAGCAGCCTGGCCTGAAGCAAGAATGCTCCAGCACCTGAGAGGGGTTCTCTCCTCACCTGGCTGGACACAGCCAATGGATTTTCCTTAGCAGCAAATCAGGAAGGCACAAAATAGCAAAGTGTGCCCACAAAAATAATTTTAGCACTTAACCAAATTAAAAAAAAAAAAAAAAAAGAGAGAGAGCCTGGCAGCAGCTCCATCAGCACAAACAAACTCTTGTTAGTGCTGGGAGTTGATTCAGACACACAGGACAATGAGGAGCTGTGTATGGCCCTTTGTCCTGGGATTCAAGGAGGCAGCTCCCACTCCCTGTCCCTTCCCGGGTTGGATCCATGCTGGTACAGCTGGTACAAACCCCTCAGGCTACCACAAGCCCTGGCAGAGGGCTCTGGCCTCCTTTTACCTCCATTTCCCTGTGGGTGCTCAGCCCCAGCAGCACAAGATCAGCATGCAAAGCCACATATCCCCGGATCTGTCCCCATGGAAAGCAAGAATTGCCTAGAGCTGTGTGAAAAAGCATCTCAGGAGAGACATTTCCCAGCTGGAAATTCAGTGTACAACCCTGAAGCACATCGGTGTTTTTAAACATGAATATGTTTTTATGGAAAAAAAAAAAAGTAACTTTTTTTCTCCAAGACACCCTGCTCAGCATTCCAAATATTTGGCAGCTGTGGCTTTCTTCCATGGTATGCAGTGGAGGTGTTTATTTGGCTACTACACTCAGGGCTGGAGCTCAGTTTAGGCTGAACAGAGGAGAATGTCACAGCTGTCAGTCAAGATGAGTTATTCCACGGTTGGAAGAACTGTGGGAATAAAGTTCTCATGGATCAGACAGGTTCACAGCACAATCTCTCCTTGTCTAACAAAGGAAACGTTCCAGTGTTCTTACACCGGGGGCAGTTTGAGCACGTGTGTGTGATCCCAGTGAACTCTTACTACATTTACATATAAAAGGCTCCTGCAACCTTATCTTAAAGAAAATCAGGAGAGAAGAAGTCCTGCAACAGAGCAAACACCAATCTCAGCCACAGAGACCACACCCCGTGAGCTCAAAGGTTCCTGCTCCCACTTGGGTCCATCACTTCTCCTGTGAGGGATTCCACAAATCCACCTCTCACCTTGCCAGTGACTGGATGGAGCACTTTTATAGGGTGACATAATCCTGATTTTATATGGGGAAAGGTGGGGCCATCCCATGACTCCAGTCCGGGAAACACAGAGCCAGCAAATTCAGGAAGTTCACTTCAATTTACTGCTCTGAGCACCTACTGCAGCTCACAAGGGCACCTCATGGAAACAAAGGAGGCTGGAGCTTTTGGAAGTGTGTGTTTAGGCTTTGCACCTACCCCAGACAGTGCTCCACTGTCAGTGTGCAGGAGGTGGAAATAAAACCCCATGACAGCTCCAGACTCTGCTCCCTGGCGACAAAACCCCGCCTGGTCATTAGGCACCAAGTGTTCCCAAGGAACACCGGCACACAGGGACAGCCTCGTGCTGGATGGAGCTTGGAATCACGTTACAACACAGCTCCACACTAAGGTCTCAGGATAAGGGATTTTAAATTACGGAAGCAAAACCACAAAATCTGTGATAATTTAGGCTGTGGATACACTGATGCACACTGTGGCCATCTTATCCTGCTCTGAAATGCCTTTTGTTCAGAGATACGTGAAACCTGGAATATTTGGAAGATTATGTCCAAGCCTCAGGATGCTGCTTTTCAAGGATTTTTGTGCCAAGGACCTTGCAGAGCTGCAGGAATGAGCAAAGCCCATTTGCTGCCCCTTCCCTGGCATGATGCTGTAAAATGAATTTAACAACTGGACACTGGATAAGCAGACAACAACTCTTGTTTCCTGAGAGAAAGATCCACCTGCTGACTAATCTTCCCTGGGTTTGTTTTGATTAAGGCAGTGAAGGCTCTAAGCTCAATAATAAGATATTCCACTGAGTCACCTTAGCTCTGTATTACTCCCTAAGGATGTGTCATCACTTCTCTTTCAGCTTTTCCCCTTCCCAACTCCGAGTGGCCATTCCAGGCCACACCACGCCTCCAGCCTGGCCTCCCTCATTATGACTGTGAATAAAATGGCATTTGTTCACACAAAAACCTTCCAGAACCATTCCCAGCTCCAGATACCTTCCAGTTTGTCCCATGTCACCCCCACGTGTGAAATCCCAGCTCTCAGTGGGGCACAGTGTGAGTTCCATTACCCCAGGCATTGTGTAACTGCCAGAACAACAGCCAAGATTATCTCAGGAAATACCCCAATTCCTGCATCTCCAGGACAATGGATGCTATATCCTGAGTCACTTCAGAAATGTACAAAAAGAGGAGGAAAAATTCATTATATTGAAGACACAGACCGGTAGAAAACAATTATTTTCTTGCTTCTAGCAATGATGCTTTGCAGCATATTTTTAAAACATACTCAGCTTTTTAAAACACCATTTTCCTACCTCCTTTTTCTTCCCTGTTGTATTTTACAAGGGGAGAAATTCAACCACATTGAATCAGTTCAAATTACAGTAGGAATTGACCAGACATATAAGATTCATTCTTATTTCCCCAGAGCTTCCCTCTGGGCTACACGTTCTCACAGCAATTTTCAACAACAAACACGGATTTGTATTGAAATCTTGAACAGAATTTTACAAAAAACACTTGAGCCAGAAAAATTTAGACACAGCTCCCAGCATCTTGAAACAATGGTTATTTTAAGGAAAGGATATTTTAAGAAAAGGCTGTTTTAAGAAACAGAGAACCCTTGCCAAAGAAACCCAGCCAGGAGGTTTTAGCAAGCTTTTTGTATTTTGCTTTAAATCACACCACAGAGCAGCCACAAAGCCTGACAGTGACACTAAACTGATTAGAAATTGCATTCAATGATCAGCATCAGAGAAGCTTACGGACTTAAGACTGGTTTTGTAACTTCCTAAGGGAACAGGCACTTCCACAAGGGAGTGCAGGGGTCACTGGAGGTCCCTTTTCCAAAACACATCTGGGAATATTCAGATACTGCTCAGGTAATTCACCTCTTTGTGTTGTAGGCTGTGTCCTGGGGAGTCTCTTCCAGCAGGGTTACGTAGCCCAGTGCACACGTGAGGATGAACAGGACTGTCAGGGTATGAGCTCTCCTGAAATTCAGAACAGAGAAAACCAACATTAAAAAGCAGGAAAACTCACATCTCCTCCCACCAGTGCAGCCCCAGGAGGCCAAAACCACAGCCAGCAGTCAGGAATATTGATGTTTTCTGTATTGCAGAGCACAGAGAGCAGAACTTGCACTGGCACTGCATGTGATCAGCAGCAGCTCGGAAAAAACCAGCAGCCAGTGCAAACACCCGGATCTAAACAGCTCCAGGTGTCTCCCCGGGTTTGACAGGTCCACACCTGACAGTCCTGCTCTATTTCACAGCTTACTAATCAAAATTGCAGCTGAGGGAACAGGTCCTTGAGAACAACCAAAGGGAATTCACTCCAGACATGGGTATTACACAAGAAAAACTAGTCATTAGTTAAAAAAAAAAATCTCTAAAGGAGAACAGTTGCTGTTGTAAGAACTCTGATACCACCTCAAGATGTTGGATTTTCAGGGATATTCCTACAGTTTCAGTGTACTTAGCACAAGGGGTTTCTGTGGGAACAGCCATGGTGGCTGCTTAATAGCAGTAAAACATCCCCAGAGGTTTATATGGATTTTGGTGAAGCACTCAGGGAGAAATTCTTCTGGCACAGGGTGCCCAGAGAAGCTGTGGCTGCCCTATCCCTGGAAGTATCCAAGGCCAGGTTGGACTGTTTAGAGCAACCTGGGCCAATGGAAGGTGTCCCTGCCCTTGGGACTGGATGAACTTTAAGGTCCCTCCAGCCCAAACCATTCCAGGATTCCATGATTCTATGCAAGGAGAGCGAGCAGAGCACACGCAGCCAGGTGACACCCACATCCTACACCCACTGATCACCACACAGAGAATGTTAATATTCAATGTCCACATCTTTTCTTACTTCAAGTTGAAAATTCCTAAGGGGAAGCCACCTTTTGTTTTCATTGGAAAACTCCTCTGGCCCCAGCTGGGAAGCACAGGAACTCTGTCCATGTGAGGCCAAAGGACATGCCATGAGTTTTGGTTTAGAGGACAAAATCCCTTAACACAAACTAATAAAACAAACCATGTATAAAGAGGAAGCTTAGGGAGGAGAAAACTTGTAAAAGAAGGTGTCTGTACGTGACATATTTGGCTCTTTTTCCATTTTCTTTATATATTCTCTGTAGCAGCAGCTCACATCCTCTCTCCATGTCACGCCAAGGTTTGTATATTCAGGTTGCTCGGTGCACAATAAAGCTTGGAATTTCCAAACCATCCACTGACTCACCTTGAAACAACCCTGCAGTAACCCACCTAAAACTGCTCTAAAAGTCAAAGAAAGGGTGCTGTTGAATGAAAATCCCATCCTACTCCAAACCCCACATACTCCACAGCATCCCTGCAATCCCACTGAGAATGCACACAATACCTCATAAGCAGACACAATCCTCTTCTGCCCCTGCCAGAACTGAGTTTGGGATTCAAGGCTCTCCTTCCCTGTGGTCCTGAGGACACAGACCAACAGCTCCAGGAGAAAAACACAAGGACCCACGAGTACTTCAAGAATTAACGAGGAATCGGTGCGCCAAAACCCAGGGAAAAGCTTGGGAGCCACAAGCTCCTGCCTGGCAGCTGCATCTTCCCAGGTGCCAGGAAAGGTGATTCAGCCATCAATGCTCACGTGGGGCATGCCCTGGATCCTGCAGGAGCTGGAGATCTAAACCCCAGCCTCTCCCAGGAGGCAGGACAGCAGACAGGGAACCCACGCTCCAACCACACTACGCTCCTGCTCGCTGCATTTACATGTGGATATAATGAATGGATTCTATGGCAAACACCAAAAAAGGTTACGTGAACCCAAGGCTGCTTTGGTATCTCACACCTTGTTTTGTTGTTTGGTTTTGAAACTTATTATTGTACTGTTATATTGTAACATAGTTATACATATTGTTGTAGAGTCACAGATATTATGTATTATATATAATTGTTACATCATTGTTTATTTTTGCAGAGCCTATGAAAACAAATCAAGGAATCCCACCTTACCCTTTTCACTACCTGAACACCCACACCAAGTCAGCTGCTTTTTCAATGTGTTCAGACCCCATAAATTGCCAAAAAATCAGTTATTACAAGTCCTCCCTTGGACAAACACCTCAAGAAATCAGTCTACCAGCACAGGATGCATTCAGTTTCATTCCTCCCTGTGAGGATCTTGTAGGACAGTGAAGGATTTCCCCATGCATCCCATTTCCCATTTATTTGTGGTGCCACAGCCACCAGCCTGAAACCCAACCAGCTGCCCTGTTTAAGGAGAAACAAGAGGCTGCTCTCTCATCACTTCCCTTGTGGCTCAGCTTTCATCTCCAGATGCTGCCAGATTCCCTCCTAGCAGGTTTTCAAGGCAAAGGTGCTTCCAGCACAGCGTGAATTCCAGGAGCTGGGATGAAAGACTCTGGAGATGGGCTTGACTTCTTGAAAGAGCAAGTTGGCAGCTCTGCCAGAGAGCTGTGAGCAGTGACACAGCAATGAGAGAGAGCACAGCATCACACAAATCCACTTCAGAGAGGAAAAAAAAGCCAGGAAATATGGATGTACACCATGTCTTCTCACAGCTTGGGAGTTTAAAAATAAAATTCCACAAAAAGGAGCAGACCTCCTTCAGGAAGGGCTTGTCTGAGAGACCAGGATGAATTTAATGGCACAAGGGGATTGTCTTCATCTCCAAACACACTTTAGAATAACACACCAGGAGAAGGTGAGCTAAGAACAACCCAGCAAGGTAAGCAAGGCAGGAATTATACAGAAAGGCTTATGTTCTCCTGGCCTGGAGCCTGGGAGGCTGAAAAGAGCTAAGCTGGGAATCTTCCCCTTAGAATTACACACAGGAGTTTGGGCAACACGCCCAAAGCAAAGAGGGTACAAACCGCAGCCAGATCTGGGAGGTTTCACATCAAAAACTCTGCAAAGCAGTGCCTGATGTACCTGAACACAAAAATATCTAAGGCCAGGGAGAGAACTCACAACAAATCCCAAACTGCTAAAAAGCTGGAATATTAAGTGGCTTATTTTTTCTGCCTTTCTGCACCACACACTTGGCTCTTTCCCCACTTAAGCCCTGGGAGATTGAAATGAAATAAATCAGGTTTGTTTTCACACAAGCCCTTGCCCTGCTAATTCAAACACCAAGTAAGAGCAAGTGAAGCTCTCCTGCACTGCAGATCACAAAAAAAGTGGGGTTTTTTTCCTAGTTAATGGGATTAGGTTTGATCCCAACTTCTCTTTTTCATGCTAGGTCACTCTCCTGTCTTATTGAGATGCTGCAAGTCTGTCAAGGAAATTACGAGGAGCACTTTTATTTTCCAGCTGAAGTCTATGACAGAAATGATGCCAGGAAATTGTTTAAATATGTCATTTTTTGGGAGATTTCGGCAGATCCTTGGGTGAAAAGGAGAGAGTAACACCCAGGAGCAGACAACCCACGGCCTCATTCAATCTCCCACAAATTAAAATCAGCTTAAGCAGGGACCGCACCCTTGTTATCCATGGCTTGTTTGTCACCAGTGGTGCAACACCCCCATTAAACACAATAACAATCACTGGAACACAATGCAAAGAATTTATTTATTAACATTTTGGCCAGTCCTCTTAAATGGAACAAAATTCCAAAGGAGAACCAGTCCAGTTTGCGCCTTGGATTAAAAAAAAGTTGCATTAATTGCGGCTGCTGGTGAAAGGATCTGTCAGCAAACCCAATTAGTCCCATCAGTGACTTTTTCATTACTTAATTCTTAATTCCAAATAATGGCAAATTAATTAAACCATTCCTGAAAGAGATTTTGACAAATGGATGTCAAAGCTCTGTAACCTCCATAAATCAATGCATTACCTGGGAATTCTAAGAAAATATGGCAAATAGTACAACAAACCCTTTCCTCCAAGAGCAGCAGAGGGTTTGTATAAAGAATAAGACACAAGAAAATAGAACGAAAATTAACACTAACTTAAAACCAACCACATTTGAAATAATAACTGTAATTAACAGGAAAACTGTTGGGGACAGACAGAGGGTTTGGAAAACTTCAAGTCAAACCCAACCATACAAATACCCCTGTAGGTTTTAAGCTCTAAGTTGTGTTTTAAAATCTGTTTAAACTCTCAGAGTTAATAAAACAGTCCCTATTCTTAGAGCAGTCGCACATCTCCGGCACATCCCTGAAGTCACCCGACGCCGATTAAATTTCCGTGCAGACTTGTGACACTCCAAAATAGCAACGTGCCTTTTCCTTGCCATCTCCTCAAAGAAGCCCAGGGACACAGAGCTCCAGAGACCCAGAACTACAGCAAAGCTTTGGCAAATCTGGGGGTTTCCTTCCAATCAGGAGGAAAGTCCGTGTTCCCAAAGTTTCCATCAGTTCTACAGAGCTTGCAAGTTCCACAAGTGCCCTATTTCGATTATTAAACATTATTCTGTTTAAACCTATGGAAATGTGTGTCTCAGGAGTTAGTTTAGGGCAGTTCTACTGAGAAAGGTGACGGGGGATTACAGGTAACACTCTTTGAGCACATTCTTCCCTATTCTCCTTAAAACTTCGGGAATGTGTTTACGAAAAACAAAAGCAATACAGAGAACTGATATCAAGGTGGGGAACTGAACTCTGACAGGCCCTCTCCACAAAGATATTCCTTCTGCACTTCCAGCTTACTCGTCAGAACCATGCAACCCCTTCCTTTGAGGAAAGGGCAATGCCAATCCCACAGCACAATTCCCAAAGCACAGGCCCTCTCATCCATGACCAGCTGGCAAACGTGGCTTAGTGGGATTGCACAAGGCCTGGATGTCCCTGCTCCCTGCCCAGGGCATTCCCACAGGCTGGAAGAGCATGGCAGGGTGACCCAGGACTCTGGAGCAATGTTCCTTTTCTCCAGCACGGTGAATCCTGAGTGGCTTGGCATGGCCCCATCAAAGCAGGGAAAAACCCCATGTTCAGCTCCCAGCAAACTCAAGGAATGCTGCCTTGGAAGTGCCACAGCCATCCCTCAGGAGAGGGCACAGAGAGCAGCTCCTGCCAAGCTGCAGATATTCCATCTCCCTAATCTCTCTTCCGGATAAATCCCCACCTCTTACTCCAGACCGCCCTTAGCAAATCCCGGGTACTTCAGAGATAAGAGCAATCTCCACCAGGAATGGGTAAGGAATGTTTTGGGTTGAGTACCAATCCCTTCTTTCCAACACCAGCTGGTTTGCCCACACATATCCTCACTTCCCAGGCCATCTGGGAAGAGTCACAACACCAAACACACCGAGAGAACAAGCCAGCAGAGACTGCCTCTTCCTTAGCTGCAAATTCCACACTTTTTTGCACAAGAAGGTAGAAATAATTCCTACAAGCACTGCCACTAGCCTATGGAATCACTGCCATTCCCTCTTTTTTAGTTCTTTTCTTATTAATTTTAATGTCCCGAACTCCACAGATCTCTGCTGCCACGCCATGACCTCGGGAATTAATATCACATCCACGTGCTGGCAACATGAGATTATTAGTGTGAGAGATAAAACACGTTAATAATCAAAAGGTGACATTAAAGCTAATCAAATCCAAATTAAAGTAAGGCTTTGAAAAAGCAATTAACCCACTGAGTCACATTTTGGGGGCAAAAGTGCATCTGGCACCTCCCAACACCCTCAAATCCAGACTGCATGGACGTTTTCCTGGAAAATCTTCTTTGGTTAAAGACAAGCTATGAAATATCTACAGAAATTTTAGGGAACATCATACACAATATCCAACTAAATGACCCCAGAACAAGCAGGGCCTTGTGTGAAAGTTCCTGCTGGAGGCACACAGACAAGAACAATCCCAGGTGCTGGAAAAAATAGGGAACATGTTCCAGTGGCTTGCCAGGCAGGCCTGGCATTCCCAGCTCTCCGCTAGGAAATCAGTTCAGGAATGAATGATACAGACACCACAGACCTGCCTCAGAAAGCTTCCTCCTGTTCCCTTCCTTTGGCATTTCCTAATGGCAAAGGGAGCTGCCAGGCTACGCTGACTGAGCAGCTTCCCACAAGGGAGTATTTTCCAGTTCCAAATCATTGATTTGGAGTAAGACCAGAGATATTAGCACATAAGTGGTTTTCCAAAGTTTCAAACAGATTTTAAAGAGCCAGGAAGGCAGCTAGGAAGCTCCAACTTCCCCAAGGACCACATTTATAGCAGGAAAATCACCTCTGCAAATTAAACTACTCCTGGAATGATTTCTGTGTCCACAGATCCCATATCATTTCATTTTCCCAAAAGGAGTGAGCCACACAAGTAACCTTATCCCTAACTCCTGAACTCCAAAGAGAAGGTGCATTCTGTGTTTTTCCAAAGTCAGGGGGCAGCCACTCTCAAAAATTTCCCTTTCCAGTGGCCACCTCCACAGCACGAGAGTAGTCCCAGGGGTCACAGGAAGGAAATCATTGCTCTGGATAATCTTTATTCTTGGACATGATGGGAACTGAGTCGCTGCCAAAGGATACTCTAACACATACGGGGCAAAAGTAACACGAGGAAAAACCTTGGGACTTTTCCAGATGTTTAAACCCCTGGCTGCTAGCACAAGCTACTAGGGAAAAGAAAACTGAATAAATAGGAAAGTTAAGGAATATAACTGTCCCCCTGGAAAGAACCACCTGACACGGGAAAGCTCCTGTGTCAGAGAACATAGCACATCCAGATTTCCAAAGGAACAATCCACATGGGCAAACCAACGGCATCACAGTGTTTATCCTGGGGTGACAGCCCTGTCACCATCACAAAAAGCTGCAACGAGGCAAGATTATACAGCAAAACCAGGTATTTTAAGGCTTCACAAAACAACTGGCAAGAGCCACCTTAAAGAGGGAGCAAGGAAAGGACAGCTTTACCCATTTTCCATTTAAAGGTTGGCACCGGGATCCCTCGATTCGCTCAGCCTACACGTGGTGTGCCCGCCAGGAAAGGTCCTTTTGTCCCCGAGGCCACCACGTCCCTCGGCTCCACCCGCGCGTGTCAGGGCTCCGCAGGGATCCCGCCGGGACACAGCAGCATCCCTGTGCTCCTCTGCAGCTTGCACTGGCAGGAATGTCACCTCCTTCATCGGGATCAACACCCTCGGCTCTGCTGCTGCCCAGATTGGCAGGGTGAGAGCCAAGTGCCCTCCCCTCCCACTCCTCCATGCCAGGCTCCAGCCAAATCCCATCGCCCTCGGCTCGTATTCCAAAGGCGCGTCTTCAGTGTCAGCTTGGTTTTCCTCATGGAAAGGAACGTGTGTTTAACACACGGGAAAACACCTCTACCTACACACACGCGTGCTGCTGCGGGGATTTATGGAACAACTCAAGCAAGGCCGGGATTTAGGAGCACTTTTACAGGTACGAACACACCTCTCCCTGCGAGGACTGGATTGAACAAAATGTTGATTTTCTCCGCTGGCTCGACACCACTAGCCGTGGGTTTCTGCACCCCTTTTATGGAATGAGACACACGAAAATATACAACACCTGCCCAGCAGGAGGGGGGCACAACTTCAGCTTTCTGCCAGCATCACTGGGAAGAACGTGGATGGAAGAAGCCTCTTCCAAGATTAAGCGAGAGGAGAGCAGAAGGTGGAGTCCATATAAACAACGCTGATAACTGGAATCAGGCAGGAACACAGGGGCACTGGGAAAACACCTTCAGAGCACCCACCAGGCAGGAACAAGCCGTGGGGCTCAGCCCTAAGGGTCCTGCTGCTGGAAAGCCGGGGACCAGCACTGGGAAAAGAGGCGCCACCGCCAAAAGCCAGCCCTGCATTCCCGTTACAGTGCCAGGAAATAATTAGCGGTAGGAAAACACTTGCAGCTGGATTCCAGCACTGGTATCAGCGACAGAAGAGGCATGCAAAGAGCAGATAACAGGGAGCAGATAACTCGGATATCCCGTTCCTTGGGGCCCCCTCTGTACCCCATTCCTTAGGAGCCCCACATCCCATCCCTCAGCCCCTCCACACCCCATTCCTTACGGCCCCCCCCCGGCCCACGCGGAGCCCCGAGGGGGGCGGGGGGCCATGCCCGGCGCCTCTCACCAGAAGAACGTGTTGGTGCCGTCGTCGTACACCTCGGACTCGGTGCTGCGCCGGGG
>VWZU01013197.1:158593-176258 GCA_013397095.1 Sterrhoptilus dennistouni
TGCCGTGGCAACCGCGTGGCCTCCGCCCCCCCCACCCCACACACACCCCGGGCCGCGTGACCGCCAGGCGGCGCCCTGCGGAGCCACCGCCTCCCCTCAGGGCAGCCAAACTGCGATAATTAAATAAAATGTCTTCATTCCCCACACTCTCACCGGAACGGTGCTGGGAAAAGTGTTCTTTGCCAGGCTGCCGGGCGGCTCTCGAGTACCCCGCGTTGGGTACCCCATTCCTGATGCCGTGCTGTCCCGATTTCCACATCTTTGTGCCATGAAATTAAATATCTGTTAAATATGTGTGTTTTGCTGGCAAAATGAAAATGTGTTTTGCTCGCTAAAAGTTTTCGTTCCCACCCGGAGGGTCTGGCCAGGGCTGGGGGTGCTTGCAGGGTGCCCCTGTGCCCTTGGATTTGAAGAATTCTAAAATTCCTCAGCCCTTCCCATATTACCTTGGTCAGGCCCCTCGTCCGGAATGTGCCACGCTGATCCCGGATGGCAGGCAGGGAGCTCCGGCCCTCTGGAAAGATCCCGGCACTGCAGCAGGCTCCAGGAATACTGGCTCTGTGGAGGGAAGGCAGAGTCCTGTGGGAGCAGAGAAATTAAACAGGGAAAGAAATCAGAGGACACGTTTACAGGACGGTAAAAGAAATCAAGGTGGCCTTTAAAGGTCCCTTCCCACCCAAAGCTATTCCATGGCTCTATGAAATAGTGAAAGGGAGCAGGGCTAGATGGGATATTGGGAAGAAATCCTTCCCTGTGAAGGTGTTGAGGCCCTGGCACAGGGTGCCCACAGAAGCTGTGGCTGTCCCTGGATCCCTGGAAGTGTCCAGCACCAGGCTAGACAAGGCTTGGAGCAGTCTGGGATAGAGGAAGGTGTCAGGGCCCATGGCAGGGGGTGGCACTGGACGGGCTTTTATGTCCCTTCCAGTCCCAACCACTCCTGGATTCTCGGATTCTGCGGAATAACGGAGCTGGCCACAGGAGGGCAGGAGCGGGCTGGGCGAGGAGCGGGCAAACCCCAGGAAAACTGTTCTGGGATCGATAAAGGACATATCTGCCTGCTGCACAATTCCCCTCTCCAGTCCAAAGCATTCTCCTGCACATCCCGCGATGCTTTATGAGACCTGGAGGCATTCGCTTTGTTCCAGGAGATCACAGAATATCCCGAGTTGGAAGGGATCCATAAGGATCAGCCAATCCAAATCCTGCCCTGCACAGGCACCCCAGCAATCCCACTCTGTGCCTGAGAGCATTGCCAAACGCTCCTCGAGCTCCGGCAGCCTTGGGGTCTGTTCCCTGGGGAGCCTGTTCCAGTGCCCGACCACCCTGTGAGGGAAGAACCTTCTCCCAATATCCAGTCTAAGCCTTCCCTGCTTGGAATGAGCACCCACTACTTTAATTACAAGCAGGGCTTCACCCCAAACCACATCTTCTGCCCTAATGTATTGACTGTAGTAGCTCCAGGGATACCCACGGATCCAAACAGACCAAGATTTGGATGAAGACACCCCTTACTTTATGAGAGAACACAGACATCTGCTGCCATTTTAGCATCACCCTGTATCAGTGCCTTTGCACCCTCAGAAGGGGAGCTCCCTGTCCAAAAGCATTGCTGCCAGGCAGGAGTGGACAGGCAGCCTCTATCCAGCCACAGTGGTTTCACACACAAAACCCTTCAGCAGCCTCCTCAGGTGGGAATTACCATCTCCACATCCAGCCAGGACTAATAGGTCAGGGAGTGCTCCTGGAGCTTCCCTGCCAGCACTCAGTGCAGGTCAAATCACTGCCCAGGTGTTGTGGTTTGAAAGCAAAACGAATGAGAGGCTCCAAGTCAGAGATATAATTTAATAAGAAGAAAGGTAAAAAGGTAAAAGTAAAATAAAATAAATGCAATAACACAAAGGATCACTGACAGAGTCAGAATACAACCTGGGCAGGATGGTGGAAGCAGTCCAGGTGAGGTGCTCTTCCTGAAGCAGTGATCCTGTAGAAAGGTCTGGTAGCCCTGGTCCTCTGGGAATCCAGTGGATAAGCGCCCTTGCACTGTCCCACATACCAGCTTATATCCAGGTGAGAATCCAGGCTCCTCCCCCTGGGCAGAGCATCTCACAATGGGATGAGAAGTGTGAAGTGGGTCCTTGATGGCCCATTAACAGAGATAACCCCTGGAGGGAGTTACCTGTGACTCATGGGCCATTAGCAGAAGACACCCCAAAGGCGTTAATGGGCCATTAGCAGAAGACACCCCAAAGGCCATTAGCAGAAGAGGCAGGGGGCTTGGGAAAACACTAGCCCACCTGGTTTCAACAGTTCATGAAGATGGTGATAGAATAAATACTTTGTGTACATCCTACACTGCAACCCAGGACACCAGGGCTGCTGGAGTCAAGTGGGTTCAGGTGTGTGACCAACCCAGCAGCCACAGATCACAGGCTAAATAATAGCAGATCACATCCTAAATAATCTCCTCTGCTCACACAGGGTTCATGTGAGCAGAGGTTCCTGTGGCTCCCTCCCCAATTTCAGCTTTTCCTGCTGCCTTCCTCAGCCCTGGTCACCCGACAGCAGCAAATGCAGGAGGAGCAGAAAGCACTGCAAGGGGGACAGCATCAACTTGCACGCCTGCCTTGCTGCAAATGCAGCTAAATCCTGCAGCCAGACAAAACCTAATTCCTTTTAAAAAGGAGCAGCAGCAGCACGGTCTCCTCCCAGTGCCACAAAAGGTGCTTCAGGGGCTGGATATACCTCAGCCAAAGCCAACCTGCAGGCACGGACTTGCCTTCCTCATTGGCTGGTGATTTCCATGGGCTTTGGGCAGTGCTGCTGGGTGCATGACCTCCTGGGCTGTCTGGAGAACTGAGTCCTTCTTAGGAAGGAGAAGCAGGAGTGTGGGAGGAGTGCCACAGCTGATCCTCCCACAGGTAACCCCATTTCCTCAGAGCACGGCAGCGCTCCCATTGCAAAGGCCTTTGCCCTGCTGTCAGGTGGAAAGCTTCACTCTCTCTCTGGGTAAACACACACACTCTCCCAGAGATACAGCCTGTTCCCCGCTCCCAAGCCTGTGGATCACCTCAGGTTAAAGGTCTGCCCGCACCTTGGTTTCACACACAGCAAGACATTGTGAAGACAACTCTTTTGTTCCCCCAATAAAATCCCCAGGCCTGGTTTGGCACCTGTTCAAGGCACTTGGCAAAGCCACAGGGTGATGGTGGCTTAACTGGGAGCATCACTCTAAAAATGCTGGCTGCCTTTCCTAGCAGGACACAGCTAGATTACCACTCTCAGGACTTGTTTATTTTATAGCAGCCCACAGGAATGGGGCTGTTGGAGGGCATAAGGGAATCCAGAGCAGTTATTTACCCTCTGACATTCCCAGGAAGTGCTCTTCTTATTTGTAAATAAAAGCAACAAACCCACCCCCCCGAAAACAGGTGTAAGGCAAGATCTGGCTTACACATAACATTTTTACTCACTTTTTATAATAAGATTATTCCCTGTTCCAAGCCATAGGTCCAGATTGGAGTTGATTCTTTCCCTCGGCTCTGCTCAGATGAGACCCTGCCTGAACTTCTGCATCCAGCTCCAGTGTCCCCAGCACAGAAAGGACATCAACCTGTCGGAGAGAGTCCAGAGGAGGGACGCCAAGTTGATCAGAGGAGCAGCTCTGCCATGAGGAAAGGCTGAGAGGATTTGGATTGTTCAGCCTGGAGAAAAGAAGGCTTCAGGGTAACCTGATTGCCCCTTCCAGTGTCTGAAGGGAGCCTACAAGGAAGCTGGAGAGATGCTTTGGACAAAGGCCTGGAGTGACAGGATAATGGGGAATAGCTTCCCACTGCCAGAGAGCAGGGTTAGATGGGATATTAGGAAGAAATTATTCTCTGTGAGGGTGGTGAGGCCCTGGCACAGGTTGCCCAGAGAACTGCAGAACTGTTCAAGGTCAGGTTGACTGCACTATTACACGTGGGGGAAAACAGCACACAACTCCCACAGCTGTTTTACCAACCAGTGAGGTGTCAAGAGGAGATTTCTAGAGCTTTCCAGAGCTTCTGTTAATAGCTCCTTTTGGCCAGTTTATGGCACCTCCTGGGGATGTCACAGGGTACAGCTCATGGCCCTGGCACCACGAGGGGCAGAGGGAAAACAGCACCCTGGAGCTGGCAGGAGGAACTCGGCACTGTTACCTGTTCTGGGCGGTTCTGGGCTTGCCACTCCTCTGGGCGAGGGTGAAGGGCAGCTCCCTCACCTCCTCCGGATATCTGCCCGCTGCCAGGCAGAGGCTGCTCCCTCCCAAGGCAGGTGCAAGTGCCACACGGAAGTCAGAGCACCACTCGGCTCACATGAGACCTCTGAGACCTTGGGCGAAGGAGCTGGGGAAGGAAACCACAACGTGACAGAGCTCAGGAGCCTCCAGCCCATCCTGCCCGCCAACCCTCTCCTTAAGGATTTGCCCTGAGGGGCTCTGGGAGACCGAGGGGCACCGAGGAAGGCTCTCCGCTTCACCATGCAGGTAGGAACAGAAACTGCCCTGATATTCCCAGGATGCTGCTTTTCAGCACCTCTGAGCACCTGCAGCTTGGAAACACTGACGTCCAATCTCTACCACTCATCTGCCTTCAGCCTTTAAGGTACAAAATTCCTACAACAAGTGTGTGATAGAGAAAGCAGGATGTGCTGCCGGTCTCATGCACCATCCCAAGGTGCAGTGGGGTCACACTGGCCTCACATGTTGGCCCCAGAGTTCAGAGCACAGATCAGAGAAGGATGGTATGGATGGAGCTTATGTAAACTTAGGAATGAGCACTGCAGAGGTAACAGCCCCAGGTGTTCCAGGAGTACCTGGAATATAGCAAGGGCAGAGAGGGAGCTGTGATCTTTTTCTTCTCTAATTTGGAAGAAAATATGTGGGTTTTTTTCCTGGGAAAAGCCAGGTAAACTCTCCAAAGTCAGGGCAGGGAGTAAAGGTACAGGTCTGGCTGTCTAAGCCAAGGCTGTCCCACTTCTCAGGAAGCCATGCGCTAAGGTGGAAGTGCTCCAAGGGAAGCCGTGTAAGAAACATCCTGGAGATAAGAGCAGTCTGATCATCTCAGTGTGGGTGATGGGAACCACCCAACCCCACACCAATCCATGACTGGAAAGGAAAACAAGGATGCCAGATCCTATCTAGGTCCTTGTCCTGAGTTACTCACACGGGTGACTCTGCACACAGCCCAAGCGTGTCTGTGGCCATTTCCCGGAAGGAACACTCAGGGCAGTGGGGTACCTGGCCAGGGACAAGGACCAGTGATACACCTTGGAGGCATGGAAACCCTTTTCAACATGGAAATTCCTGCTTCTTGCTGTGCTGATCACTTTTTACACCTTTGCACAGCAGCACCTCCAGATCCTGTTCCAACCACAGGGCAGGAAGGAGTGAAACCAAAACTGTCCTTCTCAAGAGCAGGGACAGAGCCCAGGGTTCATACAACCACTGCAGAGCCCACATGGCCTTACCTGTGCCTGATCCCACTGCCCTGTGAGGCCAGAGCACAGCAGCCACTGTCAGACAGCGTCCCTAATCCCAGGAAAAAAAACAATGAGTTTTGAAAGTAGCTATGACCCACTGAGGCTATCCCTGCCCACACATCCCTGCCTTCCCATCAGGAGCTGCAGTGACAGGACAAGGGAGATGACTTCAAACTGCCAGAGGGCAGGGATGGGATATTGGGAAGAAATCCTCCCCTGTGAGGGTGGAGAGACCCCAACATGGTTTGCCCAAGCTGTGACTGTCCCATCTCTGGAAGTGTCCAAGGCCAGGCTGGAAAGGCTTGGAGCAACCTGGGCCAGTGGAAGGTGTCCACACCCATGGCAGAAGGTGGAACTGGACAGGCTTTAAGGTCCCTTCCACCCAAATCACTCTGGGATTCTGGGATTCTATACAAGATGCATATGGCCCCAAAAGCAAGCTCGGCACCTGCATGGCAGCCTGAGCCCCAGCAGCCACTGGGATGAATCCAACATCCCATTTGTGGGTAACCTCTCAGCCTCTTCCCATGGAAGTGGATGTGCTGGCTGGGATGCTCAGATGCCCAAGCAGGGCCATGCCTGGTGTTGGAGTTGGGAGCCACCTGGGAACAGAAGGTGTGATGCCAGCAGGTCCCTTCATCTCATCTTAAACTTTATTAAGGACAGCAGCAGCAGGAAAAGTGTGCCAAGGTGGCATTAGGAATACCCCAAAATGGTTCCGTACCCAAAGGATGGCTTTCCCTCCGCATCCATCCACATGATCAGAGGTGGCACTGGCAAGGAGTTGCTGCAGGATGAGGCTGGTGCACATGGAGGCTGAGAGAAACCAGCCAGGCAGGAATGAGCCAACAGGACAGCAGAGAGTGTGCCAGGCCAGATCCATGCCAACATCAGAGCACTGGCAGTGGGCAGATCTCTGAGAGGCTCCCACTCCTTCTCCTGTGCCCAGAGAGGGGCTCAACTGGGATAGAGGGAACTGCTGCACCCAATCCTGCCCCCTAAACCTGGTTAGAGCAGATGACACCAGAACCCTCCCTGTCCCTCTTGCCATAAGCTAGGGTACCTTTTATCCAAGACGAGCTTTAGCTCTTGTTACAACAGCACCTCTAGGGAAGAGCATCCCTCTCCTCAAGCCTTCCCACTTCTCCCTCTTGTCAGTCAGCCTCTTCATGGCTCTTGTGCTTTGGCTGATCCACGTGAGCAAGCATCTGGCAGAATATTTCAGCCCTTTCCTCATCCCGACTTCTCTGCTCTCATGGCCTCATTCTCCAGTGAAAACTCGGGATGCAGATCTTACATCAGGGCACAGTTGCACCACCGTGGCTCTGCTGCCAAGATCACAGCTGGAGGAACTTGTCTAGCTGGCTGCTCTTTTAGGTCACAGTGTCTCTGGTGACACTGAGTGACAATATTCCCATCCCTGGCAGCTCCTTCCCGCTGCTGTACTGCGACACCTTCCCTCAGGAATAGCAGTGTAACTGTTTGTGGGGACACACTACAAGTCACATCAAAGGGTGGACAAAACCCCCAGAGGGGCAGCTGATGGCTTAAGCTGAAGGAGAGCAGGGTTAGATGGGATACTGGGAAGAGATTCTTCCCTGTGGGGGTGTGAGGCCCTGGCACAAGGTGCACAGGGAAGCTGTGGCTGCCCCATCCCTGGAAGTGTCCAAGACCAGATTGGAGCAACCTGGTCTAGTGGAAGATGTCCCTGAACAACTGGATGAGTGTGAAGATCCTTTGCAACACAAACCATTCCATGATGCTTACTTTGTACTCCCCCACATCTGCTCCCTTGGATGTCTGAGTGTAATTACTGGTAACCAGGAAGGTCGGAGCTGCACAGCCATTCTCTCCAGAGCCACTGACACACAGGAGGGGACCAGGGAAAAGCCAGAGTTCAAGCAGTGTTTGGACAACACTCTTAGGCACATGGATGCTTGGAGTGGTCCTGTGCAGGGCCAGGAGCTGGATTCAATTATCCTTGGGAGTTCCTTCCAACTTGGGATATTCTATGATTTTATGATCAGCAGTTCATCCTCCCCTCTCTGTCCCTTGGCTGCAGCCTGAGACATCCAACATGTTTTCCAAGGACGATTTTCACCTGCTTTCCTGCAGGGTTGTGCCAGCCTCTAAGTGTCCATGCTCCACTCTCCCTTTACCAGAATTTAAAACTACCTTCCCCACCCTCCCCAAAAAGCCAACAGTGCCTTATCTGATAAGAACAATTGACAAATGGAAAAGGCTGATTAAAGCCTGTAAAATCCACTGTAGCATGGAGAGAGAGGGTGAAAGGTGAACACTTCCCCAGTACAAATGTCAGGGCATCAGGCGAAAGAGCTGAGGGAGGTTTTTTTCTCTTGGTTCAAATCCCTCACAGCCCCAGGGCACTGTTAGGTATGATGAGTTCTAGGGGAGGCTGCACACCCTCCCAGGGCAACAGTCCCTGTAGCATTCCTAAACACAAATCCCCTGGCTTGGGAAGACCCCAAACTGGTGATCAGGAGCATGTGGAAGAAGGTTTCACACAAGCCTCCTCTCACTTTCCTCCCTGGGCTTCTCTCCAATTCTGCTGGAAGAGGAAAACATGGGTTCTCCCAGGGATCCTGCTGAAGCCTTCCCTTCACTGGTTTTCTTTTCACCAGGATGAAATTCTGCTGACTCCCTGCAGGGAATCTCCTTATGAGGACGGGGACTCCTATGCCTCCTCGACAAGCTCTGCTCCTTCTGCATCTGCAGTGAGTCCAGCCCAGCTCAGAGAGGGGACAAATCCCCATTTCCCTTGTCCATTCCCAGTTCCCCTCTACACAGCTACAATGAGGGTCCAAACCTCTGAGAGGTTGGAGCTGGGAAGGAGATCTCTCAGCCTTCCATCCCTAATAATTCCCTACTGGTTTTATGGGCAGAATGAAGAGTGGGATTTTGTCCTGGTGAGTGACATCCATGAAATGGGCAGTGAGAAGGAGATCAAGAGGAAGAACTTCCTGGAGGAGCTGAAAAGGAAGGGCTTCACTATCAAGGTGAGGGGCTGTGGGAGGAAAAGGCAGCAGATACTTGGCCTGGCTTGAGCTCCTGCATCCAAGGAGACGGGACAGGCCTGAACCATTGAGCTGTTCACCACATCAATGCTCAACCAGTGGAGAAAGACCCTAGCCCCAGGATTCACATAGCCCCCAGCCCTTCCAGCTCTGTCTCTTCCTTGCCCCTCTGGCTCTGTTTTAACTTCTCTTTCCCTCACCAGAAAATTGAGGACACTAAGCTCTTTTATGGAATCCGTGCCCCGCAGCACATCTTCTGGAAATACCAGTGTCTCCTGGCAAATCCTGACAGCAGGCATCAAAACTCCAGGACTTCTGCCCAGCAGGATGTCCCAGAGACCACCAGGTGGGTGCTGAGCTGATTTCCAGCCTCCTGCACTCACTGTTCTCCACACCAGCATCCATCTTCCAGCTCAATTCACAGCTGTGCCAGGCTTTTAATTTTCCATAGAACCTTCCTTCACCTCCCATGTGCAAAGCTGATGCGTTCTCACTGCCTACATTTCTCCCTCCCTTGCTTCCCTGGATTTTAGTGCACACCTTCTCCCTTCTCTGCCCTGTTTCCCTGAGCCTCACAACACAAGTCTGTATCCCAGAGCAGCCTTTAAGCAGAGTTTCTCCTTGTTCAGGATATGGGTCGTGCACTTCATCCTGCAGAACACTGTGACGTCTGACTTAGGTAAGGGAACAGGGATCCAGGGGTGATGCTCAGCCTGGATCTGCAGGAAGAATCCTGCCCAAGAATCCTGGGCACTGACATCCCAGCTACCTTGCCATGCTGGGGAGAATAGAGAAGGGGGGAGCTGAGACAAGTCGATTTGCTGCTGCATCCAGAGGCTAGGAGATTT
This sequence comes from Sterrhoptilus dennistouni, assembly GCA_013397095.1. Taxonomy (NCBI): domain Eukaryota; kingdom Metazoa; phylum Chordata; class Aves; order Passeriformes; family Zosteropidae; genus Sterrhoptilus; species Sterrhoptilus dennistouni. The sequence continues at coordinate 167,976 of VWZU01013197.1, forward strand.
GGACTGCAGGAACCAGCAGTTCCTCTGCTCAGTCTCCTCAAATCCCTAAGCCTAGCCTTGTCCCTTCTGCTCTGCTCCCAGAGAAGCTGCATGACCTGATGAAGAAGAAGGTGTTTGAGGCAGCCTTTCCCCTGCACAAGGTGAGGCTGAGCCTGGGAGGAAAATCCAGGAGAGATGGAGGAGCAGGATGGGGTGGGGGGGATCTGTGGGCGAGTGGGGCTGCACCAAGAGCTCACTGGGTGAAGGGCACAGCAAAGCTCCCAGCAGCTGCCTTGGAGCTGGGCAGGGCATTAAGGGTGCCCTGATGTTCCTGCATCCAACCAACTTCTCTGCTCTCCAGAAAGAGAAGATAACGAAGATACTAGAGAAGAAGTGGGCTCGCTGGGGAGTTCTATTTAAGGAACAGCCAATTGATAAGATCAGGTAACACAGGCACAAGAGGCAGATCTTTCTAACCATGAGGTCTCACCTGAAACCCAGAGAGCTCAATGCCCTTTGCCAGGCTGCTGCATTGTCTTAAGAATCATTAGTTTGAACCTGGCTTTTCTCACAAGCACTGGGCTGCCTCTACAGCTTCCGAAGTTCTTAGCCTGACGGTTATCCCTGTGGCTCCATCTGCTAATCCTGCAGCATGAAACAATCCCCAGTCTGTGCGGATTTTAATGAACCTGTTCGGTTTCCAGCCACATTCAGAAGGCAGGAGAGGTGGGAACAGAGCATCAGTGCTGCACAGCCAGCCTAAGGCTGACCTCGGGGCAGTAGAGGCAACATGGGGCTCCTACAACCATATGAAATCCCAGGAAAGAGCACAGCTCTTGTTTTTGGAAACTAACTCCATGGGCAGGGGTGGGAGGGCAAAAAGAACATGTTACTCCATAAACCTGCCAGGGGGCTCTGGTAGAGGGAGGAGATCTTAAAATAGAGGTGCATCTCTGACAGCTGGCACAAAGTTAATTCCTCTGGGATGCAGGGCTCCCAGTCCCCCAGTCAGTAGGTCATTTCTTATCCATGACTCCAACCTGCTCCCCACACCATAAAAAACTGAGATACTGCCACCATGGGCATTTTCTAGCAACTCCCAAAATCTGATCTCCTTTCTGTCTGCAACTCCCACCTCACCTTTCCTCCTAGGGACTATTTTGGAGAGAAGGTGGCCTTGTACTTTGCCTGGCTGGGCTGGTACACCTACCTGCTGATTTTCGCTGCAGTGGCTGGGCTGGCAACTGTCGCAGCTGGAGCTACTGTTTTCAGTTCCAGCCAGGTGAGGTAAGGCCCTTGGGAATGCCAAATGCACATCCCATTTAGCTCTGCAGGTGGCTCTGAGGCACCCTTGTTCCCCCTGGCTTCTCTCCTCCTTTCTTCCAGCAAGGAGATATGTGATGCCAACAACACCATCATGTGCCCAGTCTGCGACCAGAATTGCTCGTTCTGGATCCTCTCTGACACCTGCACCTACGCCAAGGTAAGGGATCTCCTTTCCAGAGCAGGCTTAAGGTAAAGGATGAGGAAACACTCCCAGCTCATGCTGTTCCTGCACCACTGAAAAGAAACCCCACCCCAGATCACAGTCTCCATCACCACCATGGAATATTTTATCAGTAACAAGCTCCAGTGTCTATCACCTTCCTGCATTTTCCCCTCCTGTAGCACCTTTACCTGTCTCAGGGGAGATGAGCATGGCAAGACTCTGAGGTGCCACAGCCCCTGCACCTCAGTGCCCCATCACATTCTTCCTTCATCTCTTCCAGGTCACTCACATGATTGATAATGAGGCCACGGTTGTGTTTGCCATGTTCATGGCTATCTGGGGTAGGTGTCCATGCCTGGGTGCCCAGCACATGTGGTTGGGAGAGGGAGCAGAAGGTGGAAAATGGGACACCAACATAGCTTCACCCATTGGGGAGTTTTATATCTCCTCCTCTTCCAGAGCTTTCAGCTCCCCTTCCAGATACAGCAAGAGACAAAACTATCCTGGTGATATCCTCCAGCTCCCCAAATACTCCTTACCTGAAGCTTGTCCTACTTGAAGCTTCTGCTCAGCGTAGCTTCCCCAAAGGCACCCAGCAATTTTCTAGCAGCTGCCTATAAATGGCCACAACCACAGAAAGGAGGAGCCTCCAGACTCCTCCTCCACCTTCCCAAATCTCTGCAGGGTCTCTTTGCTGTGGGATGATGGGATCCCATCATTGCCTCTGTTACATGCTGATTTCCGTGGCCCGTTCCTTGACCAGCCACCTCAAAAGTGGGCCAGATGTCCTACCTGCAAAGCCATGGCACAATCCTGAGTGTGTCTGTGGGCTGAGTCACACAGTCAGGAGTGTTGATCCAATTAACAGAAGGGGTGGTTGGAATTGGAGTTGGAGAGGTGTAGCCTTGCCAAGGTGCAGTGCAGGACACCCATTCCACCTGAAAAGTGACTTATGCCAAATTCCCTACAGACACTAGACCAGGCCAGTGAAAGCTCACCTGCACCATCCCTATTCCCTCACTGCTGCCTGCCCAGGACCCTTCCAGGGACCAAGGTGCAGAGGGGACTGCCTGTCCTTCATGGGCCAAAGGCAATCCAGGGTGGTTTGCCATCAGGTTGGATGTAATGTCACTCTCTGGGAGACAGAGGGGTGGCTTTCAGAGCCTTTCCTAAGTGTCACTACACTTTCTCCTTCCCAATCCAGCCACTGTATTCCTGGAGCTGTGGAAGAGGGAGAGAGCCACTGTGGCCACCAGCTGGGACCTGTACGGGTGGGATGAGGATAAGGTGAGGACATCATCTTTCCTGCTTGGTGCTTCTCTTTTTAGGCCGGGAGTCACCTGGATCTCAAAAGAAAACACGAGGGGTCCCTTGACCAGACTGAACTCAATCATTGAGTTCAGTCATGCTCTTGTGGGTTGGGTGCTCACCCCATCCTTCTCCAGCACTGCTCATCCCATACGTCCACTGACTCAAGGGGCACAAAGCCCTCTTTGGTCCTTTCTTTCCCATTTTTAATATTTTATTTTTTTTTAAGGAGGAGCTGGCTCTGCAGCTGATCCATAACCCGCAGCACACACCCCGGCGGTACCAGCACTCCTACTTCCGCAGCACCATTGTCCTCATCTTGGCTGTGCTGATGGTGTGTGCCAGGTGACAACGGGAACATTCAGTTTAAGGGCACATGGACCAATGAAACAAAGGCACAGACCAGGTTTTTAGGGCAGTTTCATGCCCATCACAAGGATTCCAAGGCTTTCTCATGCTCACACTTCACTGTGCTGATGGCCAGGGGCCACCCACCCTTTGGGGACATGGGCTGAAGGCTCTGCTCTTGGAGTGAGGATCAAGGCAGTGACACAGAGGGCAGGAAGAGGCAAATCCCAACGCACTTGTCCCCACTGTGGGTCAGTGGAGACTGCTTCAGGTGGAGACATATAATCCTGGAATCACAGAATGTTGTTAAGGGTTGGAAGGTACCTTATCTAGTCCCAAGCCCCGTGCCATGGGCAGGGGCACCTCCCACTACCCCAGGTTGCTCAAGGCCTTGTCACACCTGGCCTTGAACACTGCCAGAGTGAGGGTATTTGCAACATCCCAGGGGAGCCTGTTTCAGTATCTCTGTGCCCTCACAGGGAAAAATTCCTTCCTAAGATCCAGCCTAAATTTCCCCTCTTTCAGTCCGTTCCCATTACTCCTTGTCCTATCGAACTTGCCGGCCTCCACTGAAGGGCGCTGTTTTGCGTTTGAGGCCACATCCAAGGCCCTACTGAGGGGACCATCAGGTGTGATGGAGCAAGTGCCCTCGGTGGCTCCTCACCCCTCCTCTCCCTCCCCACAGATCATGGTGCTGATCGGCATCGCCCACGCACTTGTCATCTACCGGGCGGTGGCCATGGCACTGTTCATGCAGAGCGAAGTGAACCTGCTGAGCAAGCACGCTGACACCATCGCCGTGATGACAGGGGCCGTGCTGCACTACCTCACCATCATCATCATGACCAAGGTGAGGAGACACCAGGGGTGCCTGGCAAGATTTCTCCATGGCCAGCACCCCCTGCTCATCGCATCCCTCTGTCTTGCAGGTCAACTGGCAAGTGGCCCTCTACCTCTGCAAGCTGGGTAAGGGAAATGGGGTGTGTCCCACCTGCAGTACCCTTTTGTCCCTGAGCACAGCCAGCCTCCCATCCCCTTCCCTCCCTCCACCAGCACAAGGCAGCTCCAGACAGGGAGGCCAGCAGCCCCCCAGCACACACTCACCTGTGGCCCACATGCTGTCTCATAGTCAGCTTTGCAGGGACAGTCACCCTATACAGCTGAGACCAGGCATGAGCAGGAAGCCACCCCAGCTCCAGGAGAGGTCACAACATGGATTTCCTCCCAGCTCTAAGGCCCCTTCTCCCCCAGCTAATGGCTCTGAGGGACCTCCCTGTTTGGCTGAACTCACCTCCATCAGATAGCTCAGGTGGAGGGCAGAGAAGGCCTCACAAGGGGCAGAGACACCCTTTGAACCTTCAGAGCTGTGGTGGCACCCATGGGGGAGCAGGGCAAGGTCCCACTGCTCTGTGACCAAGCCCCTGGGCATTGCTCCCATTCCTAGAGAAACCGCGGACCTTCTCCCAGGGCGAGAACAACTTCACTGTGAAGATCTTCATCTTCCAGTTCTTCACAAACTTCTCCTCACTCATCTACATCGCCTTCTTCCTGGGACGGTGAGTGGAGAACACATGGCAGCCGGGATTTGGGATGGATGTTCCTGACTCTCCCCAGGGTGTATGGACAGCCCAGCCTCTCTGCCCTCCCCTATCAGGCACAGGGACCCCATTTGGGACTCAGGAGGTCCATGACCCCTTGGGTATCACTGTTGCTTCCTTGCTTAGGATCAATGGCCACCCAGGGCACTATGTGCGCATCGCTGGCCACTGGAGGCTGGAGGAGGTGAGGCACCCACACTCTGACCCTACAAACAACTCCTCCTCTTCCTTTCCCTACTGCCCAGAGAGCCTCTGGGAAGCTCAGCTTTCTCCCATAGCACCTGCCAAAGGGTCCCTCGGGCCATCTGTCTTGTTGTCCCCTGTAGTGCCACCCCAGCGGCTGCATCACTGACCTCTTCATCCAGATGGCTGTCATCATGCTGCTCAAGCAGACCATTAGCAACATCATGGAGTATCTCATCCCGTAAGCTTTCCACACTGACACTCTCCAGAGAGGAACCCTGGTCTTTTTCCTTTTCTTCATCCTCCAGTGATTTGCTGGCAGCAGCCCAGCCCTGCTGCTCTCCGCAGGCAGCCACACAAATCCCTCTCTCCCACTGCAGCTGGATATCTCACCAGCTACGGAAGAAGAAAAAGCGCCCCAAGAAGAGAAGTATGATGTTAGGAGAGGAGGAGGAGGCAGAGGACCCCTGCAAAGAGCAGTGGCTAAAAAACTATGAACTCAACGAGGTCGATGTCTTCAGCTTGTTCAACGAGTACTTGGAGATAGGTACGTGGGGCAGATCCACGTGCACTTCTTGGATGGGGAGTGACAGATGCTAGGGAGTCCATACACAGGCAAGGAACCACAGCGCCCACCTAGCCCCACTCTTAGAGCCGTGGGACACCAAGATCATTCCCAAAACAGAGAGCAGGAAACTGCTAGCCTTTGGCCCTGCCTCAGACTTTCCTCTCCTTCCAGGGCCATGGCTTGTAACCCCAGGGTGTGCCTGTGCCTGGCTGGCTTGACTCCCCACAGATCCCACTCTCTGACAGCCCTGTGAGAGCTGAGCATCCCCAAGACGTGGCTCTCCCCCCCTTCCACCCCTGCAAACCCCTCTGACCCAAGCCACAAAGCAGAACAAATCCAGGCAGAGAGGGACAGGGACACCCCCTCTGCAGTGGCTTCACACCAGCACCTGGCATCTCCCCCTCCACAGTGATCCAGTACAGCTTCACCACCATCTTTGTGGCAGCCTTTCCCCTGGCCCCGCTGCTGGCCCTCATCAACAACGTCATCGAGATCCACATGGATGCCATCAAGATGATGCGGCTGCGCCGGCGCATGGTGCCCAAGAAGGCCAAGGACATCGGTGAGAGGGGTCCTGCCAGCACCAGGCTGAGCCCCTGAGCACCCCACGGCCGTGGGACAGCACAGGGACAGCCAAGAGTCAGACAAGGACAAGCAGCTTCAGACTCTGCCAGAGGCTGAAGGGCAGCTTGGAGGCTCCTTCCTTGACCTGGCCATGCTAAAGGTGTCCCTGAGCTAGAATGGTGGCAGTGATCTGGCAAAGGGACCTCACCAGCTGCTCCCCTCCCACAGGGATCTGGCTGCAGGTCCTAGAGGCCATTGGCACCCTGGCTGTCATCGGGAACGGGCTGGTGATCGCCATCACCTCCGACTTCATCCCTGTGCAGGTCTACAAGTACATGTACAGCCCCTGCGCAAAGCAGAACCACACCAGCATGGAGTGAGTTCAGTTCCAAGACAGTTCCTGCCCACAGCATCCCCATGGCCCTGTCCCCACACCCGTGTCCCCTCTTGCTTCAGTGCCACCACTGCAGGAGCACAAGACAGCTGAGCTGTACCCCAAAGAGAGGTGGGGAGCAGGGGAACATTCCCACATGGCATCATCACATCATCCCTGTGGCGGGTAAACTGACTGGAAAGGGCAGTGTGTAACATTGGAGAGCTACAGGATTCCCAGGATGCAGACATATGCTCTCTCCTACCCTGCTTCTCCAAGCCTTGGCTGACTGACCCAATTCACTCAAATTGGACAGAAACCTCTGAGCCCTCCATTTTCCCCAGGCTTTGTGAAAGTGGGAAGTGAGAGCCCCAGGTGGGTTCTGCTTCCCCAGAACAGGAGGGTACAATCCATGCTCAACCTGGTCCTTCCCCCCACAGCTGCTCCACCGGGTACATCAACAACAGCCTTTCTGTATTCCACATCCGGGACTTCGAGCCCCACACCAAGGTGCAGCCAGAATTTAACGGGGTCCAGATCAAGGAGTGCAGGTAAGACCAGCCCCACTTCCACCCCCTGCCCCTCAGCATGACACCCAGGCCAGAATGGAATGCCCTGGGCTGGCACCAACGGAGCTGTGCTGCAGGTACCGGGATTACCGGAATGCTGATGACTACACCTACACCATCCAGTTCTGGCACATCTTCGCAGCCCGGCTTGCCTTCCTCATCCTCTTCGAGGTGAGCACCCAGGGAGGCAGAAGAGGGCTGGGAAAGGGGTTGGACCTGTGCTTCATGCCCGGGCTGGGAGCCCCTGACTGCCTTTGCTTCCCACAGCACGTGGCTCTGTTTGTGAAGCTGATCGCAGCCTGGTACATCCCTGATGTTCCCCAGAAGGTCAAGAATGAAATTCTGGGCGGTAAACACAATCATCTCTGTAAGAAACTGAGGTGAGTGATGCCCTGGAAGGTGCCAGAGGTTGCCAGGTTTCAGGATCCATCTGCTCTGGAGCCCCTTTTCCTTCAGAAAAAGAAAAACTCTAAGTTAAAAGTGATTTTGATTAGCAGTGATTTTGCCCAGGGAAGGACTTTGCCCAGGTTTTCCATCTAAACTTCACTTAAAGAGCAAGGATTAAGTATTTCAGTGAGAAACAGAACCACTGTAGTTTCCCCAGTGCTGCTGTCCCATACTGACTAAGCCCTGCTCTGGGAAGGGCTGACACCCTTCCATAGCCACCTTGTCCCAGCTGCTGCCCATAATCCTGATGGGAGGAGATAGCAGGGTTCAGGAAACACCTGTCATGGTTTGACACTGGCCAAACTCCAGGCACTCACAAAAGCCACTCACTCACCCTCCCCTGCCACAGCTGGACAGAGGAGAGAAACAATTAACAAAGGGTTCATGAGTTGAGGTAAGGACTGGGAGAAAACACTCCGAGGGCAAAACAGGCTCATCTTAGAAGTACAAAATTAATTTATTACTAACAAAATCAGAGAAGCATAATGAGAAGAAAAATAAGCCCTTAAAACACCTTTGCTTCCCCTACCTTCCCACCAACAGTGCAGGAGACAGGGTGTGGGGGTTTTGGTCAGTTTGTCACCTGAGGTTTTCTTCCACTGCTCAGGGAGAGGAGCCTTTCCCCTACTACACCATGGGGTCTCTTCCCAGAGGAGAGAGTTCTCTGCAACCCTCTCCACCATGGCTCCAATATCACAAGCAGGAGTCCTCTCAAGACTGCTGCAACTTGAGTCATGGGCACACAGTCCTCCCAAAACTGCTGTGGTGTGGGTCACACTTCCATAGGGTCAGTCCTTCTAGGACAGGCTGCTCCAGCCTGGGAGCAGGGCCCCTCTCTCCAGGTCTCCCACTGGATC
>VWZU01013197.1:194709-214926 GCA_013397095.1 Sterrhoptilus dennistouni
GGGACAGCCCCCACAGCAGAGCCACGTCTTGGCTACCTTCATGATGCTGCAAAGAGTCCCCAGGGATCCCCACCGCCACCATGGCCATGATCCAATGTGTCCTTCCCCCTACATCCCAGTGAACACCCAGCCCGGGGCACCCATGGGTGCAACAGGGAGGGTTTGGGGGTGCCAGAAGGAGAAGATGGAGGAGAGGCAGAGCTTGGGGGACACACACATTTTTTGGGATGCAGGGGGCTCCCCCTGGTTTGCAGGGAGCGTGTTTGTGTGCGTGGGATGGAGCAGGAGCCCTTTGAAGCCAGATAAGCTGAGAGGGAGTGTTTGAAACGGGCCAAACCAGTTTGGGGGGTCACCACCTAGCTCCTACCACCACTAACCCAGGCCCCCCACCACACCCCACACTCACCAGGGGACACCAGGAGGGAGCCCCCTGGCAAAGCCCAGTGCAGGGCAGGAGGTGCCAGGACCCTCCACATGGCCACTGCTGTCACGTGTGGCCCGTTCTCGGCCCAGGGGTGTCAGGAGGTTCCTGTCCTCCCCCCAGCCTGCACGACCCCCCCTCTCAGGCCCGTGGCTGGGGCAGCCCCTCAGTGAGGGAACTCCAGGCTGGAGTTGGCCTCCACCGCCCCAGACAAGCCCCGACGCCTTCGCAGTGTCCCCGTGGGGCAGGGAGGGCCAGGGCTGATCCTCCAGGAGTGGGGACCTGCCCGCACCCCGCTGTCACCTGGGGCTCCAACACCTGGCCCAGGAGAGGCTCCCTGTGGCTCCTGCAATCCCCATGATCCCTGTGTCATCCCGTGGCCACATTTCAGCCACCACCAGAGAAACAAACCCTCTGGCACTGTGCTGCTGGCCCTGTCCCAAGCAGACACCATCAGCTGGCCCCAAACTGTCCCCAGGAGCAGTGGGGATGACACTGTTGGCACCAGTCTCTCCCAGCACCAGTGGCAGCTCTGGATTTGGCTGGGCCCAGTGCCCACTCTGATGATGGTGGCTTTTGGAGCACTCCCAGCTGGGAAGCTGCTGGAAAAGCTGTGCCTAAGGCCAGGCTGGTTTTGGAATAGGACTGGTGGCCCGGGGGCCGTGGGGCCACCCGCTCTGCCCAGCCACAGACCAGCTCCCGGCACAGCGGGCACAGCCCTCACCCACAACAAAGCATTTCCAAAGCTGTAAAAAAACAGGGAGCAGGGCAAGGAGAGGGGAGAAACAACTCCTGCCGGCCAGGATGGTCCCTTCCCAGCAGAGCCTGGGGCCACAGGTACCAAGTTTGGGATAAAAAGCCCCCAACTGTGGCTGCTTGCTGATGGCACATGGGTGGCTGAGCCCCCCTTGTCCATCCTCACCTCAAACTCAGGATGCTTGGAGTAAACCTGGGGGATGCAATTGGGGAATGAAACACTTTGGGGGAAACTCCAAGACTATTTCAGGGAGGAGTCCAGGGGATTTGAGAGACGGGGGACCTGGCTGAGGAGCAAGAGCCCATGGCAGGTGGGGCCAAGACAGAACCCTTAAGACCCCCACCACAGACAGACACAGGTGAGGGGAAGCACCAGCAGAGCTGGGACAGGGGTGGGCAGAGACAGTGTGCCAGGACATGCAGGAGCACAGGGAACCAGGGCAGCCCCCCACGGAGCTGGGTGGAGCCCAGGTGTGGGGCGGAGGCTCAGCAAGCCCGGGCGTGTGGCCGGGCATCAAACAGGGTGCTGCCTGCTCCTCCTTGCATGGAAACAGCACGGAACGCTGCTGCTCACTCCCACCAGAGTGGGGTCCTAGGGGACCAAGGGACAAAGGCCAACCTGGTGCCCATGCCCTGCATCCCTGTCCAGGTGTGGGGGTGACAGAGTGGAGGGAAATCCCAGCCAAGACATTGATTTTAATTTTTTAAGAATAAAAAAAACACAAACCAAACAGACAAAAACTTCCTGAAAACAGCTTCCTACCTCATAATTTCACAGAAATTAGCTTGGAAACATCATCCGCCCGTACCTGCTCCAGGCTCTGCCTGTCCCCCCCCAGCCCAGCCCCCCTGGCATGGGCAGTGCCAGACCCACCCACAGCGTGTCCTGAGTGCAGGACACAGCCAGACCCCCGCTTCCTTCCATGGGTCCTGGAAGGGGAGCAGGAGAGTTTGGGCAGCCCCAGTGGGTTCTTAGCCCCACCCAAAGCTCAGCTCCCCAAGCCTGACACGGGGATGAGGTACTGGGTATTTTAGGGAGGAGCAACGCAGGAAAGGGGGTGCCAAGGGATCCTGGATGCCACAATTCCACCTCCGGTATCCCTACCCTGGCACAGCCCTCCAGGACCCAGCAAAGCCCTCGGGACCCACCAGCAGTAAGGAGTTAATGAATTCATTGCTGACTAAGAAATTAGACCCTTAAGAAAAAAACCACCACTACCAGCACCCGCCACAGCCCTCCCCGCGCTCCCCCATCCCCAGGAAAACCACGGCGGGTGTCGGGTGCCCCCCGTGCTGGCACCGGGGCACGGCAGGGGACAGGCAGGTGCCAGGGGTCGGTGGCTACAGGCCGGGCTCGGGCACTAATCCTTGGAGGGCTTCTTGCTGCGGGCGTTCCACATGCCGCGCTTGGAGTGGTAATAGTGGTAAAAGTTCCTGAGGCGCAAGCGCTCCACCTCCAGCCCACTCTGGAGCACCCTGCAGATGGAGAGACGGAGCTCAGGGGGTGGAGGAACACAGGGACAGGGCTCAGGGAATGGAGGAAGGAAGCAATGGGCTTAATAGATGGATAGATAGAGGGCTCTGGATGGACAGACAGATGGACATGGCCTTCCCAAAGGGAAGTTTTCCCCTTCACCACCCCATCATCCAGCCCTCAGCCAGCTTGATGGATGTCCCCAAATCTACGTGGCCAGTCCTGCCCCTGGGGAGTTTAGGGGCTGGAGGACCCCAGGCTCACCTGTCCAGGAGCTCCCAGTCCTCCCCGCCCCATCGGTCCCGGAACTCCTCCGTGTTCATCCCCCCAACACGGTCAAAGTCTGACTTGTAGATGCCGAAGAGACCGAAGCCATTCACCTCCCAGTAGCCTGAAGGGGGGAGGGAGTAATGAGGTGAGGGGTGGGGGGAATCTCCAAATGCCCATATCATCCCCTCTGTGCTCTCTGCACCACCTGGGAGCCACAGGGATTCTCCATCCCAACCCCTCTTCCCCACCACGGGTCCATCCCCATCTGTGCCACCTCCTGCGGAGGTGCACCAGGTGATGGCCTGGGTTTGGGGTGTTCCCAGCTAGAAAGGGGTCCCTGCTCACCATTGGGCTCCCGGGGGGAGCTGCCACAGCTCAGCCTCATGACAATGGGAGCGTAGGCCAGCTTCCCCTCCACGCAGTGCTTCCGGATGCTGTCCAGGATGTTGGCAGGGAAATGGATGTGCAGGTCACACAGGAATACGATGCTGTGCTCATCCTGGGAAGGGACAGACACGGGTCAGGGGAATCAGAGAGGAACAGCCCCGGGAGAGAAGCCACAGCCAGCACTGGTCCCTGTTCCTGCTCACCTCCACCATGTCCACACCAGCCTGGAGCCCAGCAGAGCGTTCGAAATTCCCCGTGCGCCGCAGGTATTGGAACCTGGGGAGAGAGGATAGGGCAAATAGCACAGGGGACAGACAGGGACACAGCCAGGAGGGGACAGGAACCACCAGCATGGGGAAGATGCCTTCTCAGGAAGGTCCAGGTGCTACAGCTCAAGCTGAGGGTCCCCCCATGGAGTCAAGTTTCTGCACCCCCAAATCCACATGGAAAAGTAGCTTAAACCCCTGAAAATGAGGAGGGAAGGGACAGCGAGGCAGGGACTGTGCAGGTGGGGAAGGAGCAGCAGGTTGTGCGAGCACCTGTCCCACCACAAGGACCCCCCAGACCCCGAGGCTGCAGGCTGGGAGTTACCGGGGCAGCTGGGCATCCTGCAGGGCCTTCTCCACATCCATGTCCTCACTGTCGAAGTCCACCAGGATGACATTGAAGTTGGCGTCCCTCGTGACCCCATAGAGGCCGGCCATGTCCGAGATGAACTGCTGCACCCAGCGGGCCTGGTTCTTCACTGCCAAAGACACATCCCTCAGGCTCACAGGGGGCACCCACAGCACCCCCTCCCAGGAAAACCAACCCCTTCTGAGAACAGGTAACACCCTCATCCCACTGGAGGATGCTGAGGGAGCAGCACAGACCCCGGAGAGCCATGTCCTGCTGTCACCTACCTGGCACCACGAAGTGCACCATGACGTCCTGCCTCCAGCTGAGCCGCAGCGGCCGGCACAGGACAGATTTTCCATAGAGGATGCTCCAGGCACTGGGCTGGGGCTCGGTGGCCCCCAGGGCCAGCCCGTCGGGGTTGGCCTCAGCACTGTCGTCCTGCTTGTCCTGGTGCAGGAGGACGTAGACGTACTCGGAGAGCCGCACCGTGCGCTGGCCCCGCTCTGCCAGCTCCAGCTCCAGCAGGTACCGGTTCCCCCGTGCCGTGTCCCGCCGCTTCTCCACGTTGATGATCCTCAGGAGGGTGTAGATCCTGCAGGGAGAAGAGAAACCTTGAAATCGGCGTCATCGTGAGCTCTGCTTCCCACCATCCAGGACCCACCCCCACTGGATTCCCGCCGGCATCCCACTCCCTCCGTACCCTCCGTTCTTCTCATTGAGCCTCTCCATGTACTGGGCCACCACGTCCACCACCTCGCTCTCGCTCAGCTGCAGGTTTCCCGACACGTTGCAGCGCAGGTCGTTCCAGTCGGATCGCAGCAGCTCGAAGTCCACGGAGCTGACGCTGAACGTCCGCTGCCAGTTGATGGAATCCTCCAGCCAGCCCTGCTGCAGCTCCCCTGCCTCATAGGAATAGTCTGACATCTCTTCCTCATCCTCCTCCTCCTCCTGGCCCTTTCCCTCCTCCTGCTGCGATGCCGTTGTTTCCGACACCTTCAGAAAGGATGTCACCCGTGTCCCCTCGGAGCGGGTGGCCTCGGATGAGTTGTAGTCGGCAGTGGCTGCTGTCCTGCCCGGAGCAGGGGTCGTGTCCTCATGGCTGAAAAGCCCCTCGGTCCCCAGGGCCAAGAGGCTGGGCAGCACCCGCTGCCTGGGCAGCCGGTCCCACCTCCTGCCGCTCTTCCGCTTGGCAGGGTCCCTCTCCTTGGAGATGTTGCTCAGGAGCCAGGGGCTGCGGCGGCCAGGGACGGCCCGGAGCTTGTTGGGGGTGATGGGATGCTTCTGCGGGGTCCTGGAGCGTAGGTGGACTCTCTTCACAGGCTTTGGATACAGGAAAATGCCGGGGAAGGCTGGCTGCTGAGCCGGAGCTTTGCGCTTCCCAGGCTGCAGCCGAGTCACATAGACCTTCTCCTGGGTTTTCCGGGGCTTCTTGGCCTCGCTGGGAGCTGCTGGCCTGCTGGGACTCGGCGTTTTGGCTTTGCCACCAAAGATGGGCACAGAGAGGTGGGGCTGGAGGCCCAGGGCCGTGCCGTGCTTTGGAGACGCCGGCAACCCCAGCTCATCCTCCTCGCCCTCGTCCTGGGGCAGCCAATGGAGTGTCCGGCCTGGGCCCCGCTCCAGGGCAGGATCCTCCTGGAGAGCAGCCATGGGGTTGGATGTGCCCCACGTCCCCGGCTGTCCAGGGGTGCCCGCCTGTGCCCGGCCCCGCTTCCGGCGGAAGCTGTAATAGTCCAGGTCAACTCCGTAATCCCCGGTGACCGGCACGGGATCCTTCCCTTTGGCTCTGGGTGCTGGCCCAAAGCTCTGCTCCTTGGCCTCCGGAGGCGGGTCTGTGGGCTCAGGGCTGTCCACTTCTTCCTCTTCCTCCTCCTCATCCTCCAGGAAATCTAGGGAGCGAAGGCAGAAATTAATACCCTGAGGCCACGACAAGGAGGCAGAGCCTGATCCCAGAAGGAGAGGAACCTGTGAGTGGCTGAGGTGAGGGAGCAGAGCTGGGGCAGCAGGGGATGCCCACACAGGGATTCCCACCAGGGCTGGCAGCTCCAGTTGCTGCCACTTATCCCCACCTCAAATCTTGGCACCAATTCCACTCCACCGAGGAGCAAACCTGACCTGCCAGGGCTTTACCAAGCTGCAAACTGACCAAGGCAGGCTCTGAACAGCCTCTGCTTCCCCAGCACTCCCAGGCTCCATGGACATCCCAAGACTCCACACTGGGTCTGGTTCTTACTGCCCACTGCTGAGGCCAATCCAAGAGATGTTGGAGGGAGAGCAAATCCCAACCCAGTGTCCTGCTTCCCACATCCCACATCACCCTGCTGTCATGCCAAGCAGGATGCTTGGAGGGGTGCTCTGAGGGATGCTGCTCTGCACAGCCCAGCCCTCCTGCAGCCTCTGGCACCACTGGAGTCATCCCAATGAGCCACAGATCCAAGGGGATGCCAGGAGCTTGGCCCCGTGCCCAGCAATCCCGGTGACTCACTGTCGGGGCCAAGGAAGAGAAACGCTCGGTGCCGCGGATCCTCCTCCTCCTCATCCATCTTCATGTACTTGTAGAACCCAAACCTGGGGATGGAGAGGGAAGGTGAGGGCCCAGGAGAAGGGAGGTTGAGGGGATGTGTATAGGGAGGAGCACCCAGCTGCCAAAGGAGCCGAGCTCCCAAATCCAGGAGTACTTCCACCACTCAAGCTGCTGCATGCCTGGAAGATGGGGATAGAGCCAGCCTGGGGTGACCCTTCCATGGGGGACAGGGACACGTGGCTGAGGATGCATCATCTCAGCACTGTTGACATCAGTCCCCTCTGCACAGTACCCCAAAATCCCGGCCCCCAGTACCTACTTTTCCAGGTAGAGGGGGGACTCCCTGTAGAAGCACTTGTTCTCTGTCTCCATGTGAGTGAGGCGCGTGAAGTCGTTGGGATACACGAATGAGAGGTAGACCTGGGGCGGTGATGGTGCCGTGTCACCCTGAGGAGTTGGCGACTCGAGACCAACACCCAAGTGACTCCCAGCACCTCAAACACAGGGATTTAACCCCAACCCTCTCAGGCTGAGCCGTGCAAACTCAGCCCGACCCTCCAGCAAAGAACACTTCCTCCTGGATTTTACCCAGGTGGGAGCATCCCTGCCCTGGGCACCCCCGTGTCCCTGTGGGAGCCTGGCCCTGTCCCCAGGGTGACACTTACGAACTGCAGGCCCTGGTAGCGGGCGATGGGGAAATCCTTCACCACGTAGGTGGGGCTGTAGGCACAGGGCACCAGCACGTTCTCCACGCGGGACGCCTCGATGGCAGGGGCTGTGGAGGAGCCCAAAGCATCCCAACGTGTTCCCACAGACCCCAGCAGAGACTCCTCTGCTCCAGAGATGGGCAGAGGGTGGCAGGGATGACCCAGGTGCCTGCAGCAGTCTTTTTCCTCCCCCAAACCCCGCCAGGGATGAGTATGGATGCATTCCCAGGCACTTACTGAGGAAGAATGTGTCCCTGGGGTCAGCCTTGAGCATGTCGGCCCCGTGCTCGTCCTGCTGCGCCCCCCAGAGGTGGCTCCCGCTGTGGCTGGCCAAGGTCTGCGGGATGTGCTCCACATGGTTCATCTTCAGGGATGACTCATCTGTGGGACAGGGCCGGGGCTGAACCCCCGGGCACACCGGGAGCATCCTCCAAGGGGGCCTTTCCCAGTGCCCCCAAGAGGGCTGGGAGCACCGTGGATTCCTCCTGCTCCCAGGGAAGGCAATGTTGCCCTCCCAGGCATCTCGAAGACCCCGTGACTAATCAGCCTAATGATTATTGCATCGGCTAATGAGGACGAGGTCATGGCTGATCCCAGCCAGGACGTCCTGCTCTGATTACCACAGCCTCAAAAACACGGGAACTCTCAGGGCTGCAAGACCCAAGGACACAGGGATTAAATCCTTGGATGTCCTTCCTGCAGGTAACTGCAAAACGAGCTGGTTTGCCTCCTACCCAGGGATGAGGGTAGCACGTCACCCTCAGCCACCAACCAGCCCCCAGGCTCCCACAGGAGGTCACCCTGCTCCTGTCACCTCGGCCATGCTCCAAGCTGTTCCCTTCCCAGGAAGCCCTGCCTGCTGCAAAGCCACAGGGAAGCAAGATCCCCCTTCCCAAGCCCCAAATTATTATTCCTGTGGCAGGGAAAGGCTTCCCTAATGTGTCCCTGCAGCTGGCTGGGGTTGGGCTGAAACCCCTGGAAAAGTCTAGAGGGAAGAGGGATGGAAAGAAGGAAGGAAGGAGCTCTGCCTGCTGCTGGCAGCCCTCACCAAGGATGGGCTCCCCAGGGATGATATGGCTTTGCCTCAGGGTGCTGCTGGGTCTGAGGGAGCCAGGAAGCAGGAAGGAGAAGCAGGAACAGCTGGTGCTGAGGGACAGGGATTTATCTGCACGTCATCCATCTCACAAGCACCTGCATCAGCACCACTGGCACCCCTCATCCCTCTTCTCCCCACGGATCCTGCCTGCCCCCTCCTCCTTATCGACACCTTCCAGAGCAGGAATGATGACCGCTCCCGCTCCGTGCGGAGCGCCAGGGCAGGACCCATCCATCAAGCCCTTTCCTGCTGCCAGGGCAGGGGCAGGAAGCAGAAGATCTATAGATTTAATTAAACCTTGTGCCATCCATCCCCGCTTCCACGACAGCTCCTCGTAACTCAGGGCCAGGCCCTGGAGCCAGAGGGGTCTTGGCAGGCAGGGGGAGGCTGGAGCACCAGCAGAGCTGTGCTTCCATGATGTGTTGACTCCACATCCCATTTTTAGCAACGTCTCATCTTGCTCTCAGCATCAATCCTACCCACTGCAGCCTTTGCATCCGTTCTCACACCAGGGGATTGGTGTGATCACACTTGGCCTCTGAATCCCCCCACTGGACTGTGGTGTGGGGGGATTCAGAGGCTGAGATGTTGCCCCAGGATCCAATTCCCCAGGTTCTGCTTTTGTTCCCATCTCTCCCAGGACATGCAGCCCCTGGAGAGCCCACTGGCTGTGGCTGCAGGAGGCACCTGGCCCTTACCTGTGTACAGGGAGATGTAGGAGGAGTCAATCACCTCAAACTTCAGGCTGGGGAGGAAAACTCGCCACTGGGAAAAAAATTAAAGGAGATGGGGAATGAGTAGGAGGATGGCAGGGGTCAGGATGCAGCTGCCCAACCCCAGCACCCCAGGATGGTTCCTCCCTGTCCACAGCTCCCAGAAACTTCCCTGCAGAAGAGGATCAAGAGAGAGGGCTGATCCTGCCCCATTTCCTGCAGGGTTTGGGATTAGCAGGGATCTCTGCAGGGTTAGAGAGGGAAAGGCTCCTGTGGGTAAGATACAGGCTCATGCTGCTTCCCTCTGGGACTGTCACAAGTCCTGTGACCAAAGGCCTCCTTTCCTCACTCCAGTGCTTGATAAAGAAGAATTTGCCTTGATTTAAGAGGGTCTCCAGAGCTGCCTGCCCTGATTTAACTCCAGCATTTTAAAAGCCAGTCTAGAGCCCTTGTCGGGACAAGCCCTTCAATGCCCCGGGGGTGAGACACATCAGGGTCCTGCTTTTGTTGTGGATGTTGTTGTTGTCTCTCCCTGCACAGCTGAGAGGTTTTTCTGCACAACTGAAAGGCTTCGCTCCCACCCTCCAGCAAAAACATCCCATCTCAGAAACATCTCCCCCATCTATTTGTTTTCCCCACTATTTGTTTTTTGCCTGAAGAAATGCAGACCTTATCAGGATAGAGGGGATGGGGAGGAGGGAGGCAGCCAGCAAGGAAGGGGTGTTGCCAGCCTCCCTGATGCTTTGCTGGCACCAGTTTGACTCCAGTGATTAATGAGTTCTTGGGAGAAAGGAAACCTTTGCTAACGAGCCAACATCTTCCCCTCAGCCAGCCTGAGCCCCTGACACACGCTCCAGGCTTTGCCAGGGCTGTGCTGCCAAGGCAGGCAAGTTCAGATTCGAAACTCATGGTAATTCCAAGGGGGGATAAAGAAGAAAACAGGGAATAGTTCCATCGCCTTGGCCACCTCTCTCCCACTGCTGGGATGCAGCCAGCAAGGTGGGACCTGCCTGCTCTGGGCTCTTCTTGCCCACGGGAGTCCGATGGCAGGGTCTTCAGCTGCCCAAAAACCACCAGCAAGAAAGGAGAACAGCACTCCATGCACCCCAGTGCTGGAATAACCAGGGAAACAACTGACTTCTCCATACTGGCAGCCATGGGAGGGGGAAACCGTGGCTTTGCTCCAGGATAAAGCACTTGAACACACATGAGAAAAGCCCTGGCACTGGCATGGGGGTGTGGGTGTTTACTCACCCCAACTTCCACGTGGTCCGAGCCCCGGTCATCCTGCTTGTGGAGCAGCTCGAAGTAGTAACGTCGGGAGGACATGAGGCTGCAGGGGAGGGGACACAGCAGTCAGAGCCCAGGGCCAGCCTGGGAAAGCCTCCCTGTCCTGCCCATGGGTGGGCAAAACCTTCCTGAGGCAAGGAGACAGGGAGCTGAGGAGGGTTCCTGCTCCCCCATCCCACTGCTGAGGCGTTCTGTGGGATGGGGAGGACATTGGGACATCCCCATCCCCACCTCATCACCTGCCCCTTCAAACCATGGATCTGGGGTCCAGCCCAGCCCCACGTGCCTTTTGGGAAAGGACCATGACCCAGGGAGGCCAGAGCCAGCAACTCCATGTCCCGGACTTCATCCCCACAGGATGATCCCCAAGGACACACTCACCGCAGGGGCTTGGAGACTTGGGAGCTGAACTTGGTGAACTCTCCTGGCGCCGTCCACTCGGTGCCCAGCTGGGAAGGAAAGAGGAGCATGAGAGCAGCAGGACACCCCACCAAAGCCCATCAACTTGCTATTATAGGAATTAACCCCAAGAAAATCCAGGTAGAAATATTACATCTCCTGGTTGTTGGTGCGTCCAACCAAGAAGGGATCAAGGGGCTCCTCTGGAAGCCAACCCAGGCCTGGCCAGGGGTGGGAGCAGGCTGAAACAGCCTGGCATTCCCAAAGGAGCAGAGAGGCAGGAGAGCTGCCCCCAGCACAGCCACACATGGATCCTTCCCCCTAGAGCAGGGCAAGGCAGAGAGGTAATGCCATACCTTGCCCACAAAAGCGACCAGGCGGGAATTGGAGGGACTGTCGTCAGAGCTGAGCCAAAACTCTGAGTTGTCATCCGATGCCACGGAAAACTGGAAATCCCCTGCAGAGAGCCACAGAGAGGGTCATCACCGAGGGACACAGGGACCCTGGTGGCGTGGGTTCGGTCCTGCTGCCTCGTGCTGAGATGGGGAAACAGGGATAGGGCCACCCCAGATCTCATGTCATGGCTCTGTCATGGATGGGATCAGGGCTTTGCCTCCCTTCAAAGCCACAGGAAAAGGGGGGTTTGCTCCAGAAGGACCCTCCTGCCCAGGAGCCAGGGTTTAGGAACCGTCTCCCAGAGCCTTTCTGTTCTCCTGTGACCAGGAAGGGGAAGGACACAGTGTCTCCACATTGCTGCATGGGGGAAAAGGCCACACTGCATCACTCACCATCTTTGAAGGGATGGATGTAGCCAAAAATCCTCAGCCCATAGTTCTTCCACTTGGGAGACACAGCCAGCTTCTTCACCGTGGTGCGGGTCTGCCGAGGAGACGGGCATGGATCACCTCCTCCATGTTATCCCAGGCTCCCAGACCCCCAGCCCCATCACCACCCACCTCTCCTTCAGCTGGGAATCACCTCCCCAAGCCAAACCCTGCAAGCCAAGGTCTCGAGGGCCAGTCTTGGAGATAAGGGAGGGATGGGTGGACCCTCCTGCCAACAGCCCCTGAGCACCTGTCCCGGGACTCACGTGGGGAAAAAGCGGGAAGTGGAGGTTCTTCCTCAGGTGCCGCACGGCCCCACCACACCAATCCTCAAAGACGTGCAGGTTTGCCTTCCCCTTGTACTGTGGGGGAAGAGAAGGAGCTGAGTGGGGCTCCTCCTCCTCCATTCCCTCCCAGGCTGCTGCCTGCCCACCCACCTGCTCGTTCCAGGGCAAGGCCTGCTTGGTCAGGTTGAGTTTGGGCTGGGTGCTGGCTCGGTTGGAATGCTGGCCTCTGGAAAACCAGCCATCCACGTCCTGCCCGTCATTCTGTGGGGGAACAGAGGGAGAGATGGGATGGGTGATCAGGGCCAGCACATCCTATGCTTGTGGGATGTCTCTGTGCATCTGTGGTGAGGCCCTGGAACAGGCTCTGCCCAGAAAATCTGCGGCTGTCCTATCCCTGGAAAAGTTCAAGGCCAGGTTGGACAGGGCTCGGGGCAACCTGGGCTAGAAGAAGGTGTCCTTGCCCATGGCAGTGGGTGGAACTGGATGGGCTTAAAGATCCCTTCCAACCCAAACCAGGATTCCATTATCTAAATACCTCATTTTGAGCATTGCCAAACCAAGGCAAAAGATTTCACAGCTCATGGCAAAGGAAAGCAGGAGGAGGCACAAAAATATTGGCAAGGTGTCTCAGGCAGCAGTTTCAAAATGTTCCAGCTAAACTTGTTTCCCCTCCTCTGCCAATACTTCTCAAAAACAGTGAGTTTTCTGTTCATCCAAAATGTTTGGCCAGTCTTGAGGGCTGCTGGAATTTGGGGCTCTCTAAAAGCACAGAGGTCATCTCTACCTCCTGAGCAGAAAAAGTGGGATGACTCTCCATTCCCCCTCTTCCTTTAAAGGGGATTAGGTTAATCCCATTGCTTGTATCTTGTAATTTAGAGATTAAGTAAGCATTCACTTGCCTCCAGCTCCATGTCAGGTGACAAGGAAGAGCCAGGTACTTCGGGAGCCTCTCCAGAGCATTCCCCTGTTCTTCAGCTTCCCCAGAGCATCATCCCCCTCTTCCTCCACCCCCCAGGGCAGACACAGCACTGTCACCACAGCACAGCCCATTTGGATGCACAGGGAACTAATTAACAAACTGCCTAAACAAACTCATTAGAGCCCCTGAGGAGGGAGCAGTGCCCTTGGAAGACCTCATGAGGGAGGGTTTTGTGCCAGGCTCACTGGAAGGATTCTCCCTCCTCCCAGGGAAAGCCAGGCTGCAATTCCTGCTGTGCCCTCTGTCCTTACCCAGCACCAGCCCATGCCTCCTCTGGGCACCTGAGGTTCCTCCTTTGTTCATTCTGTCCCTTATTTCTGAGGAGTGACCCCACTGTTGGGACAGGGCAGGGAATACTCCGTGGCTTCCCCCTCCTGCCTTCCCACCTGGCTGCCCTGCTATGAGGCCTCTTGGTGACAACAGCTTGGACAGGGACAGCAGGGCCTTCAACAGGAGCTTGGTGACCTGCTGGACAGGGGACAGCAGGTGTCCCCATGGCTACAATTCCAAGTGCCTCCTGCTTGGAAACTCCACTCGGGGTATAGTGGCTCTCCAGTCCAGGACAGAGCAGAACACACAAGAGCAGGTGGCTTTGCCCAGAAAAGCAGGAATTGCAGAGCAGATGAAGCTGAGCCCTTCTCAGGGAAGCTGTGACAGGGCACGTGGAGCAGTGTGGGATATTGGGAGGGATATCCCACACAGTTCCAATGGGACGTTAGAGGGTTTATCCACTGTGAGGGCTGCTGGGCAGAATCAGAGGTTCTGATGTACCCCTGGAACCCCTGAATCCCCTCAGCTGAACAAAACCTGGAGCACTCTGTTCCCAGACTGACCTCCAAGGCCCCATCCCACCCGTTACCATAGGATCTTCCTCGCGGCTCTCGCTGGAATCCTCGGCTTTCCTGCGCCGTGCCGGGGCTGCCGCCGGCCGCCGCCCGGGATCCGTCACCTCCCCCGGCCTCTCTCCATCTGTAGGGGAGCAGACAGGGTCAGACCACAGCCCTCCCATCCCAGCACCTCTTTTGGGGACATCCCACTCCCTGGCACCAGGAAAGGGAGGTGTTGGCATAGCACCGCTGCTCCCAGGGGACAGGGACATGGAAAGGGGGGGTGACACAGGGGAGCCCTGGCTGCAATTCCCCTCATTCCATTTGCACTAAGCAGCTTTGCAGCAGCTCATCAGCAGCAGGTTTAATTACACCCCCCACAGCTCCTGGCCCTTTACATAAGAGGTGCTGGGATAAGCTGTTGGGATCTTGCTCCCCCCTTCCATCCTCAGGGATGCATCCCTGCTTCCTTGCCCCTCAAAATCCCAGCTCTACCAAGAGCACACCAGCCCCAAACCCCCCCCAGATATCACCCACTCAAACCATGTCCCTCTTCAAAATCACACTCACAAAACCTTGCTCCCAGACCCATCAGCTTCATTACTGTGCTGAGTTATCCCCAACATTTGACTCCCCTCTGCAGCTCCCTTTCCTTGGGCAGGGAATTTTAAACTACCCCCACTTCCCCCAAAACAATGGTGCAGACTTGGAAAATGTTATTTTGGGGGAGGAACATCCTCTTTTTCTGCCACCCCAGAACCCAGGGGGACGGGGGGAGCTTGCAGTTTAGCCATCACTGCCGGTGCAGGAATCCACAGCTCAATCCAGAGTCGAGGGGAGCTCAAGGCAATGCTTGGAGAGGTGGGTGTCCAAGAGCCACCTCCACAATCACCTGTGAGTCCCCAAAAACCAGCCACCCCAACACAGCAATGAGGGGGAGCCCCAGGTCCCATCACAGGAATTGCGGGAAAAGGGTCACCAAGCCAGTCCCAAGGGTATGGAAATATGTCGCCGTCCCTCCACACCTCCTTCCCACCACCAGCAAGTCCTGGGGGCTCCCACTCCCCCAGATGGAAGAGCCTCAGTGAGTGCCACAGCCAGGGAAGGGCTCGGCGTGCCCAGAGCCACACGCCTTCCACACCATTAGTATTCCAGCGGCCGCGCAGCCGGCGTCTCCTTGGAGATGGCAGCACAAATCCCATCCCCACGGCAGGGACAGGAAATTAAGCTCTAAAGCCCCTTCTTCTGCTCTCGGCCATTCTTCAGCCCCTGGCAGCCCCAGCTCACTCCTGGCAGCTCCCCAGGCTGCCCCCTCCCCTCTCCCAGCCTCATTCCCGCATCCATCCCTCTTCCCTCAGTGAGGAGGGTGATGGGGAGCAGCGGGACCGGAGCCAGTGCTCGGCTCCTGCGCTCCACACACGGACAGCGTCATTCCCAGCACACTGATGTGTGCGTTCATCACGGACACGAGGAGCTCAGCGCTCCCAAGGGACCTGCCCAGGGATGGGAGGCAGGAGTGGCTCTGTGGTTCCCACTCCGGGAGTCTGTCCTGACCTTGGAGGGGATAAACCTGTCTCCCGTGGGATCTGCCGCAGACAAAATTCCCTGTATGGAAACCTGAGCCAGCAGCATCCCTGGCTGCATCCACAGGGATGGCTGGATGTGGCCAACCTGCTTCACTCTCCTCCGTGTCAGTACTGTGAACTGGTGGGAGATTATTTGATATAAACTGGAGCAAAGTGGGGAAAAAACAGGAGTTAATCCAAGCTGGGCAGGCTCATCCTTGGAGCTCTCAGGACCCAAAACCACAAGCCCCCTGCTTGCTCCCTATCCCTTCCAAGGGGCTCCCCATCCAGGGAGGAGCAAAAGCACCAGAATGCTCCAGAAAAGGCTTCTGGGATTCCATACAATTCCCTGGCAATTTAAATACCAGAAAGTGACTTCTGGTCAGGGTGTGGGGAACTGAGAACTAATGCCATGGGGATAAGAGGTGAGGAAGGGCAGTGCCTTGTGCCAATGAGCATCACTGTTCCCAAAAATCTCGAGTTCCTTTTGTCCCAACCACAGCCCTGCAGGAGGAGCAGCTCAGAGGTAGGAGAAGAAGAAGAGGAGGGAGAAGGCAGCACTGGGCGGGAGAAGGATTCCAGTTCCTCCCAGCATCCAACCGGGATGCACAGCAGCACTGCTGCGTCCATTCCCTCAGCCAGTCTTCCTCAAGGACCAGAGAGGGCAGGACAGGGATAGGGGAAGGCCTGAGGACAAGTAGGAACCCACTGCCTGTGGGATGGAGATGCTCAGGGAAGGGATGGAAGGACTAAAAGCTCTTCCCTGGAGCGATGCTGATGCTTTGTGAGCAGCAAGGAGGGGGCAGGAAGCACAAACCATGGCACTAACCAGCTCTGAGTCACTGCAGCCTCCAGACAGGGAGCCAGGATCCTCATCCTGGGGAAGAGGCCATGGATATGAGGGACCCACGCAGGGCACGGAGCAATGCCTCCCATGGGAGAAGCATCTCCCGGTTATCCCGGCCCTGTAACTCTGCCGGGAAGCACAGAGAGCCTTTCACATCCCACCTCCCGCCTCCTCCTCCCCAGCTCCAAACACAGCCCCTTTCTTCCATGCCGGGGTTTCTCCTGGCCCTTTTCCAAGCCCTGCGACGTGGAGGGAGGGAGGTGACATTTAAACCCCGACACAGCTGCAGCAGAAGTGGTGGCGGCACCTTGGTTAAACCCAGAGGTTCTATTCCCAAATTTTCCTGGTGAGGACACGGTCTCTGCATCCCTGCAGGAGCTTCCTAAACGAGGTGTTAAGTGATTATAATTAGCCAGAAAGGAATGAACACCACAAATCCATCCCCCTGTCAGTGCCACAGAAACACAGGACAAAAATCCTGGCCACAACCCCTGGACAGAGGGTGGTGGCACGGGCTGGGTGACAGCTGGTGACACCAATGGGGCCGAGGGGAATGGGGTTTGTGACCACCATGGGGGCACGGGACATCCCTGCCCTGCCTCCCTCGGGCACTGCTGCCTGCCGGGACCTGTCACTGCCTTGCTGAGGGAACTGGAGGAGGGAGGGGGATTTTTCCTGCCTCCCCCATTCCTTTGCTGCTGTTTTCCCACTCGGTGACAGCCCTCTCAGCTGGAGCCATGGAAATCGATGCGGAATCGCTCTGGCTGGCGATGGAGCTGCCATGAGACCACTCCAGCTGACAAACACCCACCAGGAGAGGCGGCTCCGACACTTCCATGCTCATTATCAGGATCTCAAATCCCTCCTGGGATTGGACAGCTCCCAGACTTCCCCCATCTCCCTCACTGTGCATCCAAGTGCCCTTCAGTCCCACCTGCTCCAGCCCCAAAAAGAGCTGGAGCAGCTCCCATGAGACCCTGCTCCATCCCAATAGGGATGATGCTCACTCACAGCCCTCAGCACAAAGATTTGGCTTCCTGGGATGCGGCCTCTGGGGAAGGTCACTGTGAAACGCTGGGAATTTTAGGGTGCATTTCACCCCAGAAACATTCCAGCCTCTGAGCTGTGCATTGCCTGTGGGGTCACCATCCCAGTTCCAGCTTTCCAGCCTCTTCCAGCAGCTGGCTCCCACCTGGCTCCTCATCCAGCCAAAATCCCTGCATCCTGCCAGTGCTGAGGCCACTGACACCTCAGGGGGCTGCTTGGCCCTTCCCAAGGAGCAGCTCTGGAGAGGCCCAGCTGCAGGCACAGGGAAGGGATGGAGGGGAGATCCAGGGCACTGCTGGGAAGGATAAAGGTCCCACCAAGGCAAAGAGCCCCTGGTGCTTGGGGAAAGCCATCCCTCACCCCCCCTGGCTTCAAGGGACAGTTTTGGGGACACTCCGAGTGCCAAGGGGACAGGTGCCATTCTGGGGTGGCTCAAAACCACTTTGTGCCTCTGGAGAGCCACATTTTTGCCTTTGAAAAACCCAAAACAGGCAGTTGCTGAATTTTTCCCACTGGGCACCCTAGAGGAGCAGGGCATAGAGCCTGGGGCAGTCTGGTTTCCCATACGAAAAAGGGCCCCAGTGACACCCAAACCAGTCCATTCCCCCAGCTCCAAACTTCCCTTTCGGCAGCAGGGATGGGACCTGCTTTTCCTGGCACTGGGACCCCATGTGGGTCCATCCAGGGAAACCAGCCTTTCTCAGCAGGGATAGGGGTGATGCCAGAAGGAAAAGCAGCTCCCAGCCCAGTCCCAAATCCCAGTGCCCTTCATCTTCAAAGAGCTCTTCTCATCCCCTTCCCTACCTGCTCCCGGCATTCCCAACAAAAAGGATGAACCCCCCAGCAGGCTGCAGCATTCCAGCCTCCCAATTAAAATCAAAGGATCTGCTGACATGCATCCCAGAGGGACACATTATCCCAAACCTTCTCCCCCTGCTCTCCCCAAAGATGGGTCCCTGGCGGGGGGGGGAACAGCCAAGGACAGGACACAGAGCATCCATCCTGTCACTGGCTCGGGATCAGGGGTTTTGGGAGCCCTCTGGACCATGGCAGAGGGGTGACCCAGGCCATGCCACATCCACCAGGCAAAGAGAGCCCCATTTCATCCATGAACTGTCTTTAACACCCTTGAACACCCATCCCGTGCTCCCGCAATCCCCCAAAACCTCACTCCAGCACTGCCAACACCCTCCACGCTAAATCCCAGCAAACCCCAAGCCCCACAGCGAGCCACTTTTAGGACTTTATCATCATTTTTTCCCGGTTCTTTTTTGCCTTTTCATCCTTTTCCATTCCCTTTCCACCTGGCGCATCTGCATTTCCACCCCATTGCCTCGGCGCAGTTTCCAGCTGGGAGAGCACCGTAATGGCCTCATTATTTCCAATGAGGAATCCGTGTGTTCAATTAGGCAGAGAAGGCTAATTATCTACTTGGGGAAGATGAGGAAAAGGCGGGGGGTGTTTTATCAGGGACCAGCATAGCTCCCAGCCCAGCCCCTGGATGCTCCAGCTCCAGGTATCACCAATGGCTGGGTCAAGGGGACACGGGAGCCCTGGGATAATCCCACTGTGCTCCCAACTCCACCTGGCTGGGCCTTCCCCACTTTACACCCCCAAAACTATCTAAAATCCTCATGCCCTTCACCTGTAGCCTCCAGAACGTCCAGCTGCTCACTGACGCCCTGCTTAATGAGCAATTAACCTTTTTCCTTGTTAATTAACCGGGCAAGATCCCTGGCACAGACAGACAAGTCCTAACTCATGGTAGCCAAATCCAAAAGTCATCTCCAAACTCCTTTTGGTGCACAGACCCTTGGGGTGATGCTCTTCCCTCAAACCCTTGCAATAAGTTTTTTCCTTAATATGATTTATTTCCTATGATCTATTCAGGGTTTTTTGGTTAGTTTGTTTGGGTTTTTATTATTACTTTTTCACTCCATTTAACGTGTTTTTCCACCTAAACTGCTCCCTGCCTCACCCACTCTGGCAGGAGCAGGATGAGAGTCTAGCTGTGCATGGAAAACCCTTCCCCAACCCCTTTCCACCACCTCGTGTCCAAAAAGGCCAAGTGGGACCTACATTCTGCCTTTCCCACTCTCTCTGGAAAATCCCAGTGCAAGGAGCAGTATCTCCCTGGAGTCCTGCCCTGGATAGCTGGATCCAGCTTTCCCTGGAGAATCACCCACCTCTCCACACCTCAGCCAGGGAAGGTGCCCCATGGCAAGGGGCAACACTTCCCCCACCCAATGTTCTTTCCCATTTCTCTGTTTCCACCTCCCAGAGGTTCTCCACCAAAGCCCAGCACCCCTCATTCCCAGTTTTCAGCCATTCAGACCCAGAGTGGGACTGGGCACCCCCTCCCTTCCACAGCAAAACCTATGGAGCATCCCGAGGAGCCGGTTGGGATGCAGGGCACGCAGGGATAGGCACCTGCCAGACTCAGCGCCTGGGACCATCCTGGCACACAGGCATCCATCCCTGTGCATCCTCCCGGCAGGAAAACCACGGCTCACCCTCGCACCGCTGCACCCCAGCACCCCGGGGGGGCCCCATCCATGGTTTTTCCAGGGATGAGGACAGCGATTCCATGCCATTCCCCCCTGCCCGAGGCTGCTGGTCCGCCCAGAGGCCAGACACGGCCGTGCCCAACACTGGGATAACAGCGGGGCCAGGGGAAAGAAGCGCCTCGGGACGGTGGTGGGAACACAGGGAAAACCCCCTGGGGAACACGGGGCAGAGCCTGCGGCTTTCCCAGCGCGGAGGATCCCGCAGGGAGCCCCCGGTGCCCCCCCTCCCTCGGCAGCCTCATTTCCTGCCTCGCTCATTCGCATTACCCCGATTTTACCATAAGGCCCAAAAATTTGCAGGATCATGCTGCTGCTCCGCTCGGAAACTTTGGGTTTTCCAGCCGAGAGGCTTTGCCGACCTCCGGGATTGCTCTGACCCCGTGGGGAAAGCCTTTCCCTCCCTCCACAAACACCAAATCCCGACCCCTTCTCATTTTTTTTAGGACAAAACGCGCTGGGCGAGGTCAAGTCCCAGCAAGAATGTTACAGCTCAAGTTTCGCCCAGCAAATATTCCGAGTGGCTTTGTGTCTCCCCGGGCAGCCCAGGGGGGTCTGGCACAGGAAAACCGGGAGCGACGGGACACGGAGCCGAGCCTTGGGGCACCTGTCCCTCCGGAGCATC
>VWZU01013197.1:224679-247515 GCA_013397095.1 Sterrhoptilus dennistouni
CCGGCGTTACAGCGGCCGCGCCAAGGTGGTGAACATCGTCTGCTCCGTGCTGGTCACCGTCGTCTTGTTGGTTTTCATCTTCGCCACCGTCCTCCTCTACTCCATGCTCAGGACCACCTGACCGCCGCCTGGCCCCACCCGCGGGGTGCTTCCCCCCCTTCTCCTCCTCCTCCTCCTCCTCGCCTCCAAAATGTGCCCGCGGTCCCCTCGCTGGCACACCGCGGGTGTCCCCGTGTCCCCGCAGAGCCGCGGGAGGGCCGTGGGGACAGCCCCCACCTCTGCTCTGCTCGCGCGCCTCCTGGCACCTGTGACACACCTGTCGCTCACCGTTGCCGCCAATAAAGTTCGCCCCGCCAAAGCCCCTCGTTGTCACCTCATTGACGGCGGGACGCGGCAGAGGGTCCTCGGGCATCTCTGTGATCTCCTCCTCCTCTTCTTCCTGCTCCTCTCCTCGCCTCCATCCTGCCGCGGAGCAGAGCGCTTCCAGCTCAAATCCCTCGGAAGTTTCTTCCTAACATCTTGGGCGTGGCATAAAAAGGAAATTAAAGCCCCTCCGAGTGTTTTGGCTGCCCACGCCCCCCACCCTGCAGCCCCGTCCCTCCCCCGCTGCCGGGGAGCCCCACGGATGTGGCTCTGACACCTTCCCATATTAACCTCCCATTTAATCAATCCGACAGCCCAAAAGTGCTGCCGAGGGGGCTCAGCCCTGCCCAGCACACCTGGAGGGTGGGGCTGGAGGTACCTGTGCCAGCCAGCGCCGCGGTGTCCCGGGCTGTGCCTTGGAGTCACCGTCCTGCGGTGTCCGCCAGAGTCACTCTGGAGCCACCCCTGCTCCTCACCCCGGGACCAAGGCTGGCTATAAAAAGCCCCTGAGCTCGCCATCCTAGCCCGGAGTGTGGGACAACCACATCCCTCAGGGCTGTAATTTCCCAGGTTTATATTTAGCGGAGCGGGGATATAAAAGCGGCGCCGGGCGCTCTCCCCCGAGGCTGCCGGAGCCGAGGGTGCCGCTCTCCGTGGCCATGGACACCTCGTACCCGCGGGAGGAGCGGCCAGCCTCCAAGCGGGGGTCGCCCCCCGCGCCCCGCGACCACCTCGTCTGGGCCATCTTCAACACCCTCTACATGAACTTCTGCTGCCTGGGCTTCGTGGCGCTCGCCTTCGCCGTCAAGGTACGGGAGCGGCGGCACCGGAGCGTTCGGGGATCCCTCTCCAGGCAGACGCCAAGGGAGGGATGCCCAAGGAGGCACCAAACACTCGGGATAACTCCCGGGCAGGCTGGGGCGGGCACATCCCAACACTCTCCATAGACGGATGACACCTGCCGCTGGTGAATCCTCTCTGCTTTTCCTGCCACTGATTCCGGAGGTTGTGGGACAGCCTTGGATAACCACACCACCCGAGAAGCAGCTGCTTAATCCTAAAAAATGCCACGGGGGTCCTGCCTCCACCCTGCCCCCGGCAGGAGCAGCTCCAGCTGTGGAAAGACGGGGACAAGCAGGGTCTGGAGTCAGAGAAGTTCTGGAGGAAGCGGGAGGGAAAATCCCAGCTCCAGCTGGTCTAGACTGGGATAGAAAGATGAGAGGCAGGGGCTGGAGCCAGCGAGGCTCTGGATGAAGCAGGAAGGAAAACACAAGTGGGAAAGGGTGCAGGGCCAGAGGGGTGCAGGAGCAGCCTGGGATGGATGGATGGATGGATGGATGGATGGATGGATGGATGGATGGATGGATGGATGGATGGATGGTGGGTTGCAAGGGGGACAAAGCCCTGGAGCAGGATGGAGCTGCAGGAAGGGGCTGAGGGAAAGGTCTCTCCTCGGCTGTTGCAGGCTCGGGACCGGAAAGTGGCCGGGGACGTGGAAGCTGCTCGGCACTTCAGCTCCAAGGCACGGTGCTACAACGCCCTGGCCACGGCAGGCAGCGTGGTGCTGCCACTCCTGCTCGGTGCCCTCATTGTCACCGGGGTCATCCACCTCTCCAAGCTGGCCCAGGAGTCCGTCGGCTTCTTCACCTACCAGTTCAGCGGGAGCGACGACGAGGACACGGGATGAAGGGCTGGTGGAACCTCCTCTGCATCGCTGGTGGCCCCTCAAAAAGGCCACCACCCCTCTCTGCCACCCCGCTCCCCAACCCTACTGCGAGGGCACAGTTGTTTTTGTTTATCCTGTGGGGTTTTTTTACCTCCTGTTACCGTGTGAAGCCCCAGCTTTTGTGGTTGCTATTTAAATCATTAAATGCTTCACACAGTGCGAGTTTCTGGGTGTGGAAAGGGGCAGGGGGGTGCCGAAGGGAAAACATAAATAAGGATTTTTGGCTCCAATCTGGGCTCCTGGCAGCCAAGACACACCGTGATTCCCGCAGCCTTCAGAGCCACCTCTGGCCTCTGGGATCCCCAAGATCAAGGAGGGGAGGAAGCAGAGATGCTCCTGGGCCTCGTGAGGGCAGGATGAAACAAATGGGGTGGCCCCCTTCCCACCCCAAAGGGGAGCTGAGACCTGCAAACTCATTACAGCAACCCAGACATCCCCAGCCAATCGCAGCCGGGACAGGGGAGGAATTGGGATGCACCCCCACTGCTCCCTGCTCTCTCTGCCTGGGCTGGAGGCAGCTCATTTTGAGACTAAAGGATCCCTTTTTTGAGGATAAAGCCCCTATACTGCCAACTAGCCCTGGCTCAGAGTGGGGCTGTATCCCAGCCCCATCCAAATCCCAATCCCGGTGCAGTACACAGGGCTGGGGACAGCACGGTCCCTTCGCGTGCCAAGAGCTGCCGCTAATTAGCGGCTGGCGGCTCTGATGAGGCCGGAGCAGGACCAAGTAATTACACGGCAGCGGGAGAGTCCCTGCTCCAGCCCTAAGCATTCCCAGATGCTTCGGGGCACGGAGCAGCCGCGGGGCTTTTTATAAACCGGGCCGAGATTCCTGGGGTTGGTTTGGCTAGGACAGACCCCTCGGGGCAGGGAACGCCTTCAGCATTCCCTGCTCCCACCCACGGCTGCTCCGCACAGGCCCCCGGGGACAGGGAGGGTGTGGAGGGGAGGATGTTGTGCAGCCCAGAGTGAGGGGCTGGGGGTACCATGCCCACCCTGTGCAGGCACAGGAATTCCTTGGGATTTCTGGGATGCCAAGAATGCCCCGAGCAAGCCCACAGCAGCTCTTGCTCGCCCCGAGGCTGCTCAGGCATGGAAAAATGCTGCCCTTGTCACCATCTGACAGGATAATAGTACAGATCACTGATGCCCAGGCTTCCTGCAGCCCTTCAGATGCCAAGCGAGAAAGGATTTAACTCCAGAACTGCTTGAAAAGAGAGGGAAGAACGTAGATAAGGGTTTAAAAACATGCGAGGGATGTTACACACCAAATAACAGGAAAGAAGCTGTGTGCTGCCCACACAGGGTTAAAAGGCTTTTGACTGCATATTTTGGAGTAATATTTAGTGCCAAAATATCATCCATCTGATTAAACAGCACTGGCTCAGCCTCCACAGGCCCTCGAGCCCACGGAGCAACCCATGGGGAAGGCGAGGACCAGGGCAGGACATGCTGGCGGAGCTGGAGTCAGGATCCTGGAGTCAGGAATGTGCTTCCTAACAAACACGAACACGTTGAGAGCATAAACAACTCCTGAGTGTCCAGGAAACATGTTTAAAATGGCCATTTTCAGGCTTGGTTTCCTCTCCTGTGCCGAGTAAGAGATATGTGGAGGGGAGTGGGGGGCTCAGACACTGTGACAGCTCCAGCCACTAACCCCCCTGGGGCCACAAAGAGAGATGCACACAGGGACAGGTGACACACACTGTCCTGATGGGGCAAAGGCCTCCTGGCACAGCCTGGTACCCCCTTTCCACCCACTGTCACCTTCCCCCTCCACCAACATCCCGGATCTGCTGCTCCAGTGGGCAACACCCAGATCAGCCACAGTTTAGGGGGTCCTGCTGGGTGACCTCTGGATCCATCCAGGTGCTGTGGGGAAGGAGATGCTCTGCCCTGCAACAGAAAAGCCTGGTGTGAGATAGTGGAATGGTTCCTCCCCAATTTATTTCAGGGAGCGGATCCAGGCATTGCTCCTCTACCTTCCCACAGGGGAAAGCGCTGTCCCGACTCCAGCACAGCTTCCAGGGGAGATGCTGGAGGGTCCCGGGAGGACTCAATCACTTCCATCCTGATCTCCTCCCTGGTGATGGTGACCTCCAGTTTGTTGCCCAAGTAGGAGACACTGGAGATTTTCAGCTTGGTGATACCGTCCGGAAAGGCGGGATCAAAGAGGAGGCTGGACCTTGTGATCCTGGAAAGGCAGGAGCGTGTCAGGGTGAGAACAGCAGGAGCCACAAAGGAGCCCAGCTCAGGGAGCAGCCACCTCTCCAGGCATCACCACCTCATGCACACCAGAGCAGTCTGAAAGAGCTCTTGGTGCATCCAAGGATCTCTGGCCAAATCCCAAACACCGATGGAGCACCTCCTGAGGAGGAACTGGGGCCATGATTCCACAGCCCACCCCAAGATATTCCTGTCCCATTCCAGTTACATAGCTGGGGCATGGGATTTCCATAGGGTTAGATTTCATATTAAAAAAAACTGCAGCTTAATTCCCTTCTCCAGTTCAGAGCTTGGCTTCAGCAGCAACTGTGCTGGCAAAACTTTGGGAATGCCCTGCTCCTCTCAGAGCAGGTGTCCCTCAGACACCCACCTCAGCTCCCACTCCCGCAGGATGGAGGGCTGGAAGCTCAGCACAGCTGTTCAGGCTCTTTCTCCAGAAACAATGGAACAAACATCCCAACTTCTCCCTCCGTCCCTGAGCCAAAGCCAAGCTGCCTGTGTGGGAGCTGGCTTTGGGTGAGGAAAAACAACGGCCCCTGTTGTCCCCAAATCCTGGCACATGAGAGCTCTCCACCACCAGCTCCAGAACACTGAGAGAGCCTGAGGGGCTGGAGAGGGCTCCAGGGAGGCTAGGGGGCCTGGGGAGCTCCAGTGCTACACAGGATCCATGTCCTATATTGGGAAAGGCAGGAGCGTGGCTGCACAAAGTCACCGCCACCTCTGGAATTTGGCCAGAGCCTCAAAGCTGTGGCTTGAGCCTGTGCCATGAGGGGCCCAACACGGCACACACTGAGTGCCTGGAGACCTCCCAGCCTGGCCAAAGCTGAGATTTCCATCTGGGAATACAGCAGCTCACACCCAGCTCCAGTGGGGAATGGGTGGCTTTTCCAGCTGGGAATACAGCAGCTCACACCCAGCTCCACCAAGGAATGGGGTGGATTTCTCAGCAGCTCTGGCCACACACATGGAGTAAAAACACATAGTTAGGGCTGGAAGTTTTCACTGGGAATCAAAAGGCTTGATCCAGCCTCAATTAAGCCAGGAATAGGCTGAAGAGATGGTGGCTCCAGGGCGGAAACCACCACAGCTCTGAAATTACACGAACAGCTCCATGTTCTCCCAGGATATTTTCAAAGCTGAAGCAATGCCAGGGAGGCTCCTGAAGCCACATGTGAGCAGGGAGACACCACAGTGAGGCTGCAGGAGGTGTTTCCTCGCCGCATCCAAAGGAGACAGGATGATGTTGCTGCTGAACCAGAGAACAGGGTTAGGGAACGGCATTTTGCTTCCCAAATGTGACCTGTAATGAGCCTCTTACCTGTTCCAAACTTCACTCCAGTCAAACAGGGACATTTTAAGGGACAAGTGGATGCTTGGGAGTTAAAAGTGACACAACAGGTCTCACCTGAACCCTGTGAAGCCGAAGAGAATGACCTGCAGGAATCCACCCATTCCTGTCAAGAAGTTCACAGCTCCCGACCCATCCGAGTTCTCCACCCAGACCTGCTCCAGCACGAGAAAGAGATGGTGCAGGAGTTGATTTGGGATGCTCCAGGCAGTTCTGTGGGTTTCAATCCCATTGTCACCTGCCTGGGAGCAGGGGGGATCTGCAGCCCTGCCATTCACCTTGAAAGGCTCCGTGATGTTGCTGAAGCACTTTTGCAGCTGGCTCCAGGCTCTCTGCAGCTCCTTCAGCTCCAGCCAGCCCACGGCAAACATGCTCTGCCGGAGAGGGAAAGGTGACAGTGCAGGGGAGCAGCATCTCTGCCACCCCTCCGATCCAGAGTGAACATTTCCAGTGCACAGCTCAGCTCTGCAGTGTCCCCTGGATGGGGACACCCTCGGGGTGAATCCCAAGCTGGACTCTGCCCTCTCCTCACCCAGGTCATGGCTGGCCCGGCTGGGTCAGTGACAGGCTCATACATCTCCAGGTCGTTCCTGCGGACCTCGGCACTCATGGGATGCATCAGTGGGAACCCCAGCAGGACCACATCTGCCTGCTTCACTGGCTCACCTGGGGACAGGGCTGGTCAGACAGGGAGCAGTTCCCAAATTTCCTAAGGTTTTGAGCCCACTGATGAGAAAAAATCCAGGAAGGATTGAGGCAGGACAACCACCCCAAACCCAGCTTGATGCACTGCGGCAACACCAGGGACTCTTCTTTTGCCATTCCCAAGTCTGAACCAGTTGGAATTCTGATCCTTCCAGGATTAAAAGTGTGATCCATGGCTACCTCCATGGGCTTCTGCCACTGCCTCGCCACTCACCTGGGCTGTAGCCATCGTACTCAGGGTGATATTTCCTCTCCTCATCAAAGGGCACTTTGATTTTCCTGGCACGGTCCTCCCATTCCTCTGGCACTGGGAGCAGGAGGTCCCGAGCCATGTCAGTGGCAAAGTTTAAGCTGGAATGGAGGAGGAACAAGATTTTATGTCAGGGATAACTGGTGGCGAGAGAGAAGAGACAGAAGGAGTTGCAGAAAAAGCTGCTGTGGAAGAAGAAGGGGCAGAGATTGAGCCAGGGGTAACAGCTTCCATCATGGAGCCGGGAGCCCATTCCCCTGGCTGTGGATGTCTCCTGGCTAACAGCACAGACACCCTGTGGAATGCCAAGGGAGAAGCCTTGCTGTGAATGGAGATCCCTCTCAGCCTCATGTGGGCACTGAACAGGTTGGGAGAGCCATGGGAGCCCCCACTCTTCCTCTGACTGCAGAGGGGTGATAAGGCAAGGCAGGAAGGATCCCCTCTCAGGAGCCCCAGTGCTCCCATCCCTGCAGAGTGCCAGGTGGAAGAGCAGAGAGCCAGGCTGTGCTTCCAGGTGCTCCCAGGAGTCATTCCAAACATTACCTGCGCCGCGCCACGGCATTGGTGTAAGCGGAGTTATCCACCTGGCTGTGGTACTCATCTGGGGGCATGACACCTGGGGGGACACGAGGGGACACTTGGCACCTCAGCACACCCCGGGGCTGCCGTGGCCCTGGGCCCCTCCTCAGGGACACAGCTAGAGGAAGGGGACCCTCCTGCCCATCCAGATCCTGCTGGCAGGACCCCACACAGTCCCAGGGGGATGCTCAGTGGAGAACGTGCACGGTGCTGGTGCTGAAGCAGGAACAACCCGGGATACAGCTCTGGCTGGTGCATGCAGACACCTCACCCTGAGGGGCACCTTGAAGGGGACCTTCAAGCCGTGGAATCCCAGCGTGGTTTGGGTTGCCTTAAAGCTCATCCAGTTCCACACCCCTGCCATGGGCAGGGACACCTTCCACTGGACCAGTGGCTCTGAACCTTTGCTTTCTACCCCATCCCTATGGCAGAGGTACCTCTGATGTGGTAGAGCTGCTCCTCCTCACTCCACACCATCCTGCTGCACCAGTACTGAGCCACGGCTTCCACCAGCTCCCAGCCCCCATCCTCCTGGAATAGCTTCTGGTCCTGGGGGGAAAACAGGGGCATGAGGGAGACTGCGCCAGACCCAAAGTCAGCAGGAGGATGGAGAGAGCTCTGAGGAGATGGAGGGAGCATGAGGAAAGACTGGCCTGGTTCGAGCCAACAGGATGCTGAGACGCCCCCAGGAGCAAGGACAGAGAAGGCAGGGCTGCAGGAGGGAGCCTGCGGAGCAGAGAGAGCAGAGTTCTTCAGGGAAGGGACAGTGACAGTCTCCAGGTGTCCTACCACCGGGCCATCAGGCGGAGCACTCTCCCTTTACCTGCGTGGTGCAGTAATACTGCTCGAAGGCCATCAGGACATCCCCGGTGACATGGATTTCCTGGGCTCCGTAGATCTCCTCAGGACACACTTCCCGGCCAGTGGCTGCGCTCTCCCACGGGAACTTCGCACCCTGCCAGGAGAAGCTATCCATGAGCGCATCACCTTGTGCTGCGCCCCGCTGAAAGAGCCCGGTGTCCCCCTGGGGACAGGGACAGCAGCCACCCCGGCCCGGTGTCCCCCTGGGGACAGGGACAGCAGCCACCCCGGCCCGGTGTCCCCCTGGGGACAGGGACAGCTGCCACCCCAGCCCGGCCCGTGTCCCGGTCCCACCTCGTAGCCCTGTTCCCGCGCGTTGCGCCTGGCGCCCTCCAGCGTGCGAATGCGGTACTGCAGGATGGCGCGGGCAGCCTCGGGATAGAGCAGCAGGATATTCGGGAACATCCAGGTGTCCTGCGAGGCGGCGGGGCGGGGTTGGCTGCGGGGGAAGCATCCAAATGCTCCCGCCAGCACCGCCTTTCGAGTACACCCTCATCCCGATGGAAGGATGGAGCCTTGTCCGTTCCTATTGAAGGATAGCCCGCTCCATCCTAGTGGAAGGATGGAGCCTTCTCTCTCCATCCCTACTGAAGGGTAGTCTGCTGCATCCCGATGGAAGGATGGAGTCTCTTCCACCCCGCTCGCCGTTCCAAGCCCCCAGGCCAGCACGGCCGCCCTCACCTGGTCCCAGAAGACGTGTCCCCAGTAGTCCTCGCCGCGGGTGCCGTTGGACAAGCCGCCGGGGCTGATGCCGTGGAAGGGGACTCCAGGGCTGTCCCGGGGCGGGACGGCGCTCAGCAGGTAATAGAGGCAGCCGTGGAGCGCCTGGCGCAGGGCCAGGGGCCCGTCCAGCTCCACGGAGCAGCCCCGGCGCAGCGCGGCCCAGGCGCGGACGTGGGAGCGGTGCAGGGAGCCCGCGGCCGCCAGGGACAGCCCCGCGCTGTAGCTGCGCTTCGCCTCCTCCTCGCTCCCGGCCACGGCCGCCAGAAACTCCCAGCGCCGCTCCCGCTCCTCCCCGCCCAGCGTCAGCGACTGCGGGATGGGGGTCCACAGCAGGTGGACAGTGGGACGGGGGCCCCCCTCCACCTCGGGAACCAGCGTCTGCCCGTAGATGTAGCTGTAGGAGATGGGAAGCGACTGGGGAAGGTGTTTCTTCCCAATATCCCGTCTAACCCTACCCTCTGGCAGTGAGAAGCCATGGCAAATTGTCTCTGGTCCCCAGAATCCAGTTCTAAAGGTCATCTCCTACAAATCTCCCATTTTCCCCAACTTCACTTCTTTGGAATCACATCTAGCCCCTGTCACCTTTGCTGCTCTCACACGTCAGTGTGAGGGATAATTCTGCAGTGGCAAGTAATAAAAATGTCTCTATACTTAATTTCTGGGTTTTTTTCATACACCTGCCAGGATGAGGCAGGTGTGCAGAAACCTTCACACCCCTCACCATTCCAGCCCCACATCCCTCACCCTTCCAACCCCGCTCCAGCCTTACATCTGCAGTTTATTCCTCAGGGGAGAGCAGGGCACTGAGCCACAGCCCACAGAGGGTGGGCTCAGGGCAGGAACCCCCATTCCCTGTTGGGAAAGATGGGACAGGAAGGACTTAGGGATATGATTGTATGGTAAGAAATACTGCAGATGTAAAACCTGTGAGTGAAATAGAAATGAAAGCTAGTCTCGAGATGTAGGCATGGCAGGCAGGAAAACGGTGATGAGCTGAAGATGGGTTGAAAGACAGGAAAATTAAAGACCCAGAAATGTTGCCTTTCCACCCTGCCAAAGGCATCAGGGAGAAAACAGATAACAAAAGTAGTCTTTAGAGTTTAGAGTATAAAATGACATGGTAATGTAGTAGTTCTCCTAGGCTGCATGCAAAGTTTGTAGGTTTTGTATCTTGCACGGGTTGGTCACTGTAAATTAGAATATTCAACACAAAAAGAGATAGAATGGATTGTAACAAGGTGATCGCTCTCTTGCTTCGCCCCTCTCTTAGGATTACGCTCCTGCTCTTGTTTCTCCTCTCTCTTCCCCTCTCTCTCTCTTGCTCCTGCTTTCTCCCCACGCTTTTCCCCTGCTCTTACCCCATTTCTACCCCTTAGTTCTCTTCTACTCTCCCTCTCCCCATTCTCTCTTTAGGGTTTTGCTTCAGCCGAGGCTGGTGGCTGAAGGCAAAGCCCTCTTTACCCACGACCCTTGTAATAATAAAGCCACGTGTTTCTAGAATATCTCAGGTGTGCAGAGTTCCTTGTCCCCACCGTCCACATAAAATACTACAATATCCCAGACTCACTGCGCTCCCTGGAAGTCTGGCCCTGGCCTCAAGTCCAGGTCCTGGCTCTGCGGCACGAACAGGCTCTGGAGCTGGACGGTGATGGGATGTGTGGAGTCATCCAGGCGCCGGATGGTGATGCTGGAGGCCATCAGGTGCACCAGGGAGTGGTGGGCATAGAGCTGCTGGGTGGCCGTGTAGCCAGGGGACTGAATGGTGTGGCTGAAGGTCCCTGTAAGCACAGCCAGAGCCACCAGCCTTTGGGAACACTTGGATTCCCACCTGTGCCCTATCTACTGGTTCTTACTGGCCAAGGAATTGCTTTTCTGGGGTCCAGACCCGGTTGTGGACTGGACAACACCGCTGACAACGAGCCTGGCCAAGCTGCTGAGGGATGGTCTGTGCCATCAAACATTTTACCAGGCTCCGTGACTAAAGAGTGTCTGTCGAGCCTGGCGCCAGCAGCGATAGAGCCGCAGCCTGAAAATCACTTATCCCCACACAAAAGGGGAATTTTCCGCTTGTTCCAGAGGAACAGTGCCCTGAGGCGAAGGGAGAATGAGGAGAAGGAAGACGTGCCTGAGCACAAGGGGCAGCAAAAGCAGAGCAGAGCCCCCAGGGAAGGTGCCGCTCCCTGCTCACCTGTCCAGGTGTTGAGGGTGAAGCTCTGGGGCGGGCTGTGGGTGCCGGGCGCTGCCATGCGCAGCCCCAGGGGGCTGGGGACATCGGCGCGGTGCGTGTCCCCCGCGGCCCCGCTGAACACGCCGGCGGCGTGCAGGATGTCCCGGAACACGCGGGTGCCCAGGAAAGTGCTGGTCACCGTGGGCACCAGCCGCGGGTCCCCGGGCAGCGCCGTGGCCGAGAACACGCCGGGGTCGCCCTCGCCATCGGCCATCGCCGCCGGGCACACCTGTGGAACCGCGGGGACGGGACGAGGGCTGAGGGGACAGAGTGCTGCCCCACTCCCCGTAACCCCACCCCGCCTGCCATCAGCGGTCTCTGCCCCGTTTAGTGCCCCCTCTGGTCACCTCCAGCAGTTTCCCCCCATCCCGGTTTCCTCCCACCCTCGGGGTGCATCCCCTCGGCTCCTTCACCCCATCTCCAGCTGCCCCAACTCCTCACGGGCTACATCACTTCTCAGCCTCCTCCCTCTTCCTCTTCTGCTGCCGCGATGGGATTGTACCAGTTTCTCCCGACACACACAGCCACCTTCCCCATCTGGCCCCCTCTTCCTCCCCATGCTGTTCCGTGACACTTTGAAAAGTTCCTGATACTTCCCCCTCTCCCAGCTCACTGCATCCCCTTCACTGCCGCATCTCCAGCTCAGCTTCCTGGGGCAGGACCTTTCTATTCCACTGATTTACACATAAAACTATATTTATGTGTCACGTACAAACATATATATAATTAGAAACTAAAGATATGTACAGATACAGACACGCATAAGCAGCCCCCGACAAAAGGCAGCTGCAGCTGGCTCCTGGCAATGCCGGGCACAGGAAAAACACAGGAATGACGAAATGAGGCTCTGAGAGACTCTGGGAATCCAGCCAGGGTGAGACAGGGGCACGGAGGGTGCCCAGCCCCCAAATCCCTCCCTGACAGCAACCGGATGCAGGAACGCTCAAGCTCAGCTCGGTTTTGTCACTAAGACTGGACTGTGTGAGGAAAATCCTGCCTTCGGGAAAGTGAAAAATCCCGAGGCAGCCCAAGCCCCAGGGTGCGGGAGGGAGGAGGTGGGTCTTGCCTTCTGTCCCGAGGCCGGGCTGAGCCTGTGCAGGCGGAGAGAGGCTGCTCCAGGGAAGGACGGAAGTTGACCAACCGAGAAAGAAGGAAGGAAATCCCTTTTTTTTTTTTTTCTTTCGTCTCCTTAAAAAGAAAAAGCTGGGAAAATGATCCTGGACACGCGGGTGTTTGTCCAGCTGAGCTCAGTGCCCGCGGAGGGAGGGCGGCAGTCCTGAGGCTGCCCTGTGCCTGGGAAGGAGGAACTGAAAGAGGAAAACCAAAGTCGGATGATTTACGATCCCAAAGCCGCTGGCAGAGAGCCGGGTTAGCAGCACACCCCACCGACCTCCCGTGTCCCCAGCCACACTCTGACCCTTCCCCTCGCTGTTTCCAGGGAGGACAAAAATTCCATCTGGACTTTGGCTTTGGCATGCTTTTCCAAGCCCCTTCCAGCTGGTCCCGTCCCGGTGGGTCAGGGATCCAGGGATGGAGCTGCAGCCAGGCGCCACCAGCCTTTCTGAGCAGCCACCGGCCCCGGTGCTCACCGGGATTATTGTATTGCCCGATTGGCATAACACATCTGTCCTCCTCTGTAAATCCATGGAAAAGCCCCATGGAGCCTGGCTGAGCCAGTCCCGCAGCTGCCAGTGCCCCAGGGATGCCTTGAGGACACCCTGACAAAGGGCAGAGCCCGAGCAGTAACACTTGCTCTCGGCTCTACTCCTTTGGTATTCCAGGGTTTAACCCCAACTGTGCCCCGGCAGGATTCATTTCCCCTCTGGTTTGTTCCTCACAACCAGCTGCTGATTGCAGCACAGGCTGAGCCCGTGGCAAGGGCGGGAATATCCATCCCTGGAGAGGGGCTGGGCATCCCTAGGGGTTCTGGGGCACTGGATTCCCCCTCCAGCAACCACTGGCACACAGGGAGAAGCAGTTGCTCCCCCAGCTGATACCAGTGGCATGCACCCCCACTCCCTTCCCTTTATAAGAGGAATTTGGAAGTAGCCCTTTCCAGAAAGCCCTTTCTCACTAAATGGTGTTTTGAGTGTTATAAAGTTTCTAAAAGCCCACAGAAGAGGAAGTCCAAGGAGAGAGGAGTAGAGTTCTGTTCCAAGGGAAGAGTTTTGCTCCAAGGGAAAATGCCACTCCAAGAGGAGGTCTCTGCTCTTCAGCAGAGCATCTCAGTGTCGCCCTTTGCTGACTGGTCTCAGAGTCCTGGGCAGTGCTGAGGAGAAAAAATCCCAAAAGAATTAAGAGGAGAAAAAATAAGCAGAGACCAATTTGGCAAACCTGGCTCATGTCAGGCTGAGCCTCCCTGTGCCCCTGGAGCTGTGCCAAGGAGTGGCAGGGGGGTGGTGGCAGCAGTGACAGTGACAAGCTGGGCAGCTGCAGCGTGAGGAGCAGCAGGATCGCCCTGACAGCGCCATGAGGGGTTTCCAGAGGGGCTCCCAG
This sequence comes from Sterrhoptilus dennistouni, assembly GCA_013397095.1. Taxonomy (NCBI): domain Eukaryota; kingdom Metazoa; phylum Chordata; class Aves; order Passeriformes; family Zosteropidae; genus Sterrhoptilus; species Sterrhoptilus dennistouni. The sequence goes on from VWZU01013197.1 coordinate 238,184, forward strand.
CTCCTGGCAGCTGCACTCCGGATCAGCCGGGTCCCCAAGGCACAGATCCGCTCCCACCCCCCCGAGAACCCTCTCTCCCCTGGTGTGAGTATTCTGGGGGGGCTGAAAAAGTGGGAACACCCCGGCTGGAGGGGCCCAAACCCTCTGTGTCAGGGCAAACTTATTTTGGAAGGGGTTGGTAGCGAAATGGGAGGGGGAGGAAGAGAGGGGATGTGACCCAAGGCTCCAGCCCACACCCCCACGGTGTCCATGCCCTGCTCCCCACCTCTGGCTCCTGCTTCCATTTGCTTCTGTCCTTTCAGTCCTTTTTATAACCTTTGGGATTTGGGGGTTCCCTGCAGCCCAGGGCAAGGGGCAGCAGTGACACTGGTGGTCCCTCAGAGACAGACCCAGACCGTGTCCCCCTATCCTGGGACAGTCACCCCAAAGGAGTGTCCCCACAGGCAAGGACAGGGGCTGCTGTCACTGCAGAGCCTGAAATCTCTCTGACACTCCCCCTGTAGGGACAGTCCCCCCCCCAAACCAGACCCTCCAGGGCTGGGTGAAACAAGCTGGGAAAAAGGAGCTTTCCACCAAAATCCTGCCTGGTTCCCCCTCCACTCCTTTTTTGGGGGTTTTCCCTCTGCTGCCTTCCCAAGGTCTTCAACAAAGGAGCTGCAGGAGCCTGGGGAGGCTTTTTCCAGGCAAATAAATCAAAGAAAGGTGCCAGTGTGGGGGGTAAATGCCATCGTGGTTGTACTGAGGAAACGAGGGGCTGCTGCTGGCTGCAATTCCCATCCCAAAGTCATCTGAAAGTCAGGAACACTGCAGGCCCCGGCCACAGCCTCAAGGTCATGCACTGCTCCAGTGTCCCAGAGAAAACAACAAACCTGGAGAGCTCCAGCTCAATCCACTGCTAGTGTGAACAACTTTGCTCCCCAGACCTCCCTCCCCAGCCCCAGGGCAGGTCCAAAGGACTGGGAAGAGCACAGGGAAGGCAGCTGGGTGTGTGGTGTTGGACGGCAGCAGCACAGCCATCCCAGGAGCCCTGTGCACCATGGCTGTGGCACAGCTGTCCCACTGATTCCCACTCCTTGTCCCCCTCAGGAACAAGCCATCGCCCTCACTGTGATGTTCTCATCCTTCCTGATGCCCACAGCCTGGGTCCTGGCCAACATACACTACTACAGGAGCAGGTCGGAGTGAGGAGTGGCAGGAGCAGCCTGCTCCCTGCTGAGAGAATCCCGAGAGAAGAGGCCTTGGGACAGAGCCTCGCCTGGATGGAACCCCCTGAGGTTGTCCATTAAAATCCACGTTTGCATTCAACAACGGCTCACTGAGTTTGCTCCATCCATGGGGGTGGCTGTAGGGAATGATCTGGACCTCTGCTCCCTGTCCTGATGGCAGCATTCCCTCAAGGGCTGGCAGCAGGTTCCAGTGGGAAGTCACATTCCCTCTGGAGCCTCTGCCAGCTGCAGGGCTGCGTTCACCCAGTCACCTCTCCCAGCACAAGCAAGGAAGCCAATCCAAGGTAAATTCTTGGTATGAAAACACTCAAAGGCTGAAACTGACATTAAAAGGGTGCCCTGGGCTGGGACTGCACATCTGCTCACTCCCCTCCCTGCAGGAAGGGCGTCTCCACGTCCCAAATTACCTGTGCCAGTGAAGCAGCCAGCATGTGGAAGGTTTGGGTAGCAAGGGATACTTCCAGGTATCTTGGAAAAGCCTCTGGAGCTGCCACAGTTCCACAAATCTGACCCTCATTCCCAGGAGCAGCTCAGAGCTTCACAGCCAGGAGAGTGCTTCCACAGCTTGGGAGCTGTCAGAATGCTCCTGGGAGATGCTGTTACTGTTTCCCACAGTGACATTCCAGGTTCTGGATGCTGATCTCAAGCAGCAGCAGCCCCATAGCTCCAGTGGAGTTTCCTTTATTCCCTAAAGTGCAGTGACAGCCATGAGAATGAGGCTGGATCTGACATGGCACTGGGAAGGAGACTGTGCTCCTTTAAGCCTTCTCCTGCTCTCAGCTATGAAATAAAGCAAATATTTTCCTGATCAGAAAACTTCTTCCACACACTCTCCTGAAGTCAGTAGAAGTGGCACCAGGAATAAGCCTTAGAAGACAGGATGCAGCAGGTATTGGGGAAATCAAACCCAGTGGCTGGGCAGGGAAGAGGCAGGCACTGAGCAACCCCCATCCAGGAGAGAATTTCAGCCAGAAGGGCCTGGAGAGCAGCAGGAGGGTGAGCAGGTACAGATTCCAGCAATTCCATTTTGTCCTGTTTTCTAAAGTTTGTCTCCCTTGTGTGAGGCAACTCTGCACCAGTCTGGCATCAGCCACATGCTCCCTTCTTTCTCTTGCTGGATTTACACCCTCAGTCAAGGCAGGAAAAGTAAAAAAACATTCCAGCAGTGCCATTTGTTAATGACATCAGAGAACCAAAGTGGTGAGGAAAGCTCCTGAATCACAGCAGTGGCAAGGCCTGACCATGGAAAAATGTTTTTAAAGGAATCAGCAGCAGCTCAGCTGCCAGGGATGGAGACAACACAGAATTCCCAAAAAGGGAAGGCAGAGACGTTTATTCCGGCTATGCCACTGCACCTCACCTGAGCACAAAGCGTTGGTGAAAGACAACCATCCCCTCAAGGGTATGGACACACCCACTAACCAGGAAACCCGGGAAGACCCTTGGATGGAGCAAACACTCCCTCTGCTGCAGATGAGGAGGGGTGGAGGGAAGGGGGGCCAGGGGAGGAACAGGATTTGGGGAAGAAGATTTGAGGAATGCTGCCTCAGGCTGCTGCAGGGGCAGGGGGAGAGGGCAGCGGGACAGGCTGTGTCCCCTAAGGCCAGGACCCCTTGGATCCTGCACTAGGATCCTTCCTGCAGCAGCTGGAGGCAGGAGGGATCAGGAGCGGTCCATCCCCCCAGGACGGAGCTCTGGGATCAGGGATCAGAGCCACCAATGCCAGCAGAGGGAAAGCTTGGCTCGAGCACCAAAGGGTCACACAGCAAAAGGCCACGTCCTCGTCCTCCTGCTCGCCACATCCCAGGCTGCTCCCGCTCTGCCCACCCACCCCTCCATGGATTCAGTGCAGTCAGTGGTCTGAATGCTGCCGGCCTCAGGAGCAGCAGGAATCACTCTCTCCTCTATGTCAGGATGTCGTGGGCTTGGTGCTCCACCAGCATCTCCATGCTCCGCACGTCCGTGCACCAGAACTCCAGGCGATCCTTCATCCCTTTGATCTGAAAGGCAAGGCCACAGGGACAGAGTGCCTCAGCTCCTGGGAATGCCCACAGGCTCCTTCTCACACCTGAGAGCTCAAACCACTCCTCAAAGCCCCACACAGTGAGAAAGGGAGCTTCCACATCTCTGGAAGTGTTCCAGGCCAGGTTGGATGGGCCTTGGAGCAACCTGGGATAGTGGAAGGCATCCCTGCTCACGGCAGGGATGTGGCACTGAATGGGCTTTAGCGTTGCTCCCAACCCAAACCATCCTGGGATTCTGGGATTAACAGCTTCTACCAGCAAATCAGCAAGGGTTAAACTGAAACACACCAAAGGAATTGTCTGCAGCTGGAATTCCAGGCACTCATTTCTGGGTTTGAAGGTAAAGACACCCTGCACAGTCTCCTTAAGTGTTACAACGATGAACTTGAGAAGTTCAGCAGCTCATAATCATCCTGGACTTCTCTCTTCCCAAGAGGAATGTGCCTCCTACATCCTTGAAACTCCCAGAGGTTGTTTCATGCATTTAGGAATGAGGCCTGGATCCTTCTGGAAAACCCAAGCATAGCTTCTGTGTCCTATGGTGTTTGTGTGGCTTTCACAGTGCCAGCACTGTCCTATCCCAGCTCCTGGAAAGTTTCTGGTGAAACACTCTGGGGCCAAAGCCAAGCCTCCAAGGAGGCTCATTCCCAAGCCATGACTCATCCTGGCTCCAGTGTCACTCCCAGGTCACCTCATCTCAGCCCAGCTGGAGCTGGTGGCCCTGGAGCTGGCGGCCCTTACCTGCTGCAGGTCCAGCACCCGTGGCTGCACCCATGTCATGTGCACCCTCTTGTCCACCTCGTCGATGCTGCCCTTCACCAGCCCCACTGAGAGCGCCTTCATCACCAGCAGCTCCACCTGGGAACACACATAATCCTGGGAAATGACCCAAATCACCCAATTTCCCCCCCAAGATGAATAAAACTCGGCATCTTCACATGAGATCCCCTCAGAATGCAGGGCAGCAGCTCTCACACCTGTCCCCTTTCAGGTAACAGAACTGCCTCGAGATTCAGCACTTCAACATAGAGTTCTTCTCCTTAAAACTTTTCCCTAAAACTGGATTTTAGGGTTTTTTAGTTCTTTTTTTCCTAAAACTAGATTTATTTTCTTTTCTCTGAAATCCAAGGAAGAATAAGGCAATAGAAAAAAGCCAAAAGATCCCAATTGTCCCCAAGCAGCAGGTGGGAGTTGGTCTCTTCTCCCAAGGACCAAGGGACAGGACAAGAGGAAACAGCCTCAAGCTGCACCAGGGGAGGTTCAGGTTGAACAACAGGAAGAATTTCTTCATGGGAAGGGCTGTCAGGGACTGGAAGGGACTGCCCAGGGAGGCACTGAAGTCCCCATCCCAGGAGGTGTCCAAGGAATGACTGGATGTGGCACTCAGTGCTCTGGGCACAGGTTGGACTCGATGATCTTGGAGCTTTTTTCCAGCCAAAATGGGATTCATGCGGTTCAGGTCCATCCAGGCACTCTCAGAGCTCCAGAACATTACCAAGGGTGTCTAACCCCAAACTCACCTCGTTGACAGTGACTTTGGCACTCTTGGCAATCTCCTCGAAGGTGAGCTGGCGGTGGTTGGCTGGGCGGGTGAAAGTCATCTGGATCCAGGGAAAAAAAACAAAAAAACAATCCCCACAGGCTTTTTAGGGATTCCCACAGCTCACAGAGCCTCCCCCAAGCTGCCCTGCCCAGTCCCACACTGCACTGGCAACTGCATTTCCAATGTTTAACTCATCCCATCTCAAAATAAGTCAAAAAAGAATGTTTTACACCAGTGTGGTGTGGTGACAGCAGAGCCTTCCAGTGACGGGAAGGGACTGCTTCAGGTTATCCATCAGGGAAAGGACCCTCAGTCTTTGGGAAATAAAGATGCTTAATTGTGTTCTAAAAGTCTTATGTTACACTGGTATATACTCCAGACACCACCCCTGAAGGACTGCTCTCCCCCTCCACCATAGCACAGAATTGACACCTTCCACTATCCCAGGCTGCTCCAAGCCCCATCCAACCTGGCCTTGGACACTTCCAGGAATGGAGCAGCCAGTTTCTCTGGCCAAACTGTGCCAGGGCCTCACCACCCTCACAGGGAAGATATTCCTCCCAATATCCCACCAAACCTTCTGTCAGAGAAGCCATTCCCCGCTGTCCTGGCACTCCATGCAAGAGCCCCCCTGGACCTAGGGACAAGCAGCCCAGCACAAGGTGTCTTCCCTCATGGCACCTGCCTGTGGCTCCATCTACAGGCAAAATCCACACTGAACTTCCTGTATGCAGGAGTTCCTGCAGGTGAGTGACCAGACACACTGAGCACATCCCAGCTCACCTCCATGAGACACAACAGCTGGATCTTCTGCAGCAGGAGCGCTTCGTTTGCAGCCAGGTCGGGCTGTGAGCGGAGAAAAGGCACCAAATCAGGATTATATTTTCTCCCCATCCTGGGGCAGAACAGCTTTACGTACAGGAATAAATCCCTGGGCAGGTTCATTTAGGAGGAAGGAGGCCACCACAGCCCATCCACCAGCCAGGAATGGTTCCAGAAAACAACCCAAGTGACAGTGAACTTACAAATCCACTGCTATGCCAGTGATTCCTGGTGTAGCCAGTGCAGGTAACATCCACCATCACTGTTTTCCCTCACACTTCCCAGAACAGGAGGGAAAACCAGTTTTCCACTGGAAGCACTCCAGCCAAAAGGAACTAATCATGCGTATCAAGATGGAATAACCACTCCTAGGCTCCGACCAGAATTTTACCAGTGCTCCAGAGCCAGGAATGAGGCAAAGGTGATTAAGAAAAAGTCCCCAGACTCCAAGTGGCAGGTGGAAATCCCAAGCCTGGGCCTTCAGCAGTCCCAGAGCCCTCACCTGCTGCCCCCAGGCCGACTTGAGGGCCTGGAAGGTCTCCACGTTGCCGCTGTTGAAGGCGAAGAGGGTGTCGATGAGCCACTGCCGGTCTGTGCTGCGCAGGGACTCCAGCACGGGGTGCATCAGCTGCAGGGGACAGGCAGGAGGCTGTCAGCAGGGGAAAACCAGCTCCTGGGGCTCCAGGGGTGAAGGGATGTGGCAGCACTCACCAGCTCCCCAAAGTTGTAGACACCTTCTCCCAGCAGCCCAGCTAGCCCAAGGGTGAAGGCTCTCTCCTGCTGCTCTGATACTGGAAAACAAAACAAAACAAAACTAATTTGGATGAAAAAAAACTCCAAACCAAAACTACTACGCATGAAAAAATATCCTAATCAAAAATAACTGGGATTAAAAAAAAAAAGAAGCCAAAAATAATTTGGATAAAGCACCACTTCAGCTCCATCCAGCCCTCCCTCACCTACAGTAAACTATTCCCAGCCCTCATCTTCCCCCACGCCACCTGAAATTCAGGAGCCTGGAGTAACCACAGCACAAAAGGGCTGCTTTTCGAATCTAGAGTGAAGATTTTGGGGGGTTGGAACAAACTTGTCCTTCTGGCAGGGCCATTCCCCCTTTTCCCCCAGTGCAGGAAAGGAGCAGCTCCTCAGGGGTCACTCCTTAGTCCAGCCAGACCTCGGATCCACCATGGCACACCCAAAACAATACAGAGGGAAAACCTCAGCCAGGGCACTTATTGGGGTTAGGGGGATGAAGCTGAGTGTGGAAAGTGTGATTTCCCGTGGAGAGAAGTTACCTGGCAGGTCCTTGACCTCAATGCAGCCCAGGAAGCGCAGCGCATCCTTGTAGTAGGCGGCGTGGTTCCCCACAGTCTGGTAGTACTTGCTGGAGAGGTCATAGAAGCGGCTGTGCACCGATGTCACCCCGGGGAGGGTGTTCAGCATCTCCTCCACCTCCTCAATGGTCTCCTGGGAAGGACAAGAGCTGGCTCTTACAGCTCCCAGCTCCAAGGATGGCAGTTTTCGCAAGGTGACATCCTGGGCAAAGTCACCACCACTCCCACACCCTTCCCTGTGCTGAGGCCCTGGCACAGGTTGCTCAGAGAAGCTGTGGCTACCCCATCCCTGGAAGTGTCCAAGGCAAGGGTGGAGCAACCTGGTCTAGTGGAAGCTGTCCCTGCCCATGACTGGGTGATCTTCAAGATCCCTTCCAACCCAAACCATTCACCCAAACCCATCCCTCTGCACACTGCTCTAAGAGAACCAAAGCTGCCCTGCCTGAAAAACATCATTTTGGGTTTAAAAGACTGTTTTAAAACCAGCCAAGGATGACAAACCCCATGTGCTTCGCTCAGGCAACAACACCACAAGTCATCGTGAGCTCCCACACCCTGGTGAGCTCACAAGCTCCAAGGGGCTGGGAGCTGAGATAACCAAGGAATGCCAGAGCACCCCAAAACTCCCCATCTCCGGCCACCCCTCACCTTGGTGACCTGTAGGTCCCCGATGTTGAGCTTGAGGGCCCCGATGGCTGTTTTGCACAGGATCACAGCCTCATCGCTGCTCTTCACCTGCAGGGACACAGGGACCTGTTCAGAATGTCACCTGCAGCCAGGTGTGCTCCAGGGGCTGGATAAATGTCACTCATGAACATATTCCTGCATTCAAATCCCCATGGAAAGGTGCTGTTCTCCAGCACAGGTGACACACGTGCCTGTGACTCTTGGCCTGCTCAGAGGCAAAACACACCGAGAGCAACTTCCAACATACCTTTTCCCGGGTCTTCTCCAGAAAAGTCAGGGCCACATTGGGATCTGGAGTAGAGGGAAAAACAGATTTAAATGAGCAGTTCTCATGGAGCTAAATCTCACTGACCAAGACACCTTTTACAGGACTCCTGAAGGCTGGAATATGGGTTTCTCATGATGTACCCTCAACCTGTAGCAGGTGCTGCCACTTAAGCCAGCCTTTTCCCAACCAACCACCTCTCCAGGGAAGCTGTGGACTCTCCACTCCAGGAATCAACAATAACTTAAGCTTTTTAAAGCCACCACTTTCCCTTCCTGACACAGCAGAAACACAACAACTTCCCATCCAAGACTGCCCCATCCCTGGCCACATTCCAGAGGTAACAGCAGGCCAGGGAAGAGAGGGGAGGGAGGACACGCACCTGTCATCTGCCGCACCACGTGCAGGATAATCTCCACCAGGGACAGGGGGTTCACCCTGCAGGGAGCAGCTCAGAGTCAGCACAGGGCCCCCAAGCCCCCCAGTGACCCCCAACCCCCCCCAGGTGACCCCCAGTAACTCACCTGTGCTCAAACTCGCTGATGAAGTTCTCGTACAGCTGCGGGGACAAGGACAGGGACACTCAAGGCAAAGGACACCCCAGTTCAGAGCTCCTCACCATATTTTTCCTCTATTCCAGCTCATTTGAACATCCCTGACAGGGCTCTGAGCCAACTGGGCTAGTGGAAGGTGTCCCTTCCAAGGGAGTGTGGAACATGATGACCCTCGAGGTCTCTTCCAACCCAGACCATTCCAGGATCCCATGATTTTTCCAAAAACTCAGGCATCCCATACAGAAATTCCAGCACTGTTCAGAACCCAGAACTGCTCATTTTATCTACTTCTATCCCCCCCGGCTTCTTCCAGTGAACACTCATCCTGCACTTGCAAACCTCTTGCTAAAATGTGGAATGAAAAAAAAAATCCCCCTGCAACTCCCAAAAATAAAAACTTAAGGTGAGTGAAGTAGAGAATCACTTTGAAGCTTCTAAAGCCGAGACATTTGACTTCAGCAGAATCTTCACACCGTCACCAGTGCAAACACCCCGGGGCGCTGAACCCACTCCGGTTAGTAGGAAAGAGAGAAGCCAAAGGCAGAGCTTTTCCTGCTACAAAAACCCAGGAAAGCTGGGAATAGTTCGCTCACCTTGATGAGCCCATCTCCCTGAGCGAAGCAGGGGTCCTGCACGAAGTCCAGCACCTGCAGAGTGAGCTGGTGCCACAGCCTAGGGACACAGAAGAGCCCCGTGAGCCCAAGGCCGCCAAACGGTGCCGCATCCCGGGACGTGCCGAGCGCCCCGCGCAGGGACCCACGGGGGCGGATCGGGGGTGAACCGGGGCTGGGACCCCCTGACAGGGGCAACCACCCCCGGAGTCACCTCCCGGGCCACAAACGAGGCGGCTAAAGGGACGCGGCTCCAACCGGGCCCG
>VWZU01013197.1:248175-266035 GCA_013397095.1 Sterrhoptilus dennistouni
GGCCGGCCGGCGGCGGAGCCGGGAGGTAGGTGGGGAATGCCGGGCTGGGGCATGGAGCATCCCTGCGGGAAAGGGAGGATGGGAATCGGTGTTGGGATGGGATGTGCTCCCGTGTGTGAGGGAGGATGTCCCGTCCCCGTCTAAGCGGGGACATGGCTCTGTGAGCCAGGGCTGGCCTGGGAGCCTGCAGAGAAATCTGTATTTTTCCAGGATTCTGCTCCCCGGGAACCCGGTTGGACAGGGCAGAGCCGTGTCCTTGTGACAGCAGGGAAAGGCGGTGTGGTGTCAGGTCCCTGGGAAGTCACTGTCACACATCCCAGGGAAGGCAGAGCCACGTCCCTGTGACTGCAGGGAAAGGCAGTGCAGTGTCACATCCCTGGGAAAACAACATCACGTCCCTGCAAAGGACCTGTCACATCCCAAGGAAGGCAGAGCTGACTATCCTGAGGCCTGGGGACACTTCCAGCTCTGTGCTTCCTCCTTGGGCTTGCCAAGCTCTCCTGGCTCTCTCCATGCCTGGTCTGCACTGTGCACAATGCCCTGCTGCAGCACCACTAATTTTCTGGGAGAAGCTGTTCCCTGCTGATAATGACTGTTCCCGAACTGCTAATGACTGTTCCCAGATGATAATGGCTGTTCCCAGCCCAGCTGGGCACAGGGCTCAGATTCCTTTGGACAAGGACACACAGAGCCCAAGGGGGGAAGAGGGAAATGACAGTGTCTGTGCTCACCTGGCAAGGTGACACATCACCCTGAGGGAAACTTGTTGAACTCAGGACACAGCAGGGTCTCCTGGATCCCAGAGAAGCGTAAATCAACACTGACACTGGTGATTGATTCCCAGTGGGTCCAGCCTTGTGTCCATCCCTGTCCAAAAAAACCCTCTCACAGGAATACCAGTGATTTGGTATTTTAGAGACCCACATAAGGAATTGCAGAGGGACGTGTCTGCTCCAGGGTTTGGGTCAGACTAACAGCCAAGCTTTCTCCTAGTGAGGCCCACGCACAGTCCTGCCCGGAGAAGAGCTTTCTGTGGAATTTTTGGGTGATTTTCTTCCCACTGAGCCAAAGTCACTGTCAGTTCTCTCAGTGCTGTGCTTCCCCCTGTGCCGAGCAGGATCCAAGGCTCCAGGCCCTTCTGTCTGAGCACAGCTGCCAGATCCATTTTGGGCAGGTGGGGAGGTGACAAGGGGAAGCAGAAGCTCACCTTGAAGGACGTGGCTGAGCTGCTCCAGAAGAAGGAATGTCGTCGTGTGGTGGTGATGGCCGGCGCCGGGATCAGCACGCCCAGCGGCATCCCAGACTTCAGGTGATGCCTCCATCCTCTGTGACCTCGGAGGGCTGAGGTCTTGTCCAGGGAAAGGGTGATTAAACATTGGAAGGGGCTGCCCAGGGAAGTGGTGGAGTCACCATCCCTGGAGGTGTCTGAGGAATGCCTGGGCATGGCACTCAGTGCTCTTGTTGACAAGGTGATGATGCATTACAAGTTGGACAGGTTGATGATCTTGGAGGTCTTTTCCAGCCTCACTGATCCTGGGATTCTGTCTCCAGCCCAGGTCCCACTGCAGCCCCTCTCAGCTGCCCCTTGTCCCCACAGGTCCCCCGGGAGCGGCCTGTACAGCAACCTGGAGCAGTATGACATCCCCTACCCCGAGGCCATCTTTGAGCTGGGGTATTTCTTCGCCAACCCCAAGCCCTTCTTCACCCTGGCCAAGGAGCTCTATCCCGGCAACTACCGCCCCAACTCCGCCCACTATTTCCTCCGCCTCCTGCACGACAAGGGGCTGCTCCTGCGCATCTACACCCAGAACATCGACGGCCTGGAGAGAGGTGAGCTCCCTCTTCCCATCTCCCCATCTCCAGCAGCAGCACCAGGAGTTGAAGGGAGAAGCAGGATTGGGGAGATGCACACAGGGAGGCTCTGGTTCAGTCCTTTCCCACACACTGTATTCCAGTGGCTGGGATCCCTCCCGACAGGCTGGTGGAAGCCCATGGCACCTTTGCCACTGCCACCTGTACGGTGTGTCAGAGGAACTTCCCCGGAGAGGACTTCAGGGTGAGTGGGCCCAGCCGGGCATCAACACAATTAACACAAGGAACCATTAATTATTATAGTAATGACAGGTCCAAACCTGTTCCTTTGCCCTCAGGGACAAGAGGCTTTATGGAGGGGACCAGGTTTGGGGCTGGGCATTGCTCTGAGAACACGTGGTGGTTCTGAACCCCTGTGACAGGCAGTTTTGGGGTCTCTCCCTTCAGGGAGATGTCATGGCGGACAGGATCCCTCGCTGCCCTGTCTGCACTGGAGTCGTCAAGCCTGACATCGTGTTCTTTGGCGAGCAGCTCCCGCAGCGCTTCCTCCTGCACCTCACAGACTTCCCCATGGCAGACCTGCTCTTCGTCATTGGGACATCCCTGGAGGTCTGGGAAAAAGGGATATCCCTGGGAAAAAGGCACATGGAAAACAGGGCCTGGAGGGACTCCAGAGGGGAGAGACAGCTCAGAGAAGGCGAGAAAATGAGTTAGGGAGGTGAAATTTGGGGTGGAGGGTAATAAATAGGGTGGAGGTGCTCTGACAGACCCTCTGGAAATCAGGTGGGCACCTGGAGAGTTGAAGAAAGGTCACCAAGTAACCGGAGATACTGTGACCTGTTCAGAGCTGGGGTGGCTGAGCAGGTCCAAGCCGAGAGTGCCGGGAACTGGTGTCTCTGGCAGGGTGACTGTCCCTGTGCCCCCTCGGTTTCCCCCTCAGGTGGAGCCCTTTGCCAGCCTGGCGGGAGCCGTGCGCAGCTCCGTGCCCCGGGTGCTCATCAACCGGGAGCTCGTGGGCCCCTTCGCGTGGCAGCAGCGCCACAACGACGTGGCCCAGCTCGGGGACGTGGTCGGTGGCGTCGAGAAGCTGGTGGAGCTGCTGGGCTGGAATGATGAGATGCAAACGCTGATCCAGAAGGAGAAGGAGAAGGTGGGAAGAGGCCCCCAGCTCTCCCCTCAGCCCCTACATTCCCTATGCTGAAGTTATGCAGGGGAGTGGGTTTGAGCTTGCTGGGGTCACATTGCACAGAAAAGTGTGGAAAAAGCCCCAAACCTGAGTGCTGTTTCACAACCTATGTGTCAGGGCAGAGTGCTGTGAGCTAAATGTGTCTGTGGTAGATGGGAAGACATGGATCTGCCAGTCCCAGATGAATTAGGAACATGGATAGGATTTGGGCTGAAAGCAGTGACCCTCTCAGGGACTGAAAAGCTTCCAGTTACTTCACCTGGTGTGTGATTTGTTCTCCGACAAGCCCTGTAGCAGTAGCTGGAGGTGCAGATTCTAGGGGTGGGAGTAACCAGACAGGAAATCCAATTGGCCACCAGTGCCAGGCCGTGAAGCAGCAGAGCCTCAACACAAAACTGGGATATTCCACAGGCAGCACTTCCCTGGGCTGTGAGGGGCTGGAAGCCCTCACTCCCTACAGTCCCTTCATGGCTGTGCTTCCACTTCCAGAGGTTCCTCTGGAGCAATAAGCAGTAGGAAAGAGGGAAGGGTGGCTACAATTATGCTGAGACCCAACCAGTGCTGCCATGACCAGACAGAGAGTAGGATTCCTGCTCCTGCTTCACGTGGCAGTGATGAATCCTTAAACAGACCTTTTCCCCCCACTATTCTCATATCTGTAACCTTCTGGGATCTTCAGGAGTGAGAAATTGCAGGGGAACAAGTTTGTAATTACTTGGAGCTCAGTGCTGATGTTAATTACTACATTCCTTTAGACCACTGGGAGGTTTTTTCCACATTTCACATCAAACACAGCTGTATTTTTTAGGCATACACTGTCCAAATGTGACTTCATAAAATCTGGCTTCAAGATTCCAATTATAAAATCCAGATTGTCCTTACTTCCCTCAGATTATGTGGCAGGAATGAGTAGGAATTCTTTTCATCAGGTTTTTGATTTTTCACTACCAACATTTTGGGGACCAGCCAGTCCTTAGCTTGATGCTTGAGCTGCTCTGATTCCCTCAGGGATAATGCTGATGCAATAGTGATGGAGGAAAACCAGCTGCTTGGAGCAACCTGGACTAGTGGAAAGTGTCCCTGTCCATGGCCAGGGGTGGGACTGGATGAGCTTTAAGGTCCCTTCCAAGCCAAACCATCCCAGGATTCCAGGATTCTGTGAAACCTGTGGGGATGGTGTTGGGGCTGGAATATTTGATGCTCCCTGGCAAGCACTGTGGTCTCCGTTTCCAGCTGGATGCTAAGGACAAGTAGCAAGGTGCTCCTGTCACCCCTCAGCACGTCACTTGAGGACATCCAGCTACCAGTGTCACCAGCAAGTGTCCAGGGGCCTGGGGGCTCGTGCCAGCACGTCCGATGAGCTCCGTGTCTGTAGTTGGCCGTTTGGATCTCCCTCCTTCTGAGCCATCCATCCAGGAGCCCCTCAGAGGCACTGGTTCCATGGAGCAGGAGCTGGAATGCCATGAAGGTCAGGCCAGGACAGACTGGAGAGTGTTTTCCAGCTCCCACCAGGATGAGCATCCAGTTCCTGTCACAGCTCCTCCCCAGCCACTGTTCCCTTGGCCATGATCCTCAGCTGCTACAGGCTGTGTTTAGTCTTCCATGAAATCTCTGCTAATCAGGGGACAACGCAGGGGCAGGGGGGCTGCCTCCCATTCCCATTCCAGCTCAAGTTGCTGGGGAATTTCTGAATCACTGCAGTGTTAATTATTTAATAATAAAGAGAGATGATTCGTTTCTGGATGTCTCCTGAGGGGTTTTCTGTAAAGTCACACCTTCTGTCTGCACCATGCCTTCTTTCATCTGCTTTTTAGTACCTTTTTCCCCTCCTTTTCCCTCTCACACAAGTGCCTTTCCCTGCTGTAGATGCCATCCTGGAGGCTGGCAGTGTCACAGCGCTGCAGCCACATCCCACTCTGTCCCACACCTCCCACAACACAATGCAGAGCCTTGTGGCACATCCACAGTGGTGGGGATTTTTAACCACCTCCTGCTTCCCCCCAAAACAGAGTTCCATGATTCTATGAACACCTCCTCCCAAAACACCCAGTGCCAAGCTCAGCCCTTGCTCCAGGGCATTCCAGGCCAGGCCTGGCAGCTGTTCTTAGGGATTTAAGCACTCTAGAAAATTGAAACAATATCAGAAACAACTGCATTACAAACACCAGACATGCCCCCCCTCCCCCCCTTTTCTTTTTGCCTGGAAAGCTTGGGAAGCTTCAACAGCTGGGAAAGGATCAGGGGTCTGTGTCTACACACAGAAGGGCTGGGAAGAGCGAGTTTTGCTAGTTTTAAAAAAAAGAGAAAGATGCAATTTGCCTAGAAGCTTGCCCTGTGACAGAGCAGGGCTGTCCCAAGCCCAGCAGCCTGGAATGGCACTTGGAGGTCTGTCAGGAACTAAACGAAAACACAGAATCATCTAGGTTGGAAAAGACCTCCAAAATTATCGAGTCTAACCTGTGACTGATCCCCACCTTGTCACCAGCCCAGAGCACTGAGTGCCATGTCCAGGCCTTCCCTGGACACCTACAGGGATTCCCTCCACTGCCTCCCTGGATAGCCCTTTCCAATGCCTCACAGCCCTTTCCATGAGGAAATTCTTCCTGACATTCAACCTGAACCACCCCTAGCAGAGCTTGAGGCTCTTTCCTCTTGTCCTGTATCTTGTTCCCTGGGAGCTGCACCCTCCTGTCAGGGAGTTATGGAAAGCCAGAAGGTCCCCCGTGAGCCTCCTTTTCTCCAGGCTGAGCCCCCTCAGCTCCTTGTGCTCCAGACCTTTCCCCAGCTCTGTTCCCTTCCTTGGACATACTTCAGTCCCTCAATATCCTCCTTGCCATGAGAGGCCCAGAGCTGGACACAGCACTCAAGGGAAAGCACTCAGCAGTGGAAACTGTAAAACCAAGCAAAGCACCCCTCCAGCTCTTCACCTCCTAGACCATGTTCAGGAACACCCCCAGCTCCTAAGGACACATGGGCAGGAACACCGGGGATCCTCTGCCACAGGGAGAGCCACAGGGATTTCCTTGCTTGGAGGAATCACAGCCACACTCCCACGTGTCAGGTTGGCTTTATTCTAGCGTCACTTGTGCATTCCTACTCGTGACGGGAGGTTTGGGAACTTGGATACATTAGACAAATGGGAAGATTTCCTTTCCAAAGAAAACAGGAATAAAAATAAAGACAAATCTACACCAGGCCCTACAGCAGCCCCTGGGGGACACAGCGACCTGGGGACAGCAAGGAGGAGACAAGGACAGAGCACAGGTATTGGCCTTTCATCTGGAAAGCAGGAGGTGGGGAGAGGCAAACGCCCAAACCCAGCTGGGTGGTGACAGGGACAGTGCCCAGTGCCAGGGAAAGGGCATTGGAGCGATCCCAGCAGCCGCCCATGCGCTCTCTCCTGCCGCCAATGGAATGCTGGAAGCTTCCAAGGCCTCACCAGCTCTGCTCATCCACACATTCCGGGTGTGCACTGACATGGATACAGCCACCTGCACCATGCCCTGCGGATCCCACTTGCACTGGAGGTCCACACGCTCTCTGGCAGCCCCCTTTCCCACAGCATTCCTGGGGAACAGCCCCCACTGTGAGGCTGGGCACACACACGGCCACACGCACACAGGAGGCTCCATGGATCACTGAACCGTGACGAAATGGCAGGAAGAGCCTCCCCCTGACCCTTCTTCCCAAACAGCACATATTTGAAAACCAAAAATCCTACTGGAGAGTCCTGGAAGCAATTTGGAGTGTGAAATCCTCAAGGCTGCTGACAGGAGAGACCAAGGTGGAGCCAGGTCACGGAGACCTCTGGAAGGAGAGGTGGCTATGGAGCTGGGAAGGAGGCAGGTGTTCCACGTGGTGGGCTGTGAGGGGTCCAGGCTGGATCCGGATCCCACAGGGAGAGTCCTGGCACAGTGCCAGCCCCTGGGTGCAGCACCAGTTCCGAGGGAGAGTGGCTGGAGCCTGGCTCTCCGTGGCTGGGGCGGGAGCCGGGTCAGTCCAGCCCCAGGTCCGAGTCGGAGGACGAGCGCTCGTCGGCGATGTTGCGGATGGCGTTCTCCATGGGCGCCAGGTTCCCGCTCGGAGTGATGCCCATGGGCTGGATCACCTTCTCCCTGCAGCCAGGAGGAGAGGGGGAAGGTAAGGTAGAGCTGCAGCAGAGCATGGGAACAAACCAGGAATACAGCAGGAACGTGGGGCTTGTGGAAATGGCCTGGAACACCCCCGGCACCACTAAAGATCCTTTCCGAGAAGTGGGGACAGTCCCAGCCCTAGAACTCCCAGCATGGCAAAGCAATGGCTTGGAAGCACAACCCTATTCCCTGGAATAGCCTCCTTTCCAGAGTCCTGTTCTGTGTGGTTCAGGATTCCCAGAGGAAAACTAGCACTGGTGTCCATGCTCCTCTCCCTCCAACACACAAGGAAGTTAGTTCCCTCCTACTCTTGAAAGCCTGAACTCAGTTGGATTCCTCAGGGTTAGAGGTAACTGGAGAAGGCACTCCAACAAGGAACAGCTAGCGGCACTGGCTGCCATCCGTCCCCCCGTCGTCCCCAAAATGCTGCTTCCCCCTGAGCAGCATTGCCAGGACAGAGGCTTCTGTCCTTCCCAAGCACCTGGACAAAGCTAGTGAGCAGCTAGTGAGCTTGGGAACAGTGCAGGCACAGCAAGGAATTCCACAGTGTCCCATCATGCCAAAGCTGGAGGAGGTGGCAGTGCCTTGCACATCACAAGGCCATGTTGAGGGAACAGTTTCCTGCCACTCTCTCTCCTAGATTCCTTCAGGCCTTGGGAATGCAGCCAAAGCAAGGTTTGTGACAGATGTACCCCTGACACACACCATATCCCAGTACCTGGACAGCTTGTCAAACATGTTGACCAATTTCATGGCTTCATGCTCCTTCTGCTCCTCTGTCATCCCTTCCATGGGGTTGGGCAGCTTTTCCTCCACACGTCCCGTCACAGGGTTGATGCTGCAGAGAGCAGTGAGGCCAGGGCTCAGGAGGGGGACAGCAGGTGACAAAGGACTGTTTGGAACCTTCTGAGTCTCATGGAGCAGAGGAATGGCATAGCAGGAGTAGCTGTCACTGCTGCTTGTGCCCTGAACCCCAAGTGCCATTACAGTGCTACTAGGGCTTCTGACCTATGTACTTACAAATACCTCCCTCTTCTCTACCATCCCCTGTTGCCAATGTCACAGTGCCACTGGAAATGAGGTACATGAGGGCAGATGACACTTATTCCCTCTCCTCAAGGCAGAAGACAAAAGCTAATGGAGAAAATCCCAACAAACCCAACCTGCAGGGGCAATGAACAGGTGTGTGGGGGACGCACGGGTGGACCCCCCACCCTCAAGATACCACCCACTGCAGAGGAAAGGAGAGGGAAAGGAAAAAAAAAAGAGAGGGAAGGGAAAAAGGAACAAAAAGCAGCTGGTGTAGCAACACTGAGCTCTGGAGAGGGATAGGAGAAACGGGCACTTCACCCCTGCTGCATATGGAAGAGCAGGAGGTACATGAAGAGGGATAAAGCAGAAGCAGAAGGAAGATGTGGGAGAAGGGGAGCTCTAGAGGGAGAGTGGATCTCTTTACTTGGGCTTTGCTTCTTTGTACTCCTCCGTGTCCGTGTCTTCATCCTCCGAGTACTCCCCCTCTTCCCGGCCGCCGGCCATGAGGCCCCTTGCCGCCAGCAGCCCCGCGGCGTTCCCGTAGCCCGTGTACTTCACAAACCGGGACACTGCCAGGAGAAGAGACAGAGACCACCCTGTGCTCCCCTCCTGCCTCCAGCCCCGTGTTCCCACCAGCCCCAGCAGCACGGTTGTGCCATATCTCCAGGCCACGGAGACACAGAGATGGTGACAGGGAGCAAGGCCCATGTGTGGGAGTTGAACGTGGGCCAGGCTGTCTGCAGGGTGCTGGGATGTCCTCCAGCACAGCTTGTCCCTCACTGCTGGCCTGAGAGACACCACCTCCTTCCCAGAGAGCTCCCAGAGCTCTCCTCTTTTCCCCACTCAGCGGGGCTGTCCCGAGGGAAGGCAGAGCCCTGCAGAGGGTTCCAATCTCAGGGTCTCCCTGTGGAAGCCCCCCTGGACTCACCGCTCTCCTTGCAGAGCACGAAGAGGAACTCGGCGGCGCAGTGCTTGACGTCGGTGTCGATGTGTGTCATGAGCCTCACCAGCTTGTTCCGCAGGGAATTCCCCACCTCTGGCCGGTTCCGCACGTCCCGCAGCGGTGGCAGCACCTGCAGGGCCACAGCGAGGGTGACAGGTCACCGAGGGCACCAAAGGCCTCAGCCACCCACAGCAGAGGTGTCTGGAGGGTGGCCACAAGCAGGGCTTGGCTGGCATCCCCTCAGGGCAGCCCTCCTGAACGTGGGGCTGAGCACAGCCTACCCTGGCCTTCAGGAACTTCCTGGTCTGCCGGTGGACTCGGGCACTCTCCGTCAGCAGGTTCAGCACAGGAGTCAAGCTCTCCTTCAGCTTGTGGCCCTGCAGAAACACCCCCAGAAGGAGCAGCATGTCAATCATGCTGAGCTCAGCTTGTCTGGCTCATGCTGGAGAACACAAGCACAGACCATCAGGGAGATGGATGGACAAAGAGCTTCCCAACCTCCACCACAGGCATTCAGTGCCTCCTTCCTCCCCACACCACTTGCTGTGCACATGCAGTGTCAGAAATATCTGGGCAGGGCATCCAGGGCAGAGAAGTGCAGTGGTAAAATTTGAAGGCCCTTTGGAACAACTCCAGAGGCTGAAAACTGTAGTGAGCTTGAAAATAACCTGAACTCAGATTTCCAGAACTGCCCGCTGGATCACTGCTAAGTGAAACAGAGCTGATTTGTCAATCACACAGTTAATTATCAGCTAATCATTCACTGTTCCACTGATCTCACTGCCTGCAGCCCTCAAAGGCAGTCACCTTCCCAATTCAAGGATGCTGGTTTAGTCCCACCAACCACAGCTCTGCCAAAAGCTGTCCCTCCTACCAAGGGCTAACTTCAAATCGAGTGTCCTGCTCCCACCAGGCTCTTCCAGGCTGAGGGAAAGGTGGGAAGAAGCAGCCCCACTACTCACCCTGTCCAGGCGCCGCTCCAGGAAGTCCAGGAGGATGCTGACTGCATCCATGTTGACACCCATGTACTCCAGCGAGCCCGGCCGCACTTTGGGAGTCAGGAGCACATCCAGACACTTCAGGGGCAGGTTGCCCAGCAGGTTGACTGTGTGACTGCACATATGAAAGAGAAGAGAAGTGAATACACAGTGATGGAGTTTTGCTCACAGAAGTTTTTCAGCTCTGCAGAAATGAAGGCCTGTCATTAACTTGGAGTGTGAGGACCCTGCAATCCAAGTTTTCCTGGAGCATCTCAAGCTCCTTGCACCACTGAAAGGGGATAACTTAAGGTGCTCTTTGGGCAGCTAACTGTATGCTGAAGAGTCCAGAGATAGTTTAGTGACATCTGAGAACCCACAGATCTTGACACAGAGCCAAGCAAGATCAATCTGGGTGGTCCAAGGTCTGTCTCTGGAGTTTCCTGTATCACTCCTAATCCTGATGTTCCATGCCAGCACTGCTTGGGAAACCCCCGACTGTGTATTCTTGGGGACAGGGTGGTGTCACCTGCTCCAAGGTGAAACCCCTGCACCAATAATGCTTGGCAACATGACACAGCCAATTTCTCAGCATGGCTTAAGACTAATTAAGGCCACCTCATGGACGTTTTAAAGCAGCATACATCTTCTCTGGCCAGTTGCCCACTGAGATGGATGTCACTGTTGGGACAGCCTGACACAGGACACGGAACAAGATCTCAGGGGCCAGGAGGCCACGGCATTCCCACATGGCATTCCCAGGGCAGGAAAGGCTGCTTCTGTATTCCAGCAGCGTGAGGGATCCCCAGGCTAAGCCCAAGAGCTGCTGGTCAGCAGGGTCCCTCCCAATCACCCAAGGTGAGGCAGGATGTGCCTGGGGGAGCTGGTGAAGCTCCAGGTGAAGCTCTTCCCAACACAGACCTGTGGAACTCCTCGGTGCGGTCCTCGCCATCAGCAGAGATCATGAGGCAGTGGCGCAGGAGGGCACCCAAGTGCCGGTACAAAGCAGCATCTTCCTGGCCCCAACATGGAAAAAGGAACACCTCGATCAGCAAAGGGGATCCCACACATCCCAGGGCTTGAAGCCTATTCCCCCCTCCAGCAACCTGATCGTGGACTGCAGGGCATTCTAGGGAAAGCAGACTCTCAATTCTCTATCTGGGAATGCTCTAAAAGCACAGGCAAAGTAGAGGATGATACTGCACTGGACAGAGGGTGTGGCCTAAAGACACCCAGGTCCCTCACCACCCTGAGGGTGCACAAGGACCAGTTTGGGACATGAGAAAATGCAAGGGAGGAGAAAACCTGCAAAGCCAGAGCCAGAGACATGTGAATGCCACGGGCCCAAGGCGCTCACCTCGTCCACCTCCCTCTTGCTGGAATCAAAGGTGATGTTGAAGAGCACTTTGAGGATCTCCATGGCTCGCTCCGTCTCCTGCCGAGGCAAAGGTGGGAGAAGTCCCTCCTCGGTGGCAACTTCATAGGGGTCCAACCACTTGACCCCGAGGGTCAGCTCCAGGGTGTCTGTCATGAGGCTGATTCCCCGGAGCTCCTGGGCGAGCTGTTGCCGGATGTCCACCCTGAGGGCCGTCAGCAGGAACAGCAGGCGCAGATCGAAGAACTTGATGTCGTGGGGAAGACTCCGCTCGTTGTAGAGCTTGATGCGCCGGGCCAGCCCCACCACCAGCCGCCCCTCTGCCGTCAGCTCCTGCGCCATGGCGCTGCTGAACACAATGTTGCACAGGCATTTCAAGGATTCCAGGATCACATCCAAGTCTGGGACCTCCCGGATGAGCTCCTCCGAGTAATCGATGCCAGCATGCCTGGAGAGGGTTTTCAGGCCTTCCTTGGTGGTGAAAGGGTCAAGGCAGTGCTTGTCCCGTGACAGGATGCGGATGCTCTCCAGGCAGGTCACCTGGCAGGATGGCTGCAGCTCCCTCTCCAAGAATTTGATCAGCAACTGGGCCATTTTCTGTGCAGTTGGAAACAAGCAATGCCTTGGATACTGACACTTTCCAGTGCTCCCTACGGCCCTGGCATGCCCTGCCCTGGACAAGAGCAATGTCACCCGCGCCTGCTCAGGTGTGTACCCAGCAGGGCTTAGGAAGCACCTGGCTCTGGCATCAATCCTGACCAGTTTGGGCAAGAACAACCAGGAAAAAATGCCTTGCAGAGGGTATTGGGTGCAAAGGGAGAGCACAAAGAGGTCAGTCTTGTAGCTCTGCCCTGATGAGGATGGTTCAGGCTGACAGGGCCGACCTGCCCACTGCACAAGGGAGGGACACAGGACCCAAGGGAAGTGAGGACAGCATCTGATGCCTTGGGAAAAGAGGTGAAGAGACCTCAGGAGACTCAAATAAGCAGCATCACCTTAATTTCAGGGCTGTCTGGAGACCTACTGGCCCAGATCTTCTATGGGTACAGACTGGCAGAGCCCCACTAACACAATTCACAGGAGCTGCAAAGCCCATAGGGAATGGTGAGTCATGGAGCAGCACAAGAGCACAGGTAAAGCCTCACAGACATGGGCAGCTCAGGCTGAACCATGTGTGGCAACACTTCATGTCACACCAGTAACCCACACAACACTGCTGGGGGACCCTCAAACACCAGACCCTCAAACACAACACAGCTCAGAGCACAAGTCTTTCTGTGATGTTACAGGAGTGAAAGAACCCAAAAAATGAGGTCTGTAACTGGCTTAACAGCCCCATTGGTTACACTCCGAAATAATCAGAGAATCATTAAGGTTGGAATCATTAATCACAATCATTAGTCATTAACCATAATCATCCACACTGGAAAAGACCTCCAAGACCACCAAGTTCAACCTCTTTCCAATCAGCACCTTCACAATTAGACCAGAGCATGGAATGCCATGTCCAGTTGTTCCTTGAATACCTCCAGAGATGGACGATGACTACATCACCTCCCTGGGCAGCCCCTTCCAATGCCTGACCACCCTTCCCATGAAGAAATTTCTCCTGATATCCAACCTGACTCTCCCCTGGTGAAATGAAACTGCTGAGGGAAGGAACGAAGAAAAACTGAACTTCAGTTATGAGGCTCACGGTGTGCCCCACACTCACATCCTGGGGAAATGATGAAATACAGCTGTTCCTCTTCTCCTGCCTCACAGGGAAACAGAGTTCCAGATTCAGTCCCAGCAACCAAAGCCTTAGGCTGGCTCAGGGGAAAGAGATCTCGGGGTGTGTGCCTGAAGCTGAACCATCTGAACACCCAAGCAGCAGGAACTAGTGGTGATGTTCATATTTCATGGCATACACCCCAAAAGAGGGACACTGTGCCTGAAGCCACATCCTGTTTGACTGCTGCAGCTCAAACAGCGCATCAATGCAAGGCAAAGAGCTCAGATCTCATCAGATCCAGTCCAACATTCAGGCTGTGCCTGGAACACTCCATGTGGCAGCAGCTGGCCCTGGCACAGACAAAGGAGGTCCCGCTCTCCACCCGGGTCACCTGGCCTGCACTTGCTGTGCTAACACAGGCACTGGCACCATCCACCAGCGAACAGATCACAGAACTGAGCCAGCTCGAAAATAATCCAGGGAAAACAATCATTCTTATGGCAGAACAGCCAAGCTGAGGCCTGCCCTGGCATGAAGAGCTGAAGAAGCAGGAATGAGCAGGCAGAGTATTCCTTTCTCCAAGTGCCAGATTACACCAGCTCAAAGGATCTGCTAATGCACAGCTCCTGACAAATCCTGCTGCTGGCTTCCAGGGGAGCCCCTCACCCTGCCCTGGTGATAAACCAGCACTGCTGTGATCCCTGTCCAGAGGCACCAGAGATCACATCCATGGCTGGGACTATATGGATCACAGAACCATTACTAGCGTCGGATGGATGCCAACCTTTACCCAAAACCACCAACTACTGATGGAAAAAACAGAGCCAGACACTCCAAGCACACCATTCCCTAACCAAGTTAATGGGAAACTCTCATTTCTTCTCCTGGGAGCTGCTTGCCAAACCCAGCTGGGCATGACTACAGAGCACAGATTTACACACAGACCAGTGGAGGACAGCAAGCAGTGTGTGCCTACCTTCCTCTCTTCCCGCTCCTCATCCTCGAAGATGAAGCACTGAGATTTCTGTGAGAAAACCAAAATCAGTCAGAAAAAGGAATAGGTTAAAACTCCATGGGATCAGGGAGAGCCATCCAGCTGGAAAGCAGCGCGTCCAAACATGCTGCAACAGCAAACACACCATCTCCTGACAGTCCCCTCCCCACATTATGGGAATCACCCCTGGATCCACACCACCAGTGGAATGCCACAGGCCAGCTGACAGACGGATTTAGTTTAAATACTACAGCAGCACAGTGGGTATTCATCCCAATCCCAATATCCCATAAGAGCCGGTAATTCCCCTGCTCAGTGATATCACTGAGCTGTGCCTACACGTCTCCCCTTGCTATTTATTATTCCTTTTCCTGACCAAAAGATGTCCTGTCTCCTTGGTACATGGGAATGGATCCCTGTGGTTATCCAGATCATTCTTCAAACAAAAGGGACTTGACCACCACACCTCATCCTGTCCCCAAGCTAAAAAACACTCCTGATCTTCATTCACTGTGTTTCTCTTCCTATTTTGATTGTTCTTCACTGAGGGTCTCCTTCCTGACCAAACCTGCTCCCACAGAACTGGAGAGCATGGGAGATCACAGGGGCCTGGGGAGAAGCAGCACTTCCCAGTGATTGAGGCAATCTTTGTTCATCCCAAGAGAGCATTTTATCCCAGCCCGGAGAAGGAAAACGTTAAAAATACATAAAACACAGATTATGTGTGTGCAGTCACCAAGAGCCCAGGGAGGGAACTGGTTCTGTCCAGCCTGGAAGCAGCGATGGACACAATGCCTGGAGCAGTCCCAGGTGTGGGGGCAGACAGGTGTACTCCAGCCATGTTACCAGGAGCTGATAGCTCAGTCCTGGCACCGGCATGTTGCACAGGCAGGCTGCTTGTTCTTCCCTCAGCACATCCTCTCTTCAGGCTGTAATCCCATTTGAGGATATTTTGGCCACACCTGGGGTTTTGCTTTAGCTGTAGTTTTTTCCCAGCAAGCAAAAACTGTGTGCACAACAGTGAATTAAAACAAATCTGCAGGAAAATTAAACAGAACCATCAGTCTTGCAGCAGAAGCAATGCCAGGCTGTGCCAGGTTTATCTGCAGTTTCATAATCCTCTTTGACTGCTCCATTTCATCCAGACAGGCCAGCAAACCCTGTGGTTCCAGTTCCCTAGGCTTCATACTCCAGGAAGCACCCAGCTGGGAGAATCTAACAGGAAATATGGTTTGGGGGCACAGAGACACTGTTTGCACCCTGAGGATGCCGGCGCTGCACCTGCTGCTGGTGCTGTTAATCCTCAGTGCTGTCCTTAACAGACACCTGCTCCTTCTTGGCCAGTATCTCCCCACTCCAAATCCGACTGCTAGGAATAGTTCCACACTCTCTCTCTCACACACTTTTGCAAAATATTCCTCAGGTTTTCCCTGCTGGCTTCCACCTACTCCAGCCTGGTGCAGAGTGAGTCAGAGTGATCCACGGAGCCAGCCCCTCCCAGGGGAAACCTCTGAAGGAAATTTCCCTGACAACCAGAGTCTGTTTCAAACAGGATTTCACAGAGCCATAGAATATCCTGAGCTGGAAGGAACCCACAGGATCCATTCAGTCCAGCTCCTGGCCCTGTGCAGACACCACAACAATCCCACCCTATGCCTGAGAGCATTGTCCAAATGCTCCTGGAATTCCGGCAGCCTTGGGGCTGTGCCCACTCCCTGGGGAGTCTGTTCAGTGCCTGAGCACCTTCTGGAGGAAGAACCTTTCCCTAATATCCAGCCTAAACCTCTCCAGCAGTTCCCTTGGCTTCTGTCACTGGTCACAGAGAGCAGAGATTGGAGCTGCCCCTCTGGAGGAAGCTGTAAATGGCTGAGGTCTCCCCTCAGCCTCCTTTCTCCAAGCAGAAATTTACCACCATGGATAATCTTTTCCTACTCTAAGGCTAGGAATGGTCCCATCTCTGCTTCCAGATCATTGGGGTTTGATATTCTATATTCATTATTTACTGCTTTCAGAGCCATGCCCATGTGAGATCCCAGCAGTCACCTCGGATCATCTTTGACTTGCAAATCCCAACATCATTTCACCTGCAGCCCCTCCCTGGACTCTCTCAGCACCTCCAAAACTGCCTTAACATAAAAGCTCCTTCTACTCAGTCCTCACACTGACTGTTACTCCCTGGCCAGGTTTTACTTGGGATCTGGATAATAATTTTTTTAGGAGTCCCTGCACTGAGGGAGGGGATGATGCTCACTCACCTCTTGGTTGTAGACCTGCAGCACCTTGAGAACCGTGTCCTGCTCCCCACTTTCCAGCGTGGATACCACAGCCTGGAGCTCCATTATCCCAACAGCTCAGCTATGGCACAACCCGGAGCAAGTGGAGAGAGGGGATTTCCAGGGTGATGGAAAAGCAGCTCGGCACACAGATCTCTGAGAGGGAAGTGAGAAAGGGGTGGAGAGAGCAAGGAGGGAAAAAACGCAACACAAAAAGAATCCCAAGTGATACTGCTCACACTGCTGCATCCATAAAAGTGGAGCAGATGGATAACCCGAGCAAAGCCAGCAGCCAGCTTCCTCTCTCTCTCTCCTGCTAATCCTCTTCTTCCTCGCTTTGCTTTTCAATGTTTAATATATGCCCTCCCAGGAAAGCACTCAGGGAAAACCTTCCCCCCACCAGCTGGGGATTAACGTGGAGCAGATAACAGCAGCTCCCTGAAATAGCTCCCTGCCTCCTCCTCCTCCTCCCCGCCTGCCCTGATTTCTGCTGCCGCACAGGGGGGAAAATAACAAAGCCAGAAACATTCTCGTCGAGTGACAAGGGATGGAGCGGCGAGGCAGCCGGGCGGGAGAGCATCCCCCGGCTCCAGGCGGAGCTACCTTGGCAGGTGGTGGGGAGCAGACCCAGGAGGCTTTGGCGGCGGGTTGGATTATGGCCGATCCCTGCAGGCGCAGGCAAAAGGCGCGTCCGGAGCCGGCACCCCCCGGGAGAGGATGTCCCTGCCGGCACTGCCAGCGAGCAGATGCGCAGCGCCGCGGGATTATTCTGGACACGGCACCGGTTTAGCGGCTCACGGAGCCACGCCAGCCCACGGCGTTAGGACGTGACTCCCAGTGGGGGGAAATCCAGCAGATTTGGGCTCGGACATGTGTTCGGCTTCCATGTTTCCGTGAGGATGAGGCTGAGCTGGTCACACCAACCTCAACAAACCCCAGACCCAGAGCCCCCGGGGTTTGGGAATCACACGGGTTGTGCCCTCCTGCCCACGCAGCCCCAGAGGGGCTTTTTGGAGGGACCAAAAGAGGCGGATCCTGCATTTTGGAAGACAAAAAGCTGTGGAGACAGGAGGCTGGGCTGGCCCGGGGCAGAGACAGCATCCCCATGGCAGGGGCTGGGATGGAGAGGAGCCACCTCTGCTTTTGTGGGGATGACAGGAACCAATGGATCATTGGGCATAACCCCCTCCTCCATACTCCTACTGGCTCCTGGCATTGCCACCTCCTTCCCGCACCATTTGGTTAAATTCCAAATCCCCTTTTTTGTCCCCAAAATCCCATTTATGTCCCTAAACCCCTACTTCCCCTACAACCCCCCCTCTATTTTTGTCTCAAGCCCCTATTATTTCCCCAAAACCTCTATTTCCCCCCCTCAAACCCCCAATTATTTCGCTAAAACTTAATTTTGTCCCCATACCCGT
>VWZU01013197.1:272374-289260 GCA_013397095.1 Sterrhoptilus dennistouni
AGGCGCTGGCCGCCCCTCGGCCGCCCGGCAAAGAGGGGCCTGGCCTGCCCGACCTGCTGGCCACACTGGCCGCCTCTGTGCTGGGCCAGCTCAAGGCCGTGCTGGCCTACGTGCAGCTCTTCACCGCCAGGGACGTCGCCTTCGCCAGCCTGCCCTACTTCAAGGTGGGGCACCGCAGGCTGGGGCATTCTGGGGGGCACTGGACAGGCTGAGGGGGCTGGGGGCATTTTGGGGGTTAGTGGAACAATCTCTGGGTGGCATAGGGCAGGTTGGGGGTCACACAGGGTGGTTTGGAGCCCGTACAGGGCATTTTGGGGGGTTTTGGGGTGTGACCTTCCTCCCCATTTGTGGCACAGGGGGAGTTCTGTGTGACAGCAGTGCGTGAGGGACTGGTGGTGGCCTTCGTGCGTTGGCTGTGCCGCACCGCCCGTGGCTTTGCTGATGGCCCAGCTGAGCGGGGAGCTCCCGCTGCCCCCCCGGCCCTGCTGCTGCTCCTTGCCCGTCTCTGCCTGGACTACGAGAACTCCACCATCAGCTACATCCTCACCCTCACCGATGAGCAGTTCCCACCCCTGGTGAGCCCCTAAATGGCCCTAAGGGGATCCTAAATGTCCCCAAGGGATCTTCAGGGGGGTTCTGCGTGGCCTCAAGGGCCCCTGAAGCCCCAAGGACACGTAAGAGGGGCAGTGATGCTGCTTCAGGCAGTGTCCCACCTGTCCCCAATGTCCCTGTGCCCCCAGGACATCAGACATAGAGTCACAGGGAGGGGAGGTATCTCCACATGTCCCCGTGCCCCTCGTATTCCCCGCAGTGGCAGCACTGCAGAGGAGGCGGGGGCTGATCCCGCCTCTGTGTGTGTCTCCCCAGGACTCGGGCCCAGCAGTGACACCAGGGCCGGCGCTGTGTGCGGAGGCGCGGGCGGCGGCGCAGCGGCTGCTGGACCACTACGTGCAGGTGCAGGGCGCGGCCGTGGCGCAGATGCTGCGCAAGAGCGTCGAGACGCGCGACTGGCTGGGCACCGTCGAGCCCCGCAATGTGCGCGCCGTCATGAAGCGCGTGGTGGAGGACATCACCGCCATCGACGTCCAGGTCAGGCCGACACCAGGGCTAAGGGGGTTGGATACCTCTGGAGGGATCCAGAGGGTTTGCCCGAGATCCCTGTGTGGCTGTATGGGGATCCTGGAAGGGTGTGGGAGGGTCGCAAAGACTTTGAGGGATGCTGTGCGGTTTGGGGGGGTCCCAGGAGGGGTCTTTGGGTGCTGAGGGTGTGGTGCCACCCACAGGTGGGGCAGCTCTTCGAGGAGGGGGTGAGGCGGGCGCAGAGCAGCGATTCCAGCAGACGCGCCTTCTCCGTCTACAGCAGCTCGCGGGCACCTGGCCGCTATGCCCCCAGCTACACCCCCAGGTCAGCCCCGCCACCCCTGGGTCACCCTGGCACCCCTGGGCTCCCTGTCACCCTCTTCATGTTCCTAGACAGTTCCAATACCCTCCCACTATCTTCACAGCCTTTAGTTGTCCCCATATCCCCAGACTGTCCTAATGATGATCCCTGTGAGTCCCAACAATCCCTGCGTTCCTTACAACTGTCCCAGAATCCCCTGGTGATCCCTATGGCCCTTGTGTCCCTCAATTGTCTTGTCCCCCCATGACCTGGGACCATCCCCTGCTTTTCTGTCCCCAAAACCATCCCTGCATCCTCTTACCCTCTCTGTGGCCCCTAATGGTCCCTGTGTCCCTGTCCCCATATCCCTGGCTCTATCTAGTCCCTAACTCCCTGTGTCCTTGTCCATGTCCTCAGTGCCCCCATGGACACCCATCTGCTCAGCAACATCCAGAAGCTTTTCTCTGAGCGCATTGACATCTTCAGCCCTGTTGAGTTCAACAAGGTGAGGTCGTGGGGACACCACCACATCCCTAAACATCCCTAGAGGCCCCAAACTGCCTACCTTCCCACTGGCACATGCCCCTGGTGTCAGGGCTCAGAGTGTCCCTGGGAGCTGATGACCAGGAGAAGGGTGTTCCCAGTGTCCCCTGTCCTAGGTATCAGAACTCTGGTGGGAGGAGGGGGATCTCCTGGTGTAGTGTCAAGGCCAAAGGCGTCCATGTGCCACATGTCCCCATGCTCAGGAGTTCTGGGGAGTGGCAGTCAGGATGAGGGCCCCCACCTCCCATGTGGACACGTGTCCCCGCTGTCCCCCCAACAGGTGTCGGTGCTGACGGGGATCATCAAGATCAGCCTGAAGACGCTGCTGGAGTGTGTGCGGCTGCGCACGCTGGGGCGCTTCGGGCTGCAGCAGGTGCAGGTGGACGGGCACTACCTGCAGCTCTACCTGTGGCGCTTCGCCTCCGATGAGCGCGTGGTGCAGGGGCTGCTGGACGAGGTGGCCGCCAGCGCCGCCCACCGCTGCCTGGACCCCGTGCCCATGGAGCACAGTGTCGTCGAGCTCATCTGTGAGCGTGGGTAGCCTGAGGGACAGGGACGTGCCACACCTGGGGCCTGTTACACCTCTGGGGACAGACCTGGACCCTGTGAGTCCCCACACATCCATGAGGATGCTTTGTGTGTCCTTCCCAACATGAGAACACCTTGTCCCCACACCGGGTTACACCATGTTGTTCAAACCCCCCCTTCCCCACTGCCTCCCCGGCCCAGTGACACAGTGTCAGCCCCCCACCTGGGTGACATCCCCTCATGCCTGGAGACAGCCCCTTTGTCACTAATAAATTATGTGTGAGTTGAATTGAGTGTTGTGTTCCTGTCTGTGTGTGGGGGGTGGGAGCTGGCCCTGCACACAGCGGGGTCCCACCTGCAGCCGGGCCGACAGCACAGAGACAGGGGCTGGACACTGAGCAATGTCCTCAATGGACCCACAGCCAAGAGGGCCCCCAACCTTAAAAATCAGGCACCAAATGCTTCCATTAGGTGCTACAACGTGCTGGGGAACCCCCAGCGACACAGATTTTCCATTGGAGATTAGAAATTCTCCCCAGACATGACATTCTCTTGCCTCAAGGAATCAGCACAAAAGAGACAGACTCCAAACCCTCAATTTCTATAACAAAAAGCTGTGAGGAGCCCAGAGATGATTAAACTCACTTTATCCAACAGTGTTTGGCCAGCTCAGAAGCTTTTGTACAAGAAATCGCGGTCGCGCGGATACAGACGTGGAAGCACAGGACAGCCATGGGAACACAGGCCCTCCATGGGTACAGACAGCAATAGCCAGACCTGGATCTACAGAGCAACCCCAGAAGCACAGACGCTCCACAGATACAGATGTGTACATACAGAGCAGCCCCAGAATACAGACACCAGTGTATTTAAATACAAAACTCACATCTTTTGAAGAACGTTTGCTGGCAAACAGTGCATTGGCTACAGAAACACGGACAGGATCATGTCCCCTCACACAAAGCACAGTCTCTACAGGGGTTTTACAAGGCTGGGTTGGATGCAGAAGGAATGACTAAACCACCACGGGCTCCTGGAATGGGAAGGCTGAGCTGGAATTTTTGGTTCAATGAAATTGGGTTGGCCAGAGTCCGGTTAACAGCGGCTCACTGAACAGGAAGTGCTAAAGAGGCCGAGAAACAGCGAGTTGATGCTGAGCCATAGCAAGGTGAACAAGTGGGATTAAGGTTAAAAACATCCCCTCAATCCCATCTGGTCTCACAGATGGAATTTCACTGAGAAACAAAAAAAAGTCTGCCAGAACCTTCGCAGAGTGTCTCCTATCGAGGCCTAGAGCTGGCTCACACACTTGCGGGTCCTCGGGGATATGGTCACACCTTGGTCACATCTCTCCACAGCTGACAGAACATCACTGAGACCCCTCATTGTGCTCCCGCCCCAGCTGTGGAAATGTCAGCCATGCCGAGCTGAGGGACACCACCACACATGTGGAGGGGAAACAGAGCGATGAATCCCTTTGGGATTGCAGGAGATGAAGAGCACACCTGGGAACACCTTCCTGGGAAGAGCAGTGGAGCAGGCCGGACTGTGCCCTGGTGCAGTGGTTCCTGGCTGCCACTGGCCTCGAGGGCAGCACAGATGTACAAATGACGGCAGGCACTGCCAGGCCTGCATGACAGAGAGGGGGATCCCACAGCTTCAGGTGACACCCCTCACCCGATGAAGATCTGAGTCTATGCCAGCTCCAAGCTAAGGGTAAGAGAGAGGCACTTCCTGGGGCAGCACCTCACAGCTTGGCCTGACCGAAACAAGCCCCGCAAAGCGAGGCACAGGAACCCAGGAAAAGCTGCCATTTATTCAACGCTAGAACCTAAATACTTAAAGTGAAGAGTTACTCCTTCCTCACCTGGAGACAGGAAGGCACACCTGCTGAACACCTGCCCTCACTTCAGGGCTTCTTGAGCCCACAGGGCAGCCCCAGGGCTGGCTTGGCCGCCAGGGTGGGTGGGGAGTGCCACACGGCCGAGCTGGTGCGCTTGAAGTAACGGGGTTTGTTCTTGTAGAAGATGTCCTCCAGCTTGGGGCTGGGGATGGCCCCAAACAGCGCATCCACATCAGGGGGGTTGTAGTACTGCCGGATCACAGCCTGGCTGAGCTGATTCCCTGTGGGAACAGACAAGGGTTGCATTAATTTTGTTAACTGGGATTGCTGTGTAGGTTGTTGTATGCGGCATGTCTCCGCTCTGCTCATCTCTCACCACTCCAAAGCATTGGAGTGATGAGCAGTGTATTTGTCCTCCATTACATTGTGACAAGATCCCCAAGTGGTGGAGAAGCCCCTGATTCCACATACCACATAGAATAATGGAATGGGTTGAGTTGGAAGGGATTTTAAAACTCATCCAGTTCCAACCCCCTGCCACGGGCAGGGACACTTTCCATTAGACCAGGTTGCTCCAAGCTCCTGTCCAGTCTTGGACACAGAAGTACACATTCCATGCTGGACTACCTTACACTCCTCCAGGCAGGAGGAACTGGGCAAAACCGCACAGTCTGCTGGGGGCCCTGGACACACATCCCTCCACACACACATACCAGTGGCCCAGGCAGGGACGGGCTTGCGTGGCTGGCTCTCATCATCTGTCGAGTCGTCGCTGTTCAGGTCCATCCCATAGTCGTTGGAGCTTGTCACAGGCACCTTGAGTTCCTTCCTGCTCTGCGGAGTCATCTCGTACGAGTTGCAGGCAGGGGAGTTCTAGAAGGGAAACACATTCCACAGGTGTTGGATACAGCAGCACCATCAGGCTCCAAGCTACAGCAGGACCAGCTCATCCCCACCTCATGCTCTGTCACTTCATAGCAAACCCTGAGTCTGGCAGTTCTCAAGTTTGGACCTGAGAGCTTGACCCAAGTTCTAGAGTTGTGACCCAGTGATGGCTGTACATGGCCTTCTCCTGTTTAATTAGGCTAATTAATTTGACATCTGTGGCATGAGCACAAAGCAATAGACAAATCTAACGGGTCTAATAGAACAGAGCTCCACTGAAGTCAAGCCAAGGTTAACTGGAGATTTGATGACGCTGGAGCAGAGTCACATGCTCTAAACACTCTGCAACCCAGCTTCTGGGCTTGATTGATATAAAACTGCTAATTGCTGTACAGAGAACCTGCCCAGATCAGCCAAATCGAGCTCACGCTAGTGGGAGTGGCACAGGGAAAAAGTGAAATGGGCAGGAGAAAACCTACAACTGTGAATTTCAGATTTTTAAACTGGAAATTTTCAGTAGAAATTCAATTTTCAATAAGGAAATTAGTCTCTGGAGAGTTGGACACAATTGTCCTTCCCCACCAGAGACTCCCTTCATGGCTTTGTGCCCAGTGAGATTAACTCCCACCCACTGGTTCTGCATTTAAAGATTAAGATTGTGAGCATTGCAAGGAGACAAGAGCCACCTGTTTGTTGTCAACGTTTAGGACACGAGCACATACCGGCAGGATTCTTCCCGGCCAAACCATCATTCCACAGGCTGTGCTGCCACCTTGTGGCTGTTGCCAAATTTGACCCGAAATAAAACAGCACTTTCTGCCCCGGAGGTCTTTCCGGTATTTAAGAGGCACTTAAAGACAGTTCCAACAGCTGCTGTTTTATCCACATCCAGGAACCCTGTCCAATCCCTCCTGCTTCCCTTCCCTCCATCATTGAAACATTGCTGGAGTCAACCCCAGATAACCAGGACTGACAGAATTCCCGTGTTATTGGAAAGGCAGATCAGAGCAGACGGTGGAACTGCCCAAGGCAAGAGTGGGTCAGTGCTGGGACTGAACTGTGCCGTCACCCCTAAGGACCAGTTACCTCCTTGTTCTCCAGGAGTGGTGCCCGGGCATTGTCTTTGGCCTTTTGCTCCTCTGACAGTTTCTTCTCCTCTTCCTCCTGCCTCTTCCTCTTCTGCTCTTCCTCCTGCCTCTTCTTCTCCGCCAGCATCTGCTGCTCCTGCTGCCAAAAGACACCCACAGGATAACCCTTAGGAATTACACTGCCAACCCAGTCATCCATCTGTATGGCCAGCAAAATACCCAAGCACCTCAATACAGCTGTTCCTTGTGCTGCTGAGGAGTGTTTGGGACATGGTGCAGCCTCCTCAGAAGGGCATAAACACACTGACCCCCACACCCGAGCATCAGCTGCCTTTCCCTGACAAAGACAGGGCCTCCTGCCTTGGAAAACTTGCTGCTGACTTTATCTTGGGGCTACGATAGCCAGAAACCAGCTGACCACCTGTAGAAGTCTGTGCTACTGATCTTGGCCTCTTTCTAGACTAGTAAACTGTATTTTTAGAGGCCAAGTCTCCCCATGGTAACTGTAACTGTGTCAAACAGGTCCCACTTCCTGCTCAGAAATGCCACAGTAGCTCTTCAGGGCTCCCCACAGCGTCCCAGCTGAGCTCTTTCAACAGCAACAGCTGCTGAGGCCAGACTGTGTGACTCTATACCTTCCCAAAATCAATCACTTACCTCCTTCTTCTCCATCTCCTTGCGGAGCCGCTCCTTAGCAGCCGCTGCTTCCTTCTGCAGGCGGGCAGCCTTCTCCTGCTGCTCCCGGAGCCTGGGGACCACAGCACAGGCCCTCACTCCCAGAACCACACCAGGGCCCTCCCTCCCTCACAGCTCCTCAGGCATTCCCCACAACACTCCTGACATCCCTGAGCCCAGAGTTCTTCCTTGGCAGCTCAGCACAGCAGCAGTCGAGAGCTGTGCTGCTGGGTCACTGCAGCTCCCTGCTGCTCCAGCCTTCCACTCCTGCCCTCTCCTCTGGCTGTGTTTTGATCCCAGCACAGAATTTGGTACATAAATGGGGATTTTGCCTTACTTTTCTGCCTGGATCCGCTCCTGCTCTCTCTTCCTTTCCAGTTCTCTCTCTGCAGCCAACTGCCTCTCCCGCTCCTGTTCTGCCTGCCTCTGCTCAGCGATCTTCCGGGCACGCTCCTGCTCCTCTTCCTTCTTCTTTTGCATCAGCTCCCTGCGTCGGCGCTCCTCCTCCTCCTCCTGTACGCCCAGACAGGACTTACTTACCTGACAGGAGCAGGCTCCAGGGGACAGCACCAGGAACCCCTCACTTGACCCAAATCCCCATAGCTACATGGCAGGGAAACATCTCAGGGGTTAATTCCCAGGTGGATCCCCTGCCCAGCTCTGCCTGTGGGGCAGAACAGGCTCACACACACACCTGCTGCAGAGCTTTTTGTCTCCTGGCCTCCTCCTCTTGCCTGCGTCGGGCCTCAGCTTCCTCCATCTTCCTGGCAGCCACTTTCTTTTTGATCTTCTCCTCTGCCAGCCTTTCTTCCCGCACCTGGAGCACACACAGACCCAGTCTCAGGTCTCAGGTAGGACAGCACAACAGGACCCCTCACAGGGCAAATGCTCCCTCCTTTTCCTCCAGGAACCAAGGGGGTTGTTTTGTTTTAAAACAAAAACTGTGCTTTGTTTTAAAAAGGTCATATTTAGGGCAATGACATCCATCCTGGCATCCTCCCAGGAAGAGCTGACCCCATCCTGGGGGTTTATACATCCAGTCCCACACAGCCATTGGAATATAAACTCAGAGCCATGCAGACAGGCAGCTGGAGATAATTAAAGCAGACAAATGACCACTAGGCCCCTGCATAAATTGCCTGGAAGTCTGGGATGTGAGGAAAGCTCTGAAGGAAGGATGTTTTCTTTCCCCTGTTCAGCTATTACTGAGCTGGGAAAAACAGCAGATAAAACCTTGGGGCCATTAGGCCACCTTTATCTACTGCAAGTCCTTCTCTCATCTACCAGAGCACTAATAAACCCCATTTAGATTCGTGATTATGGAAAAACAGGGGTTCAGCTGCCATTATCTGTAGCCAGAGAAAGGCTGTCCCTCAGGATCATCATCACTCTGGAAAGTTCTTTATTCAACTACTCTTTGGTTCAGCCTCTAGAATCCAAGCAGCCTCCATGCCCCTCTTTCCAGAGAGCACATTTGTCTGGTGCCAACTGCCTCAATGGCTACTGATTGTCCCAAATAAGCTCTGCAAGGGCTGTACCTTCTCAGTCTTCTCATCAAACAGTGCAATCTTCTGCTCAATCCTCCTCTTCCTCTCCTTCTCCATCTCCTCTACCCGTTCCCGGGCTTGCAGCACCTTGCGCAGGCGCTCCTCGCGCTTCCTGAGGACACAGCCCAGCTCACCATGGTGTTCCAGCCAGGCGAGCTCCCCCTAGCTCAGCACAAGGCCAAAAAGACACAGCAGGAAATTCTATGGCCCAAATTCCCCATTCATTTAAGCACCAGCCATGTTTAAGCTCTGTCAGAAAGTGGGGACTCAAGACAAAAAGCTGCAGCAGTGGGCAGCAAGGACAGTCAGTGCTTTGTTATCAGCATTCCAGAGATACCCCA
This sequence comes from Sterrhoptilus dennistouni, assembly GCA_013397095.1. Classification (NCBI taxonomy): domain Eukaryota; kingdom Metazoa; phylum Chordata; class Aves; order Passeriformes; family Zosteropidae; genus Sterrhoptilus; species Sterrhoptilus dennistouni. Next base: position 281,206 of record VWZU01013197.1, read on the forward strand.
AGGACAAACACTGCCTGTGCCCACAGGAGTTTCTGCTGCTTGCACAGTTCCTGCAAGATAAAACACCTGAACACAGGAACCTACAGGTGCCAAAAGCAGAGTGACCACATCTACTCACAGCTTTGCTTCCTCAAGTCGCCGTTTCTTCTCCTCCTCCAGCTTTTGCCTTCTCTGCTGCTCAGCTTCTTGCTTCTTCCGCAGAGTCTCCAGCTTCTGCCTCTCCTTTGCCTGAGAGAAATTGAAATGTCATTGTACCCACTAGCCTGAACTCTTTCCCACCTCAGCTGCTTTGGGCAATGGGCCCAGAGGGGACAACAAGGAGCTGCAGGCAGGAATATGGGTTGGTGACAGCCCTGGAGCAGAGCTCAGGCAGCCTGTGACCTGGTCACGAATGGACCTATGTGAGGAAAACACTGCTGTGAATCTCAGGGAGCAAGAGGAGAAGCTGGAGTGTTGAAACAGGACCATCAGGTCTGGAAGCCCAGGCAGCATCCTCAGGAACTGCAGGCAGCCAGCCCCGTGCTTTCTTTTGGTGCAAAGGAGCCACCAAGCAGCGCTAATGCCTGGCACGGCTCCCGCCTCCTGCGGCGAGCGCGGGGACAGATGGTGCTCCAGGAAACACCTTGAGCTCCCGCTGGCGCCTGTGCCTCCCACGAGGGAAGAGCTGGTGGTGAACCACGAGCACTCCGAGAGCTCCCAGCGTGCTCCGGCACGCGGCCAGCTCCATGTGCCAGCCAAACAGGGGCTTTCTCCTCCTTTTCCTGACCCAGCCTAGGCACCCTGTCAGCCAGGGGAGCAAGATCCAGCCACCGCTACAATCACAGCAAATGGATTAACATCAACCCACTTCGTGCCAAAGTGGGCCTGGTCTCAGCACAAACCCAGAGGTCAGCATGGGCATTATCCAAGGGAATCCCTTACACTGGGCTCTGTGCTGTAACTGCTTGGTGCTGTCAGCCTCCAACCTGGTTAATATAAAACTAACAATAAGATCTTATTGCTCTGCTGCTATTTAGTTATGTTTAGCTCCCACATGGAAAAACTCCCAAGGGGGAGCTGCCTGCACTGGAATGAAACCTAAAACATTCCACAAACTGACAGCAGCAGAGGAAGCACTCCCTAGCCACAAGACTCTTTTCTCATCCTATTAACTCCTTTGTAGCACTGACACTAACATCAGCAGAGACCCAATGAAATTGAAGCTGGAATCCTTCACTGCTTCCCAATGGCCTTCCCTGACCTCCTGGAGCACAGCCAGCCTCTGAGCACAGCTCTAGGAAGCTCTGCCATTAGGCTGCTAGATGCCGCAATACCAATTTCTGCATCTTGCCCTCCTCTTTCTCCCTCTCAGCTCTCCTGCAAGGGAAAACAAGCCCCAGAGCTGCCTACTTTGCAGGTGAGTTGTTGGGTATCAGGAGTATGAGTAATCCCTGCTCAGCACACGCCTTCCAGCATGGCTCTGAGTGAATCCAGGAAGCTACACCCTTGTCTAGAACAAGCCCTCAAATCCCTCCCTCCCAAACTGCTCCTGGCTTGGAAAACCAGGGGCTTGGAAAGCTCCCTGGGGTAGTGCAGAATCACACGCCTGCAGCCAGCCAAGCTGTGCTGCTGGTCCCAACAGGATCCATTAGTGACACTTATGCCTGCTCAATCTGGACACCAGCAGTTGTCTGACTGGCCCCACATCCAGGACAGCCTCATGTTTCCTCCTGCCTCAAGGGTTTGGAAAACCTCCAAAGTCTTTAAAGATTTAAGAGGTATTTGCTCAATCTCACTCATGAGAGAAGTCCTAGAAAGGAGACCTGCGATCTACAGGCTTCAGTTATCAATACAACTCAACATTCACAATCCACTAAATTTCTGTTTCCCAGTTTTCATTTCTGACTGTTACCTGCCAATAGTACAGGGGAAAGATGCAGGAATAAAGCTTGGAGTTCAGACTGGAACTCTTCAGGAAGCTAACTAACCCAAATTATATTTATTTAAGTGTAAATAGACCACTTCAAATCACTCAGATTCAAATGGGTTGCAAAACTCCTCTCATGGCTGTGCTTTAAGTTAGGCACTTAATAAAACCACCGTGTACTGGCTTACAGCAGAGCCTCCTCTTACCTTGGGATCAGCCTGGAGAGGGGTGTTGTACCTGATGAAGGATTTTATGACCCCGTTCCTCCCCACAGAGCTCGGTGTCATGAGAAGCTGGTTCTTCTGCACCGTGTGCAGGAATGTTTTGAACGGGCGCACCACCTGTGGGAGGAACAGCAAAGTGTGAGCAGGGATGAGTAAAAAAGGGTCTTGGTGAGGCATTCCAGGGTTACAAGGAACTCACCTTGCTGGCTGGGAGGACTGGGGATGGGGTCTTCCTCCTGAGAGGAGACAGCCCTCCCTCCTCTGCCTGCTGGTGGTCGTAGCGCTCGTCCACGGCTCTCTTGTAGCTCGGCTTCCTCCTGTGAGACAGCACAGCCCATCACACTGGGAAAATCCTCCTCATGCCTCCAAGTCAGGGCTGAAAAGAGCCATAAACTATCCTGGGCTTAAGAGAGATTCCAGTGTGGGGAGGCCCTGGCACAGGTGGCCCACAGAAGCTGTGGCTGCCCCGCGCCTGGAAGTGTCCAAGGCCAGGTTGGATGGGGCTTGGAGCAACCTGGGATAGTGGAAGCCATCCCTGCCCATGGCAGGGGGTGGAATTTGATGGGCTTTAATGTCTCTTCCAACCCAAATCAGTCTGTGATTTTAAGACTGTGCATGCACAGTTAGCCAATAAATAAATTCCTAATGCAAGAGAAAATAAAAATTAAATCATAGTATCATGGAGGCAGGGAAAACTTATTTGCAGAAGTTTCACAGTCAAAAACTTTGAGGCCAGCGAACAACATCCCAGCACTGAACCTTTTTGGAACAGGACCACAGCCTGCCTGAGACACTTTCAACCAGAATATACCTGGCACTCTGGGGTGGCTCCAAGGTCTCCCCATTCTTATGTAAGTTGTTTTCTGAAAGAGAACAGTTACACAGTGAGTTCATCAGGAAAAAATCCTCTCCAACACAGATTTGTCAGCAGAGAAGGGATGCAGCAGTTTACTGAACAGCAAAACCTGAGTGGGCACGGCAGGACCTGCCTCACATGGCACCCTTCCCACCTGGGAACTCCAGACAAAGGAGAGCTGCCCAAAGCTGTCTAGGTTCTGCACAGCTTCAGCAACAGGGCTCAACTGGGCCTCCCACAACCCTCCAGCCTCATTATATCCATTGTGCTTGCCAGGATGGAAATAACTACAGCACAGAGTTTTCTCACTGCTAATTGTCTGAAACAAATCCCTGCTCATCAAACATTAATTAATCTTTCAAACTGAACTCTCAAATTAACCAGTCAATCTTTCCAGCTTCCCAGCCAGCCTCTCAAAATGATACCTTCCCAAAATGCTGCCCCAAAACCCTCTGGAATTACCACTGCTGTTCGTTTCCTGGGGCTGCCCGTTTTTGCTGACTGTGTGGGAGCGAAGGGACATCCGAGGGCTTTGGAAATCCTGTGGGAAAAGCAAAGGAGTTTCAGGACAATCGCACGTGGAAACGGCCCATTCCTGGTTCAGATCGTAGGATGGTTCTCACACAAGTAAGGTCAGCAGCATTACCAGGGAATTCCAAACCACCTCTTGGCAAAGCCCTGGATGCTGCATCATGAGGAGAGGCAGGAACATTAACACGAGCATCTGCGCTGCTTAAACTCAACCAGCTCATCAACTATTAAGGCCGGGAGCCTTCCAAGCTGTAAATCTGTGCTGCCAGAGCTCTGGCCAGAGCCAGCATTCCCATTTCCCTGAGCAGTGGTGAATGGGGAGCCTGGAGACAGCGGGCAAATGGCTCATTTGCATGATTTATCTGTTTGTTATGGGATACCTATCGCTGCTCGCTGCCTCTGCACTTAGGCTGGAGCACGCTCCGCTGGGATAACGGGTTGTGGTTCTGGAATTGCTCTCTGCTAGAAGCACCAGCATTAGCTCCTGGTCAGCACTTCACAGTGCTGCCTTGGGAAGAGAGGAAAAGGGATTGATGGAGAATTCACCCTCCCCAATTGCCTCTGCAGGGCCTAGAAAAACTGACTTTTTTCGAGTTTCTGCACAGCTGTAACAGCTCTCCTTGTTTTCACAAGTGCTTCAGGTCACTGCTCTGCTCCATTAATTCAGGCTCTGCTCACTGGAATTTATTCTGGATGAAACACTGACATGATCCCAGGATTACTTCCTCAGTGAGGATTGTGGAGGGAAAGGTGTTGACCTCAACAAGACTCACAAATTTCTGTGTGTGTCCAAACTAAGAAGTGTTGAATTACCTGCAGGTCTGACCAAAAGGTCAAAAGAAGCTTTAAAAACACAATGTGCAAAACCATGACATCAGCTGAACCAAACTTTCCTGAACTATAAGGATTTTTTTATCTGTAAAGATTGGAGACTGAATCTTCCCACACTGATCTCTAGCAAGAGGTTAAAAAGGAAGAGCCAAGCAGGACTCAACCCTGAGGTCAGGCTCAGGATGATACGCAACAATTTCAACCAATTTAGGAAAAGGACAGAAGAAAGGCCAGGTTTAAGTCAGAGAATCTTGAAAAGCATCCAAGACTGTAACACCCTTCTGACAGAACACGTCCACCTGCACCCAAAGCCATGGGTCACATGTGCTTCATTTCCCAAAGAAAACTTTGCTGGTTTTAGTTTTGCTGGTTCTGAAATGTTGTGATTAAGATTTTCCCTAGTCTGAGTACCAGAACCACAGAGGCTTGGATGGGTTCACACAGCTCTGAGCCAGATGCTTTGTGCCTTCCTCACTCACTGCTATGGGACAGGTTAGAGTCTCACAATCCACTGCCAGAGCTCCCAAATTTCCCAGTAAGGTGTATTCCATACATTTTTCTCCCAAATCCACACAGACACAAATGCTTTTAATCCCTGTCCAAGTCTTACCATCTTGGAGGGGGTGGAGGGTCCAGGAGGAGGCCTAGAAAATAAAGACAAAAAGGGCTGTGCTTAGCAAAACTGAGGAAAGTGGGAAGTCACTTGTATTTTACACCAAGAAGCGCAGTGAAAAAGTCCTGCAAGCAGGGTATCGAGGATAAATAAATAAATAACAGAAAGCATTCTCACCCAGTTTTGACAACGGTTTCCTCATCCTCTTGCACACTTATGGAGCTGGAGGCTGTGGGAGAAGAAAAAACACACCTGAGCTGTAAGGTTGGGATGCAGCCAAGGATCTGGTGGGACAGGGATCCCCAGACACTGCAGAGGGGGTTTGTCCTGTCCTGGGCCAGGGTGGGGCATGGGAGCACATCCAGGTGGCACTGCAGGAATGTGGCCAGCAGTTCCAGTGCAGGAAAGAAGTTTTCAATTATGGATGAGTCCAGGGTGATATTCCACGAGCTGAGGTTAACGGGGCAGGGCTTGGCCTCGGGCTTATCTGCAGGGCCCTGACTGGACATCAACAGGAGTTAGAGCCAGCCTTATTTACAGTGGGAGTGCTGCTTCCCAAGCCAGCATTCCAGCTGGCTCTGCTGCACTGAGCTCAGAGGCTCCAGCACAGCCATGAATAACCACAGCATCAATCACAGACTGGTTGGGGTGGGAAGGGACCTTAAAGCTCATCCACTCCCACCCCACACCTTGAACAGGGACACTTTGCACTTGCCCAAGTTGCTCCAAGCCCTGTCCAACCTGGCCTTGCACACTTCCAGGGCTGGGGCAGCTATAACTTCTCTGTCAACACATGCAGGACCTCACCTCCCTCAAACCGAAGGATTCCTTCCATATATCCCATCTAAATTTCCTCTCTTTCAGTTTGAACCCATTTCTCCTTGTCCTGTCACTCCAGTTCCTGATGAAGAGTCTCTCTCCAGCTTGTTTGTTTAATAATTCTAGCAGTTTAGATGAGATTGCCCTTGCCTAAATCTGCCTCTGCCATCAACTGTAAAACTGTGGGAGACTTCTAATCTACAAAGTCCAGCCTCAAAATTCCCTACTCAACCAAACTCTAGAACCAGCAGCCAGCTCCTGCTAAGGAGAAGGGAACTGGTGAGAATTGCACCTTGCAAGAAACAGGCAGGGGTTTAGGACAATCCATCACCCCTTTTGAATCCCCAAATCCTTCTCAGCTTTGCCAGTTGTCCCCACAGAAACTGGGAAGACCAGCTGACCAGAGGAGCTGTGGCTGGCCCATCTCTGGAAGTGTCCAAGGCCAGGTGAGATGGGCCTTAGAACGATCTGGGTAATCTTTAAGGTCCTTCCAACCCAAACCATCCTGAGATTCCAGGATTAGCAACTTCTATCAGCAAATCAGCAATGGTTAAAGCTACATTGAAATGGAGACACTGATGCCGATTTCCCAGGTGATTTACAATGCTGAACTCAGTTACCTGCGTTTCTGTACTCATGAAGGGCTCCAGAAAGCCAGGGAGAACTTCCATGAAGGACTGCAGCCTGTCTAGCCTGGAAAGCTCAGTTCCAACCCCAATCCTGAAGACCCAGCCCCAGAACTTTGCTTTCCTCAGCAGCAGAAAGCAGCAGAACCACCCCCACGACACCCAAACTCACCATCCACGGAGCTGCAGGACACGGATCTGTTCCGAGCCGCCTTCTTCTTGCTCGTTGCCCTGGCAATGGATGTCCTCAACATGCTCTCCCTCTTGCTGGCCAGGGAGTATTTCTCTGCCAGCGAAGTTCTGCGGCTCAGGGAGGCTTTCCCCATCAGGCTCCGGCGCACGGAGCGGCGGCTGAGCCGGGAGCCAGTCGGGGTCCCCGGGCTGTTCCTCAGCAGCTGGGAGGGCTCCTGAGCCCGGCTGTGTTCCCCTGGGGAGCCATCCCCCTCCTCCAGCCCAGCCCCTGGGCTCAAGATGACGGTGACATTGGCTGCCCTCGCTGTCTGCAGCTCGGGCACAGCCTGGCTGGCCTCAGGAGTACAGGGCATCACCAGCTCAGGGGCTGTGGGCGCCAGTGGTGACTTGGGAACACCGTGTTCCTTGGGAGAGCCATTCCCTGAGCTCGAGGGCAGCAGCTCTACCAGATTTTCTCCGCTCCTCTGGGGAGGCACTGCAGTACCAACGTGGTCAGCTTCTACCCAGGGATCCTTCCCTGCTGCCTGCACGGCAGGAGGGGTCTCAGGAACCACCTTGGAGCTACAGGCAGAGGCTGCAGCCCGGGATCGTGTCACGCGCTGTGGTGGAGAGTTTTCTTTGGCCTCGGCCCTGCTGAGGTCCAGGTTCTCTTTGTTCTGGAGTCGCTGAGAACATCGCACAGAAGGTGCCAGCCTGATGCTGCTGTTCCTCCTCCTGGAGAGTCTGATCACAGGAACAGTGGGTTAGATGGGAACAGCCCCGAGTCCTTCCATGCACACACAGGCATGGAGCCAAAACACCTGGGATGGGCCCAGGAGACACAGAGCTGCACTAAGCAGCTAATGCAGACAGTAATTAAGGGATGTAATGACTTTAAAGCAGACAGATAATAGACGGAGACAGGGGGACATAGGACCAGCCAACAATAAAAGCACTTCTCGCGAGAATCGAAGTCCAATGTTTTTCGGCCGAGGATGCCCCACATCCGGGGTCTGACCGGACCTTTAACACCAGCGGGAGGCGCGGGACGAAGGGGAACTCTCACTGGACAAAGGAGGGGATCGCCAGGACACGCTCCGTAGAGGGCACTGTTTCCCTGAACCCTTGGCAGCAGGTCTGTTCAGCCTCCCACAGGCTCCATCCCGTCTCCAGGCCCCGAGGACACCCCCTGAGCTCCCCCTTTCCGCGGCCAGCCCCGAACGGGGCTCCCCGATCCCCGCTCCCGCCGCCCCTCACCGCTTCCTGCCGGGCTCCTGCTCTTCCTCCTGCAAGGCCGACAGCCGCTTCCTCCGCTGCCGTTTCTTCTGCGACGGCGTCTTGGGCATCAGCTCGAGCTCCTCGGTGTAGTTGCTAGAGAGGAAGGGGAGATCAAGACGGGACCAGCACGGAGGGCAGCGGGTAGGGGGGCCGAGGCCTAGCGGGGAGCGGGATGCGGGTACCTGACAAACATCCTGACC
>VWZU01013197.1:289501-301789 GCA_013397095.1 Sterrhoptilus dennistouni
TCTATGCTAGTGGAGGTCTCGGCTCAGAAGGCGGGGCCTGAGGGGGCGGGGCCACAGCCCGCTCTCTTTAATTGCTGGGGTGAGGGTGTTAATTGCCCGGTAACCTCGGGGTGGGCTGAGCTGTGAGAGTGTGGTGCACGGACGAGGCGGTGGCAGAGGCGCCTCTGGTCCGGCAGGGAGCGAATGCTTTGGAGCGCCCCTGGGAGCTTGGGAGGGGTCCCCCAACACCTCTGCCTGGTGCCCGCCTCTCTCTTTCCCACACTGAGGGGTGCCCCCACCAGCCTTGTCCTCTCCCTCTCTGTTCCAGGCAAGCCAATGGAGGAGGGTCCCCAGCAGCTGCTAGAAGTGTGTGGGCAGAGGCTGTCCCGCTTCCTCTGCGATGCCCAGCACAAGCACCTGGCCTGGCTGCGGGAGGTGGAGGAGCAGGGCATGAGGATGCTCAAGAGGTAGGGGCTGCCCTGAGGGGATCCCTCTGAGCCCACCTGAGCTCCCCGCTGAGTGTGGGTGGATTTGGGCCCCGTTCCTCCATTGTTTTGGGAGGGTTGATGTGGGCAGTGGGGGAAGCAATCTGCTCTGCCTTACAGCAGCTTCAGGGATGAGCCCATGCTCTTGCCCAAAACACCATCTCAGAGGAGGAAGCTCAGGAAAAGGCAATCCTCCTGGATGAGAGAGGAAAATAAGGAGCTGAGCAGGAGGAGGTAGGTGGGTCAGCTTGCTCTGGCTTTGCCTCATGGTGTTTGGATGAAACAAAACAGTGCCTGCATTCCCTGAGTTATCGAAGTGGCATGTTTGGATTCATCACTGTTTGGATTCTGGGGAGAGTTTGGGATGAAGATGACTGCTTTCCTTCACTTTTTTTTTCTTTTTCTGGTTATAGTTAAAGAATAATAAACACTCTACTTTCTTGTCTGTTTAGATTTGGGGTTTGTCTCATTGGGTTTGGCTTTTAGCCTGAGGTTGCTGCTCATGGTGTTCACTCACTCTGTGTCAGTGCCTGGAAAACTTGGGAAAGGGATGTATTTCCAGCACCATCTCCAAGTTGGCAGGCAGGGAGACTCCAAGAGTTTATTGAGGGACTGAAGTGGAAATTCCAAGGGATTTGCTTAGAACCCACCACACTTCTAAAGCTGCCCAAACCTGGTCCATTGGTGTGTTAGGGCACTAAAATCATGCGAACTTTTCATGCGGTGAAAAGCCCCCAGGAGGAAGAGTTAGAGCTGGGAGACTGTCAGGAAGCAGACACGGAGGGTGGGGAGAGCAGCAGGAATAGCGGGAGCGTGGGAGGTTTGTGTGTGTGCGAGGGAGAGCAGGAAAAGCAGCACTGCGGATCAGAGCGGGGAGAGCTCTCAGCCCTGCTTGGGGTGCTCAGGTCATGCCTTCCCCAGGGGAGCAGCCCAGCTAACTCCTGTTTATGTTTTCCTTCATTTAAACTTGGCTTGGGAAGAGGTGCTGATGCAGCCAAGCCTGTCAGCAGGAAGGTGACACACGGTGTGTCCCTCCATGGGTGCTGTCCTCTGCCATGCGCTGGTCCCACGGTGGGGTTTAAACCCAGATCCTGGTGTAGGGTGAAATACACCTTTCCCACTCCTATTTCTCTACCCCTGATTCTGGATACCCAGCCTGAGCTGTGTCTGTGTGGCACAGCCCTTGTGTGTGAGCTCCTGCCTGGGCTGTGTCCCTGGGGAACAGGGACAGGATGGGCTGTGAGGGGGAACGGTGGAGTGGAGAAGCCAGCAACAGCTTCACTTTTACACCATCTGCTTTTCCTTCTAAAACTTGTTTGGGAGCAGACAACTCCTTCATCATTGCCTTCAAAATTCTTTTCCCTTAAGGTTATCCCGAAGGAGGAGTGGTGTCAAGCTGCTGTCTTCCAGTCTGAATTCCCAGCAGTGCCTGAGCCAGGAGCAGCCCCGGAGCCCTGGCTGTGAGGGGCAGGATGTATCCATGCCTGGCTGCACTCTGGGATCTCGGGCTGGCATCACACCCCAGCCCCAGGCTCTGCCTGGGAAGCAGCCTGTGGAAGTGCTTGTTCCCATGGCGGATCTGGATTCCCAGAAATGTCCCCAGGATGCTGCTGAGGGCAATGCAGCCCCTCCAGCAGTTTTGGGGGAGAAGCTGCCTGAGGGGAATGCAGCAGCTGAGCTCCAGGAGGTCCCTGATGTCCCTGGGATCCCAGCTGAACAGCCAGGAAGGGATGGGGAGCAGGATGCCAGGAGAGCCAGCACCTCCACTCCCAAGGCCGCTTGGAATGGTGATCCTGCTGTGCTCCAAGGAGATGGATCTCCTCAAGGCCTTGAGATGCAGCTCTTCCAGGACTCACCCAGTAAAAGTGCAGCGGAAAAATCCAGGTTGCGCCGCCGGAGTGGGGTGGGTGCCCCGCACAAGATCCATAGGGCTTCCCTGGCAGAAAAATGCTCCCTGGCCAGCAGGAGGGAGAAAATGATCCGGAGATCCATCAGCAGGGCCGTGGCCAGGAAGGCAGCAGCACGAGAATCCTCCTCGGCCTCCAGCAGAGTGAGCTGTGAGTCCCTGCACCGCTTCCATGTGGGAATGGAGCGGCTCATCCCTGCCTTTGCCTCCCCCAAGTCTTCTTGTCCTTGCGGGCTCCTGGGGTGCAGCTTCAAGTTTGGGTGTTGGTGCAGCAGGTGAAGGCTGGGGGGCAGGTGGAGTTGGGGTAGACAGGTTGGGAATGGGCAAAAAGCACATTTGTGGAAGGGAGAGCATGGCCAGGCTGGTTCCAGCCACGTGTGCCTTTGGATTGGGAAAGACTGCCGCATTCCCTGGGGAAGGGCTTTAATTTATGGCATCTGCCAGCTCTCCAAAAAATCAATAGGGCTGAAAGTGCAGCCCTGAAGTTAGGCTGAAATGGGCAGAGGAGCTTAAATGCTTTTTGGGCGAGGATAGAAGAGACTCAAACTAGCTGTGTCACCAGAGGAAGAGGGGTCATGGAGCCCAGGCTATTCCTGGTAGCTCCGAATCCCTTGTATCCGCTATTTCTGCTGCTCCTGGCAGGGTTGGGCTGTTTGGGCTTTCCAAAACCATTGCTGCTGCAGGCAAATGGGCTGTGGTGGAGCATGGAGGCCTCTGGAATTCAGCTTTGTCAGCCTTGAGTCACGCCGTATCCAGGCATTTGTTATAACACTTGGAGCGAAGGGGTGTGATGGGGGGGTGGAATGAGCCTGGAATCAGCCCAAACCCCCCGGATCCCCGCACCAGAGCGTGCAGGAAGGCAGGAGCTGCAGCCAATGGCCTGGGAATGCTGCCTGTGACACAGGCAGCTGGAGCAGGCTGCAGGCAGCAGAGCTGCTGCCTCGGTGCTCTGCCTTCCCAGCCCACTCCAGATTCAGTGACACTCGAGGGAGGTGTGGTGCTGGTGGGGAAAGCTGAGCAATCCATGTTCCTGGGAGGAAGCCTGAGCTCTTCCTTGTGCACTCTGTGGCTGTTGGGAGCCTGAGAGTGAAATTCCCAGTTCTACTTAGGCTTTCCTCTCCAGGTCAGAGCTCCTTGGAGGCTTTTGTGGAAGAAGACGTGACCAGCGGCACAAGGTGAGACTGCCATGTAAGGCAGGTGGGAAGGAATCCCAGAATTCCCTGTGAGGGCACTCTCCAGGTGGATTTTCTGTCACAGATTTTGTCAGGGACTGCTCAGGTGTTGCTGTCTGGGGCTGGATGAGATTTCAAGTTCTGCTGTTCAGGCACAGTGAGATTAAGTCCTTCACTGGGGTGGGCAGTGGCATGTCTTGGGCTTCCTGGAATTCCTGGCTGCCACTAGTCTCAGAATGCTGGGGGTCAGTCAGGTCTGCTCTGGGGAAGGGACAGCCCAAGGCTGTCAGAGTCCCCTCCTTTCCTGCTACTGGGGCCCAAGGTGGTTATGGGGTGTTCAGCAGCACAGTGGAACAGTCCCTCAGAGGAATTTACAGCCCAACCTTGATGTGCCTGGCTGCAACAGCCTCTGGATGTGCTTAGGAAGCTGCACCTTTCTTGAAATCCCATACGCTGCCTCCATCACCTCTAACTCGCCTTCAGAGAGAATTTAAATTATTAAAATAGCTTTTCCTTTACAGGCCTGAGCTGGAGCCAAATTCCCCAAGGGAAAAGGTGAGTTCCAAGGAGCAACACTCAGACTGTGTGGACTCCTCCTTGCTGAGTCAGCACCTTTGCTGAGGCTGTCACTGGATGCAGGGATGTGGCCAATGTCCCAAAATGGGGCAGCACAGCCCTCACTTGGAGGGAAGCAGACCCTCTCTGAGCAAGCAGCTGGCTTTTCCAGGGCAGCAGGTCCCTGGGTAGCCTTGTTCTTTGGAGCAGCTGTGCTTAAGGGTATGGTTGTCCCCTTTCTCTGCAGGCTCCTGGAGATGTCCTTGTTGCAAGCACAAGTCCCAGAGCTGCCAGCCCTCCTGCACAGCAGCTGTCCCCTCTGGAGCAGAAGGCAGGGAATGCTGCAGGTAACTTCCAGGTGGTCTTGTTTCCCTGCATGAAACCCTCAGAACACACAGACCTAGGGGTCAGTGGGGGCATTCCTGGGAAATAAGGCATTTGTGTTGGAACAGAACCACCTCTGACCTGTCAAGGAAGTTTTGCAGGTAGAGTTTGGACCTCCTGAAGAGGTGAGACATCAGTTAGGTGGGCAAGGACATGTAAATGTGTCCAAGCTGTGAGACAAACACTGCCCTGTCCAGCTTCAACCTGTGCAATGTGTGGGGACATTTAGGAAGGAGCTCCTGGAGCTGGAATCTTCCACAGAATGTCACGTCCTTTCTGTCTGGGGTTGCATTACGTGAAGATTTAGAGGTCCTGATTATTTTCTGTGCCTCTGAGCAAGAAGAAGGAGNTATTCCCTGTGGGAACTGTAGGAAGTGACAAGCAGCTGGAGCTGGAATGGAGGAAAGAGTCCCTGGAGGGAGCTGGATGCCTTACACGTGGCACTGACTGCAGGTTTCTCCACAGGAAGCCATGTAAATCCCAACAGTGAACCCCAGAAGAGCCAGGAACAGCCCCACTGTGCCAAGACCCGGCAAAATTCTTCCCGCATGTGGTAGGAGACACTGCAAGGAACAGGGATGAGCCAGGGGTCTGGAAGGACTCAGCTTTAGCCTTTTAATGCATTTGTGCTGAAAAAGGGGTGGGCAGGGGGGTTGTTTCCCTGCCTTCCTACCCCAACTTCCAGTAGCTCTGAAATCTCCTTTGGCCAGATCCTGTGTCTTGGAAGTCTCTTGAGGTTTTTGGAGCCTTTTTTGGGTCTGGGACTGGGTCTGGCATGGGGAGAAGCACCCAAAGTCCTGCACAAACCAGCAGAGGTGTCTTAGCACAGTTAGCTCAAAGCTGGGAGGCAAATCTGAGGGCTCCTGAGAGAGTGGTCAGGGAGTGAGTGACTGACATGGTTATTTTTGTCTGAGTGAGTGTCTGGAATACCTGATGTGTCTCCTCACACTGCATGTTGCTGGGGAGGTTTTGGGAGAAAGGTGTAATAGCCAGTAAATCCCTCTGGAGAGTGTGACAGCCACTTCACGTCCTTCCTGCTAATGCCACCAGGATGAAAGGCTGCAAGCAAGCCCTGGGTGCCCTGTGGCAGGGGCAGCAGACAGGGGGCCGAGTCCTTTCCCCTTTGGATGAGAAGCACAAGACCTCAGCAAACCAGGCTCCGTCATCCCCCTCTCCTGCCAGCAAGGTGAGTGGTGCCACAGCCCTGTGCCCCCTGTCCCAGGCAGGCCCTGAGCTCCCTTCCTCTCTCCCCTCAGGCTGTCAGGCCACTGAAGAACATCCTGCAGGGACAAGGGGGTGGCATCAAGGACTTCATCAAGCGCAACACTCCCACCCGGCTCCACCTGAAGGTGCATCATTGTCTGAGGGGCAGGAGGAAAATGGGCTGCTTGTGCCCTTCTGGTGTTACTTCCAAACCTTTAATTACCTTTTTTATGCCCTTTCTCTGCAGGGAGACTTTGTTGTAAGTATGGCACCTTATCTGTGGGGCTGACCACGCTCTCCCCTCACGCCGATGTCCATCAGCCCTCTGGCCACAGCAGTGGTGAGGTGACAGGATCTCTGTGCAGGTGTGTTCTGCTGGGACTGGGCACTGCTGGGAGCTTGTGGCCTCTGAGCCAGGCTGCACTGTGCTCCCCCTTCACCATTCTCCTGGCTCCTGGGACAGGTGGTCACAGGGGTGTGCTGTTCTTTTCTAAATATATTCTCTGCAGCTGAAGGGCTGAGGTTTTTCCCTCTTGTACCTCTGCTTGCATTGGATAATACCCGTTCCCAAATATGTGTTGTCTCCCTTTCTGCTCACTCCCCATCCTGGTGTCCAGGTGAATGACCCCAACAGTGACTGTGTGTACCAGGCTGCCTGAGGGGAACACACAGCCCTCAGCACCTGGTACAGTCTGAATTCTTCTCCCTTCAGGAGAAGGAGAGGCAGAGACTGGAGAACCTCCGGAAGAAGCAGGAGGCTGAGGAACAGAGGAAGAAGAAAGTGGAGGAGGAGAAGAGACGCCGTCAGGCAGAAATGAAGCAGTGAGTTGGGCCCCTTTCCCCCCTGCTCTTTTCTTGGTCAGCACAGACTTGCCTTGTGCTTCCCACTTGGAATGAGCACTTTGGGAGCAGGCAGGGCTAAAGGGCCCCTCTTGCCCACGCGCTGCCCAGGAAGAGGGAAGAGCGCCTGAGGAAGGCCCTGCAGGCTCGGGAGCGTGCGGAACAGATGGAGGAAAAGAAGAAAAAGCGGGTGGAACAGAAGATCCTGCAGAGTGATGAGAAGGTGAGAAGGCTGAGTGGGCTTTGGGCCTCTCTGAGAGCTGTGAGACCCGGAGGTGTGAGCAGGGCACTGGCAAGGTCCGTGCATGCCAGAATTCCTTCTGACCAGGGGAGGCTTTTGTTCTCCATCTCTCTGCACATTCCTGTTGGGACAGGCCCTGTTCATGCTGCTCTGCATTCAGGGAATGTGGCAGCCCCTGCCTGCCCTGCAGGTGACAGCCTCACCTGGCTCACGTGCTTAGGCTGGAGTGTGTGACTCAGTAGGGGGTGCATTTGGGTCAGGTTTGGGTTTCAGAGCCTGACCTGGCCCTTTTTGGGGGGGTGGACTGGCCTGGTGGCCAGGTGCCAGTGTTGCTGCTGTGTTGTGGCTGTGAAGGGCTGAGGGAGCTGTGCCTGAGGGCTCAGAGCCTCTGTGTGAGACCTGGCTGCTCATTTTGGGCTGGACTGAAGCGACCTTGGTAAAGTCAGCTTTGGAAAACAAGGAGTCATGTTCCTTTCAGCGCTTCCCAAACCCTGAGCAGACAAATGCATACCCACGGCTGGGTGCTGGGTCCTCGCTCTCTCTGGGACCTGGATATCCCAAGCTCCAAACCTCCCTCCAGGGCTGTGAAGTGTGTCTTTGGAGTGGTGGAGCTGACAGGTGTGGCTTTCCCAGGTGCAAAACTCACAGGTGAGGGAAGAGAAGGTGGCAGAGGAGAGGAGCAAGAGGAAAGGGTCCAAGAAACATGGAGAAGCAGAGGCACGGAAGCAGAAAACCCTGAAATGGGTAAGAGCAACTCAGAACCCTTCTGCACATGGAAAAGGACAGGGATAGAAGAGATTTGCTGTGTTGGTGTCACTAGTGGGATAGGTCACTGCCTGCTTCTGCACAGATCTTGGTGTCTGGGCTGCCAGATCTCTGTCCAGACAGCTGATGTTGGGTTGGGACACAAGGGAGAAATGTTCCAGCTGCTGGAGCCTTACAGGGTTGTCTTCTTGTTTCTTCAGGAGGAAAATGAGCAGCAAGAACCACTGCAGAAAAGAGAGGATGAAGGGAAGGAAAGAGGGAAGACAGTCTTGGAACTGAAGAACCTTCTGGAGCAGCAACAGCTGGGACAAGCAAAGGAGAGGTGTGAGCTGGTGCCTGTCCTGGAGCCGGGAATTGGCCACGGCCATGGGGAAGCAGTGGATGTAAATGTGATGTTGCATGTGGGCTCTGGGACTGCCTGGAGGTTGAGGGGGCAGGACCAGGAGGCGGTAAGAGGGTGAGGAACAGCTGGATATGCTTCCCTCTCTAAATTCTTTCTTTTCTCCCCAGGGATCCCAAGCAGCGAGGGAAGGAGAAGCCCCCCCAAGCACAGCAGCAGCCAGCAGCAGTGGCTGGCAAGGCCACCAAGGTGCGGTTGGAGTGTTCTGGGATCAGCCTCTCTGCAGCACACAGGCTGGGTTCAGGATCAGGTGTTTTCCAAGTGCTGTGTTACTGGGATGTTGTTTAGAGATCAAATACAATAAGAGTAATGATTGTTACTGTACAGAGGTGCTGTGCTGGAACAAGCCAAGGACTGGGGGTTCCCTGGCTGACAGGTGAGCCCTCAGCCCTGTCATGGAATGGTAACAGTCATGAAATGGCACTTGGAAGAAAACTCTAAAGAGCATTCACTGATCCTGAAACAAATGTGGAAATTAGGGACTTATTAATGTCTTCCTACCACACTTCCTCATCAGTCCCAAAGGATGTGACCCCCAAACCAAACCTCAGGTGCCCCATGGCACTGTGTCACTTCATTTGCACTCACACAAAGAATGTTGGTGCTTAAAGTCAGGGTTGTTAGTCTCAGAATATCCCACTAACATTTGCTTTCACTCTCTACTCTAAAATTCATTGCTTCATTAGTGAAAAATCAATGCTCCAAATGGTTTTTCCTCTTCAGGATCAATTCTTCCTCCTGTGTGGGCTCCTGCTGCACTCCTTCCCTCAGTCCCTGGCACTTGGACTCTTGTGCTGTATAAATTTAATTTAAGGTCTGAATCCTTCCTGTACTGCCAGCAGCTAGGCCAGAATGAGCCCAGTGAAGCTTTTCCAGGCAGGAGAAAATGGAAGTACCTCCAAGTGCTGAGCAGCACAGGAGGGAAACTCTAGGAGAAATGGTTTGGATCAAAAGTAATTTCAGCAGGTTTTTCTCTTTATTAGGGGAAAGAAAGTCCCAAAGAGCTGCCCCTTGGGCCTGGGCTGGAGAAAAGATATGAGCCACCAGAATCCTTTTTCCCAGCTCTTAATGTCTGGCTCCAAGCAGAGAGGGTAAGTGTAGGCTCCAGGGAGCCAGGCTGGACCTGAGCAGAGACAGGAGTGGCTTTATCCGAGAGGCTTGAATTTGGTGTTATTTCTGCAGAAGAAGCCACAGAGGCACTGAGGGCTGGATGTTGCCAGAGCTGCCGAGAAAGCTGTGTGTCACAGTCTGCTCTGTGTGAGTGAGGAATGACTTCATTCCCATGTCTTACAGGAGGCCGATGGTGAGCAGCAGCCGGGAATGGAGAGAAAACCTATTCAACCAGCAGCCCCAAGGACGTGGCTGAACAAAGCCGTCAAGGTGAGCCCTGGGGTGGCCCCCGCCTGCTGTGGCTACTTGGCCCCCGCGGCTCGGAGCCACCGCATCGCTGGGCACAGGGAATCCGATGGAAAAACAAGTGGTTGGTGGCGGAAAAGATGCTGGAAGCGGCCACAGGAGGGCAGCAGGTCCTGAGGCGACGTCCCGGCGGAAGCGGCCCTGGGCAGCCGGGCTGTGCCAGCTGCGGATGCAGAGCTTTCCATGGGCAGAGCGGCAGGAAAGGCTGCTCGGAGCTGGGATGCAACGCTGTCGCTGCTGGGAATCTGCTGTGGGGCTGTGGGCTCTGTCCTGGCTGTGTCAGAGCCCCAGCGAGGGAAAACCGACCTGCCACAGAATATGTGGAAGGGTTTAGGTGTCGAGTTGAGTGCTGGAACACACACAGTGTGCCTTTCCCTGGCTTTTCCACAGAAAACAGGAGGGCAGGGTGTGTTAAGAGTGAGTGTCAAGGTATAGAGCCCAGTCTGTTGGTTCAAGATTTGAGCACTCTGGGGCTCTGGTGGCCATCCCAGCCACGGAAGTGCTGCTTCCCTTGCTCATCAATGCATTCTGTGTGGTTTCAGAAATCTCTCTCCACCTCCTGCCTCGGTTCCCTGAAGGGTGCTCAAGGGCCAGAATCACCCCCAGCCAATGAGAACAGCTACGGGCTGGATCTGAACAGCGATGACTCCACAGATGATGAGAGTAACCCTCGGAAGCCTGTCCCTGCCTGGGCTGATGGTAGGTGCCAGCTCTGGGCTGGCTTCCTCTCCCTCCTGCCCTGGAGCTTTTCAGCCTTGCATGGAGCTCTCCCAAAGTGCAGTCCAGGAGTTGTGTGCACCTCTGGCAGCTCCCAGCTCTGTGTGCTGAGGGGATCAGCACTACTTCCTGCCAGCACTTGTGGGCTGAGGTGAAACCAGAGTCCTGAGAGGAAAGGGGGACAGCCCCAGTTCCTGAGGAGGAGCAAGGTGTGGTGGCTGTGCCATGTGTGTCCCACCCCTCCTGCACAGCCCATGGGTCCTCAGAGGGGAAGGGGAGTGCGGGTCCTGGGGGCTGAGGCAGGGCCTGGATCCGTGTGTTGTTCCTGCAGGGGCGCAGCTCCAGCAGGCCATCGTGCACCAGTACTACCACCCGGTGGACCTGGACGCGCTGTTTGGGGCCATCCCCAGCCCCAAGCTGGAGGACATCTTCTACAAGAACAAACCCCGCTACTTCAAGCGCACCAGCTCGGCCGTGTGGCCCTCCCCGCCCCGCCCCTCCTGCGGCCCCTCCTGCTCCTTCCAGAGCTGAGCCAAGGCAGTAAAAGGGGTTTCTAGGGGGACTGTGTGTTCTACTTACCCTGTATTTACATTTTTAACTTCTTATTCTTCTTTTGTACAGAAATAAAGGCGTTTAATCAAGTCCAAAACTTAATGGGTGTGTCTCCTTTCCCATACCTTGGTGACTGTGCCTTTTGCCTTGCAGAAATCAGTTACTAATCTACAACCAGAGCCATTTCCTAGTCTGCCTCATTTCCTATTCACTTAGGCTATTCCCTTGTACAAGGAAGCTTGGAAATTGCTGTAGGGAAGATCAGGTTTTTTAATCATCCTGAGGGGATAATGTTTTTGTAATGCCTTTTTTATATATTTACTATATTTATATATTTATCTATCTTTACTCTCTTAATTACCGCAATTCCTTTTCCTTCAAAAATTCGTGTGCGCTCATCTTAGTCTGAGCCAGAATCTTCTTCCTGCTGTAGGAAAAATGTCCCTGGACAATTGAAGCAGTGGCTAATGCCTCCTGCCTCCTCACCCTTTTTTTCTAATGGAAGAAGGAAAGCCCGGGCTCAGCTCCGGATCCTGTTGTGGCAGGATCAGTGGGACAGTCCATCTTGAGCAGGAGCTGGGTTGATTTGGGAAGGGTGAGGGAGGGGTTGGTTCCTCAGGGGCTCTGTCATTGTGGCAGCAGAGCTGCACCCATCCCACTCCTTCCTTCTTCCTTTCCCAAGCCTAAATGCACATGGATTGACGGGAGCAGGGATGGATTGAAAGATAAAAGGTTCTGGCTGTAACATAGACTCAGGGAGCCAGAATCCCTGAAGCCCTCCTGCCACTGGAGGCTTGGAGCCTTCAGTCCCAGAGCCAGTGCTCGCTCAAGGGGACTTTTGTCACAGAAATGCTTTTTGGATGGGATCATGCAGGGAGTCCATGGGTAAGGTGTGGAGGACAGCCAGGCTCCTTCCCACCTCAGAGGGCAGCATCTCCCCACCACCTTCCTCAGGGCTGATGTCCTGCAGCACCATGTCCCCATGGTCACCTCCACATGGGCTTGGGCAAGGAGGACACAAGCTCTGCTGCAGCCCAGCTCCAGTCAGGACAATTTCCCAGTTTCTTTGGTGCCAGTGAAGCCCGGAACAGTGGGGGAGTGGAAAAAAAACTTGGCGCCAACAGCTGCTGGCAGGGATGCGCTGCCAGGCTCCGGGCTGAGCGCTAATGAGGTGTCTGTGCTGCCGCTGGCTCTGCTCGGCTCCCGCAGCTCCTGGAGCCCACTGGGAGCCCGGGCCTCGAGCTCCCAGGAGCTTTCCGAGAGCCTGGAGCAGTGCTGGTTAATGCCACCCCAGGAGAGGCGGCTGTGCCGGCTGCCAGCACCTCACCAGGGAGGATCCATCCCAAGGGAGGTGGGGAGCAAAAGGCCCCCCAGCACCGGCATCGAGCTGCCAGTGCCAGCTGGAAAAAGGAGCAGCTCCATGAAATCAGCAGGAGAGAATTAAGCAGGGAACCCCTAGACGTGGGCGGAATGGATGTGGAAGTACCTCCTTCCTAGAAATGCTGGAACCATGGTGTTGCGGCATTCCCAGAGTGAACCCTGGGCATCCCTGTGATCCCAAAGGGCTATTTTCAGGTGGGAGGGGGGAGATGACTGACCCCGTTGTGTCCCTCCAAATGGAGAAGGGAAAGGGAATGTTTCAGATTGCGTGAAGCAAAATAATCCACGTCAAC
>VWZU01013199.1:0-42937 GCA_013397095.1 Sterrhoptilus dennistouni
AAAGAGGAAGTCTCCAACCCAGCCTCAGCTTCATGTGGGTATTACCAAAAGTCGCATTTCATTTTCATTTCATTTTTTGCATGTCAATCCAAAACCTGCCCCCTAATAGGTCCCTGTCCTTGTCAGAGAATTTTAAAGTCCTAGCAGAGCAATATTCTATTAACCAAAAAAAGCCCAAACTGTATCAACCCATGACACAGTGTTAAAAATGTTCATGTTTTTTGATAAGATCATTTCTTCTTCTAAAATTTTTAAGTCAGAAACTAGTTCTCAAGAGGAGACAGAGGAAGAAGCTCATTCAGGGCTCACAAGAGGTTTCCAATAAGGATGGAGAAGGGTTGAGGGCACAGATATAATAATGTGATATTCTCATGGCTTGCTGAGCATGTCCAGCACTGGTGGCTCATATAGTTTCATTTCTGGAGTTCTTCTGGCACAGCATGGCTAGATCTCCTGCTCTAAAGAATGTCCAAATTGAACTGCAATTCAACTGCACAAGAGTGCACAGAGGCCATGCACAATCCATCCAACGGAGTTCATGGAAGGCAAAAAGCAGAACTGGAATATTTGCACAGACTAAGTTCAGCTCTTCAGGCCCTCATTTCCTGGCCCAGTGGTAACACAGCCTGTAAATTGCTCCTTGCATAGTTTTCATTTTTAAGTTCTGCTTTAAACAGAAAACCTACATCTGGGGGAAAAATAGGCCAAGTATAACAATGGCTCGTGGGATGTGGTGGTAAAGCAGCAAAATATCTCATTGTGAATGAGGAACCACATATCAGAACCTTCCTCTAGATTCAGGACACTGACCACCCACAATAGCTTCTTCCATCACAGGTCACCAGCAGATGGATCATGGGATACACAGATCAGTGTTGGTGTCTTTTGCTCAGGGCCCAGCTCTCGCTTTCAGCATCTGAGCCCATCTACAGCCCAGCCCTGTGGGAATAGCCAATGCCAGAGAGACTGTCCCCAGGAGCTTCTGCATCACAGTCACCAGCAGAAAGCAAGCTGAGCCCTAAATGGGAAAACAATTAGTCAGAAAGAGAAAACAGTTCAAATAGGTCTGGGAAAGTCTAGACTGCAAAGATGCAGCATGTCCTTCACTTAACACAGTGGTTTTGTCTCCTTGGTTTGGGAGGGTTTTTGCAGCACTGAAAGGAAGGAGACAAAGTTGTTGACCTGACAAATGCATGTGTTGTGATCCTCGGGATGTCTTGTTCAGGGCCAGGAGGTGGACTCAATGATCCTTGTGCATTCCTTCCAACTGAGGATAGTCTATGATTGTATGATTTTCTCTCTATCTTCCCAAATATTCTGTTGAGTGAGGAACATACCTTTGCATGAGCAAAGAAAACAGAGACCTATCCAGCACTTAATGATATCTTGATGTTAGTGTCTCATTATGATATACCAGAGAAGTGTCCTTGTGCTGTCTTGCAGATCCTTTTTTTTTTTTTACTCCTTCTCCACTTTCTGTTTGAGGGCCTGCTGAGATGAGATTGCCACACTTCTCCCTGACTTAAAGCATGGGAGATCCAAAATTAAGAGGAATTTGGATTTTATGGCACTTTCACCAACAAACTCTTCCAAAGTGCTATGGCACTGATCTATGTGAAGTGTGTAAAACAGCACTAACAAGGAGAGGAAGAGGGTTTAACCTTCATTACAGAATCCATAAATCACCATCTAGAGGGTGAAAACTGAGTAGCAATTCTATGGCTATAAAATTCACACACTATGCTAAGCTGAGAAAACAGCAACATTGGAAAGAATAGATTTTCAGAGCCCAAAAGAAACTCAATGGCTTTCTAAAAGTATTAAAGTGTCTGCAAAGGGTCTTTGGCAATGTTACTGAGCTTCCTTTCACTCCTCAGGGAAAGGAGGAGGCAAGTTTTCCCCATTGTGTCCCCCCATTCCTGCAGCTCAGAGGAAGGCAAGGTTTCTGCCCAGCTCCTCCTCCTGAAATAAAAGTGAGAGTCCATGAGGACATGCATTTGTTTCCATCTTGTACATGTCCAGGCCACCATTCCCAGTGCAAATAAATTTCTCTCCTGATCTCTTAGTCACAGAGCCACACTATCACCTTGGGCATCCCTAGCTCCACTGCATTTAATGTTGGAGTTTAGGGGTTTTCCTTTTGTTTTTCTCTTAGGGAATTTCCCCCAGTTTTGTTGCGAAGAACAATAACAACCAGGTGATTTGCCAAGCTCAGGGGAGGAGGGCATCTGGCTGCACTTCTCTTATCTGAGGGTTTGTCTCCGAGGGGCAGAGATATCACAAGAACTGGGCTGGGAAAAATCGGACCTGGGGCAGCTGCTGGTTGTCTCTTGCTCTCGGCTTCGGAGGAGGATGGTTGGAGCTGCTGCTTTGGGAGAGGGAATTCACTGCCGCCGCCGGAGCCCAGCCCGGTTCTGCTTCTCCTTTGCTTGTGAGAGCAGCCACTGAACGAGGACTTATTAGCATCCTACCTCACTAAAAAACAGGACTTCCACCATCTGCTGGGATGCTTCAGGGGAAAACCCGGGATCCCAAGCCTTTTCCCCTCCCAGGGAGCCTTTTTCCTGCCCTGCTTCGGAGCCGCGCTGACCCTGCTGAGTTTCAGATACATCTCATCTGCCACTCCAGCACCTTGCTTATCCCTGCCTGCCCTGCTTGCTTCTCCAAGGTTCCTACTATAGATCCTTTTGCTATCCAGAGGGGGCACCAAGATCAGCTCCCCCTGTGAGTTGGTAAGGTGAAGCCAGGGATACCGATAATAAGAGAGGGTTGAACTGAGACAGGCGTAGATCCAACCAATATGGTTAATCCTACGAAGTCCATCTATTTCATCTAACATGGCAGGTTATATACTCTTTCAGATAGTTTACAAATGCAGACACATTTTCATTGGCACACAGCAGAGGAAAGAATGTAAACACACCCTGTTTGGTTTACCCTTAAGGTGGCTAACACCTGCATGCTAACAATTCTATTCAATGACCTTCAACACTCTATTATCTTTCCCAAACACCTTAATACCTAATTCTAGCTGTGCCACAGCTAACTGAAAATTTTTTGTTGTGTCACAGGCCTTGGGCCTCAAGTCAGGCGTCAGGTTAGGCCTCAGTCAAGGTAGTTCAATATCTATATATAAATCATGTTTTCTTTCCCTAAGAAATTTAGCAACAGTAAGGAAGCCTTTTCTCCATCCCTGTGTGCCAGCTGCATCCGCCACCACCGCCTGGAGGGGGACGGGCGAAACTCCCGGCATCACGCTCAGTGGGAATCCTGGCACCTGCCCCGCCAGGATGAGAACGGGACAGGACGGGTGGGGACGGGATGCCTTAAACATTTCAGGAACACTTTGGCTGGATGACAAGAAGAACTTCATGAGTCCTCAGAGGCTTGTGAGGCCTGTGCTGGAGCGGAAAAGGCAAGGAAGGAAGGGCTGCCAGTGAGATAGGAAAGGCGAACAGGTATAAAAACCCTACAGCAATCCCATCCTGAGGCACAGGTTTCATGGCTTTCTCTGGCTATGGCAGGTCACTCTGTAGTTGACCAGTGCTATACTTTATTAGGGTTGTTCCCTGAGATGTGGATTAGGTAATGCAATGGTTTATAAACTACTTCTCACTTCTGAGTCACTGTGTATGGAGATCAAAAAAGACACAAAGGCCTTCAGCTGTTCCTAGATGTATGTGCTGTAGAAACATCCAAACTGCATAAAAAAAGAAGCGGACAGCGCTACTGGAACACAAAATTTTTAACTATTTATGATTTATGCCAAAATATAATGGCATAAACTGAGACCATCCCATTTTAAGCAGCTGTGCTTAGCAAGCCCTGACAGCAGATGACATTACACCACAAGGCTCTCTCCTGTGCAAGCTGTTTTGTGAGCCTGCCCACTGTGACACCAAAGTCTGTCTCCATTTCAAGCTCTGGCGTGAACATCGTGTCAGCCACCAGCTCCAACTCAGCTCAAGCTCATGTACTTCCAGCAAGACATGCTGGCATTTTACCACATATTTCATGGTATGCTTTTATTAGTCCAGGCACGTGCATACACTCTGTTTTGGTTTTTTTTGACTGCATGTCATACACGGTTTTGAATATGAAAGGGAGGGATTTCTTGGCTTTACAGGTTTGGATTTCATCCTCTGGTTTTTGGGGTTGTATCTTTTAATAAAAACAAAATGCTGGAGTCCAATCTGTCAAATTAAAGCAAAGATTTACCAAAAGAAAATATGCTTATGAAGTAAATATAAATTAATTTAATTGGCTCCCATTATCACTTCTATTGGAGTCCACAAGTATAATCTGGTGGTGAAGTAATTGATTGTGTGTGAAGTAACTACTGTGCCAAAACTTGTAGGAAGTAAAACTCCCAGACTTTTTGGTCTGTTACATGCAGCATCTTGGTTTTGTTGTTTTGTATAGGGAAATGAATTGAGTACAAGCTCTGCAATCAAATGCTCCAATACCTTGTTTTGTGTTTTCATGAAGGAGTGGTTACAACTACAAGGTGTTTTCCCACCTGGGTCGGGTCAAGATTGCTTTCAGAAGGAAAGTCAGCAGATAGGTTTAGCACTGCTGGGATTGCAGGCACTGATTTTTGTTGTTTTCTCTGTCTTAATATTGTCTTGGCTTTAATTGCTGTGGTTTTTTTCCCCTCCCTGCTCTGACTGTACAATAAAGGAGCTTAGTCTGGTTGTTTGCAGAGGGGATGGGGAGCAGTGGTGGATGGAGGGTGCAGTGTTGGTAGCAGCATTGTTGGTAGCAGCAGCAGCATTGAGAAAGCCACCACTCATAGTCTTTCCTTTCATTTTGCAAGAACACCCACTCATGTAAGGTGGGAATTAGCTCGGGCAGCCCATCTGGATTAAAATGACCCAGGCTCAAGTGCTGCAGAGATTTTTGAGATCCTGACATGTCCTAAGAGGATGCTCAGCTGCTGCAACTGAAGTAAACAGATGATGCTTCTTCCCACCTCCTGTACTTTTGAGATGCTGGGTGTTTCCTTCCACGCATCTTTCCAGCCTCCCATCGCACTTTCCAGCTACTGTCATCTGCTACTTCGGGCAAGTCCCTCCTTCCTTGATGGCAGCATCCACAAGTAGAGCTGGGAACCACTCTCCCATTCATCACTGACTTGATCTTGAAGCATCTCTAAACAAGAGGAGTCCCATTATATTCACAATATTCTTCCCTGGACTGGATAAAGATGGAGCTCATCTTGGGAATTCACCCCACACTTAAACATTTGTTTTTTCTTCACTGTGTCTATCCCAAGAAAGCAGATGTGAGGCTGGAATGGTGCTTGCCTAGAAGTGCTACATGGCCATCACAGGGGCCAGGCTGTACTTAAGTTGCAGGAGCTAAAATCAGCTCCAAGCACATGTTCTGCCCCCTCCCCTGCACCTTGTGCTAACAGAGTCTCATGAGCAGCTTGTGGCCATGTGGCTTTTGGGGACTGCTTCAAGACACACACAAAAATTTTAGAGCAATGAGACAACACCAAAAATACAAAGACTTTGGGGTGATTGCTGCCCACACAAATTCCTGATCAAGATTAGAAACAGGCTTTGGTAGGGACAAGCCTTTACATGCCAGGACATCAGCTCTGTTTCCTGGAGTCTGCAGTAAAATCAGCCAAGACAAAAGAAGTGCTACTATTACTGGAGCTAACGAAAATGCAGATTGAAAAAAAAAGGGTTTTTTCTGAGCAAGACCCCAACCTTAATAGGAACAGCCTGATCACTATTTTACAATCTTTTTCCTCAAGGGAAAGCAGAGATTGACCCTTATCTTGTATACTTTTGAAGTACTATCAGCGTTCTGGTTCTCATTAAAAAATTAATATATTTAAAATTGTTAAGATTTTGGTTTGTGAAACTTATTTCTTTCCACCTCTTCTTTTCTCTATAAATATTTATGCACATATTTAACAAAAAAAAACTTATTCTTAAATATTTATTTCAGCAAGTGCCAGCGTCTTCTGTATGAGTCTGCAGTTTTTTGCTCAATTCCCAGCCCTGCCAAGGCCTCCTCTGTGCATCCTTGAGACCCTCCACAATTTCATTGTACCCACATACTTGGCTAATGCAATCTCACGTCACTGGTGGGGAGAGAATTAAAGTAATTATTGTTCACAAGCCACACTCATTCTCCTGAATGCTCAGGACCAAGGCAGTCCCATGGAATCACAGAATCCCAGAATAAACTGAGTTGGAAGGGAGTGACAAGGATCATCAAGTCCAACTCTCAGCCCTGCATAGCACCATCCCAAAGAGTCACACCATGTGCCTGAGAGCACTGTCCAAATGAAAATCCATGGTCACAGTGCCCTGATGTATTTTAGGGAGAAAGTCCCAGGTCACACAAGAGTCAGCAAGAACCAAGCTCATTTAGGCTGGTGTAGATTCACTCCAATGCAAAGGCACCCCAGAAACATGGGTTTGGTCCCCATCCAAACTGCCCAAATCTTACAAACAGATGGTGGGCATTTTCCAAGGACAGCACCTCTCTCTAAAGCCCTGATGGACAACAAAGGAGGAAACCACACAGACAGTTCCAGGTAGCCTCACCATGAACCACTGAGGCTGGGAATGATTGCAACTCATGGGCCAGCCCAGGCTGGAGAACCTCATAAATCATGTGGAAGTGCAGAGTTATGGGTTTCCTCAGACAAAGGCCACTAATTGCAGTCTGCTCTTGTTGCTGGTGAGAGGCCATGCAACTTGCTGGCAAGCCTGGGACGGGAGGCCTTGGATGGAGTGATGCAGTTTCTGAGGAGGGCAGCTGGACTAACACTGCTCCTGAGGTGCAGAGCTGGAGCACAGCTCAGATGCACATCATTCCCTCCCAATGCTGTCCCAGAGTTAGCAACCTAAATAAGCATGCAAAGTCTTAGCCCTGAAAATTATCTGAATGTGCCCAATTTTATTCCTGTGAAGGCTGGTGCTTCCAAGCAAAGCAAAAAGCAGCTTAAACTGGGAGGAAAGGCAGGTTGTGAGACCAGCATCAATGGGAGCTGTCTGCAAAGAGTGATTACTTGATGGTGCAAATGCTTCAGGGCTGGGTCTATGCGGTAAAGCAATCCTTGTGATCACTCCACGCCTGAGCTGAGTCACTCAGAGTAAAAATAATTAAACATGTTAATAATTATCAGGGCCCCCTTTGATTAAAACAAATAAAGCTTGTGATGTGTAAGCAAGGAGGAATGTGTAGGCTTGCAGGGCTCATCTCACAACCAGGAGCTGATAGCAAAAGCAGATGTGGTACCTGAGTCAGGCGTCAAGGGTGCTGGGAACAGGTTGAGTGCACCCCAGCCAGAGGCTCCTGCTGTAGCAGTTGCCACCACCCTTGATCCCAATGCACTGTCTCAGGGCCAGAGATGAAACAGGAGACTGGAGGCATCGTATCTCCACATCTCAGCCCACCCAAGTGGGAGACCTGCTAGGTTTTGGGTAACTGGTCCTGGAACTAGACTCATATGAATTGCCGAAGGAAGGTGGGAAACAATTTTGGAAGGTGAAGAAAATGTTAAATAAAATTAACTGCATCTTGAAGCATATTCTTTCAGGAGCTCTGGGCACCTGATGAGTGGAGGAAGCTGGAATATGGCCAGAACAGGCAGGCTGCAGGGCACTCAGCAGAGTCTGGATGTGCCTTTTCGAGGCTATTTTGATCTCTGAAGTGTACAGGTGATAAGAATCAACATCAGACAGTACTGGAAGGGCACTTATAGACAAACCAAAACGTGCCTGTGAGGCAGGAGGGTGAGTTCAAATCATATCACACCTGAGATCTGTGATGCTCTAGGGAAAGAATACCACAACTTCCTGGTAGGACATGCTTCCCACATGGTGCTTGTGTGGCACTGCAAGGCACCTGTGCATGTAACACTGCCTGATGGCCATGCTGACTGCCAGGAGTAGGACAGGTTCCATCTGCCTCAACTTCACCACAGGAAGGCAAAGTCGAGGTTGAGTGGAGTTGCAGCCATTGTATGAGCAAATACAGCATTCCAGGGCGGAAATGCTCTTTGTGTCCCAAAGTAATTTTAATCCCAGAATGGAGCCCATGTGAAACACAGGATTCACATTGTCCTCTCTACATGTGCAGTGTCCCAGTTCATGAGCAGATGCAGATTTTCCACTGGAATTCATCCTCTCTGGGGCAATCTGTGAGAACACAGCAAAGCATTGCAATGACTGGGGGAAGAAGAAAAAAAAAAAGAAAAAAAAATTAAAAAACAGCTCTAGTTCAAACCAAAGGGGAATCTGAGGATATTCAGTGGTGCATTCCCCCTCCCTGCAAATCAGCCCTGGAGCAACCACACCTTTGCAAGCCCAAAAGCGACCCAAAGACAGAGAGCAAAGAACACTACACAGTCACAAACAGCAGACAGCTCTTCAACATTTTCTTCCCACTGTGGAGAGGGGGCATGCAGAGGGACGGTAGCCACCACCACCATTTCTGCCACATGGTCTGTATCTGTTAGTTTGCATCCTGCTGCCTCACTAATAAAACATGGGCAATGTCCTTGTAGCGCTTTCCTGGGGGGAAGCATAAAATGCATTTGGAGTTAGTTTATTTTTGTTAAGTCCTATTTAAGAAAAGAAGAGGAAGGGGATCCCTGCAAGGGGTGCACTTGCTTACATGAGAGCACAACAAGCTTGATTGTGCTTTCTTCTCCCACGGTACCTCACTGACCCCCTGGAAGGCACAACAGAAGAGGGTGATGCTGCTAAACCACGTATAAAGCAGCAGCTCCTTAACATGTGGTTGTAGTTATGCGGCTGGAGAGTGGACACATATTTTGGGAAGACACCTAGCTGGTATGTAGCTAGCTGTGATCTGACATCCAGGGTAACTGCGCCACCTCATGGTTCCCAAAGTCAGAGTCCAAAGGTGGGAGTTCACAGTGTGACTCATGTTCACTAAGCGTCTTCACAGCCACCTCTGAGGAAAGTTGTAGCAGCTTTATTCAAATCATCTCCTTTGCTAAGGCCAGGTGGGGATGTGCTCCATGGCTTACTGCCTTATTTTGACAATACTCAAAATAATCTCCAAAGGAACCATTATTCTTTTAAAACAAAATAAGAGCTGGAGATGACCTAAGGCACAGTTGTCTCAGGCCTGTTCTGGGACTGTTCCTTAGAGCACACACACATCCAGTCCCTGTGGCTCCTGCTGACTCTCAGCAGATGTAAGCTCACAGCCCAGCAGATCCCACCCTGGAGAAGGGCAGTCCCAGATTATCAGGGTCGATTTCCTTTTCCTTTGATCCACTTGAAATAATCTCTCTGGTTTGGCACCCCAGGCAGCCCTTCTTTCAGCCTTCTATTCTCACCCTTCACACTTGAAGCTGATTGTTAGCTGTGTATCTTACAAGCTGTCAGTTGGACATTCAGACCTGGATTTTCCCAGTTTTCCCTCTGTAAGAGATGTGGTGGGAGTAGTTTTCATCTGCTTAAGTCCAGCACAAGGTAGTCACCTAGGGGTTTCACATAGTGGTCTCCCAAAAGGGAGAGCAGGATATCACCAGGGTTAATCAAATCCACTCCCAGATGGCTACCCAACAAAGTCCTTGGACCCTCTTCTGGGATGCTCCATTTGTCCCTCCTGCTGTCTCCTCTATAACCACGTTCAGCCATGCAGATTGCATTTCTGTGGATGATTTCCCTTTATCTCAGTTATCCAGCACCAGCCCTTGTCTGCAGTGAGATAACAACAATGATCACCGTTAATTTATGACAATGTCATGCACACTGTGTGTCCACATATTACTGACTCTTGGCATGGGTAGTCCCTGGCACCATGAAACACATGTACAGTGCAAGAAAATGGAAATCTGATGTATCCTAAATCTAGATGAAGCTACTATTTTTCGAATTTTCCCTCCCTGCCTCTACACCAGTAGAAAGTTCTCCTCCATGCCTTTACACCAGTAGTTCATGAAAGAAGGCTTTGGGAGAAGATGCAATTTGCAGTAATGGGCCCAGAGCCATTTTGATTGTTGTTCTGCCTCGTCTTCCTTATTCCCTTTGCTTGTCATAGAATCATAGAATCCCAGAATGGTTTGGATTGGAAGGAACCTTAATGCTCATCCAGCTCCACCCCCTGCCACAGGTAGGGGCACCTTCTACTACACCTGGTTGCTCCAAGTCACATCCAACTGTCTTAAGGTGATTTTATGATGATACTCTACTCCCTAATCATCTTCTTTATGCCCAGAAATGGCTGCTGTAGATTTAAGATGGGCCTGGGGGAGGGGCAGGGAGCCCTGGGCTCTTGCAGGGGTTTTATTCAAAGCCCCTCTCCAGACCGTGCTCGGCAGCAGCAGGGACTGGGATGTTACATTCTTGCTTTTGCTGGATTGGTTTTCACTAGCTTGAAGAAAGTTTTCTTTTTTCCCCCTCCCCTAGCCTGGAGGCTGTACTGGGAATAATTTTGGTGGCTTTTTTAATTTATTTTTTTTAACTGTTCTCAGCTTGGTTTTTGGTTTGGGGAGCCAGTATGGGCTGCTCCAAGCTGGAGACCTCAGAGAAGCTGAACCAGCTTGGAGAAAGGACACCAAAATCAGCTTTGCCTCCTGTGAGGGGGATACCAATGGCAGAGGATCATCAGGTTTCCCATCTGCTTTGCCCCAGGCTGCTGCTTGAACCCCTTTTCTTCTCCCTTCCTGGACACAAAAGGGCCCAATTGCCATTTTGCTTCCTTGGCCATGTCATCAGCCTGTGTCCATCCTGTGTCTGTCCTGTGTCTATCTTGTGTCCATCCTCCCCAGGCTTTTCTGAGTTTTTTGTTGGTTTTTTTTTTTTTGTTCTGGGAGGCAGGGGACAGGTGAAGGGTAAGTTTCTGGGAGTTCAATGTCTAGTATTTATTCAATCCTTTTCCATGCCTTGCAGGCACCCCCTTTTTTTTGTTAATGAACAGATTTTTTTCACTTTTACCCACTGGTATTAATTTCCATCATTGGCAAAAGGGATTACTGGAGTCCTTCTCTTTGGAGGAAACACTCATTTCACAGTGTTTTTCTCCTAAATTTGTCTCCAAACCAAGACACCAACCTGGCCTTGAACACTTCCAGGGATGGGACAGCCACAGCTTCTCTGGGAAACTTACGCCAGGGCCTCACCACCATTGCAGCCTATCCCACCTAATCCTGCCCTCTGGCAGTGGGAAGTGATTCCCCCTTGTCCTGTTCCTCCAGGTCCTTGTCCAAAGTCCCTCTGCAGCTCTCCTGGAGCCCCTTTAGGCACTGACAGGGACTCTAAGGTCTCCCTGGAGCCTTCTTTTCTCCCTGCTGAACACCCCCAGCTCTCCCAGCCTGTTTCCAGAATAGAGGTTCTCTAGCCCTCAGAGCATCTTCATAGTTTCCTCTGCACTTGCACCTGCAGCTCCCCATCTGTCTGATGTTGTGGGCCTGTCTTTTTCTCCTGGTACTCACCGGGCTTTAATGATCATTGCCATTAAATGAGAGCTGAATGCTGGGCTGTGATGTCACGTTAGTGCTGGCTGGGGGTGACAGCTGCTCTTACAGAAGCAAAATTCAGCTTTGAGAAAGAGATTTCACCTGCTTTGTTTGGGAATGCTATCCCAGGAATCACCAGGTAAGTTCTTCAGATCAAGTCAATTTATCAAGAGTGGGCTACTTGCAGTTTGGAAATCTCATCTCTGGTTTGACCCAAATACAATACAGAAAATGTGAACAGAACACCTACGAAGCATAAATGCAGATGTCCCTGTGTACAAACTCTTCACAAGGCGAAGGAGGAACCGGTTGGCGAAGCAACTGACACACCACCAAAGGAACCTATTTCAGGATATTTGAGAAGCCATTTACTCAAAAACTTTTCTGTATCCTTGCCATTACCATCCACAATGGTTACAATCTCCCACTTTGAATTCAGTGGTTCCTCCTGGAATGAAGAACTAGGTACAGTTGTAAAGCAGAGAGAAGTGACTGATAGCTCACTTGCTACCAAACTCCTTGACTTCATGCTTTGAGCAAAGTCATGAGATGCAAGATGTCCTTGGAAAGTTGGGAACATCAGCCCCAAGTAAAAGTGGTCCAATAAATACTGTTCTGCTTTTTCTTCACTCTTCCCCTGCCAGCTTTATGATTAAGTTCCTAAATACACTTAATATTCATGAAGCAAGGCAACTGAACAAACACATTAAAACTGTGACTTCTGCAGCTCATCTTAGCAGAACATCTTCTAAGGCAGGCATTTAAGCATCACAGTTGTCCAGCAAAAATGGGCACTGCCAAGGTCTGTCCCCTGGCCCCATGGCCAGATGGGATGCAAGGTTCTATACCTTTATCATTAATCTCTGTTTCTTTACAGAACAGGTTGGTCATGTCCATTCTCATCACCAGGAAAGCTGTTCAGCCTGTGCAACTACAGGACTGTTTGGTACTGTCCAAAGCTGTTCCAGGGACCTTGCATAAAATTTAACAGTCAGCTGTGACCTGCACTGGTTATTAGTATGGATGTAGCCAGGGAGTTTTATTTACTTGAAAGAACAGTGGTGCCATAGCCTCATCAGTGAACACTAGTCCAATCTTACCACTGGAGTGAGGACCAAGGAGTCAGATCAAGCCCAAGGGGTTGCCCAGGAGCAAAGAGAGACAAAGAGTGAAATGAAAACCTAATTGGTATTATAATTTATGATGAGGAGAAGAAAGATGTTTTTTTTAAAAACCCTCAGTCCCATGTCTTTTTCACTTTATATTGTGCTTATGGCCTTCTCTGTCGGAAAACCAGGCATTATCCTGCACAATGCCTATCAGCATCTGTCTGGAATCAGTTACAGAATGGATGAGCTGACAGGGACTAGAAAAAGTGTGTCATGTTCCCATTTGAGTTCCAGTTCCTTGCTTTAATTTAATGAAGCAATGAGACAATTTGGTGTCTTCATGCCTGTGGCTGTAACATCCTGTCTCCATCCATGATCAAAGGAGTCCAGGCACAACAGGCTTTGGAGTAGGTTGTAAGAATGACTAAATGAAAGTCAATGAGCTGGATGATGAATTAGATCAAACTAGATAATTAAGCTAGAGACAATCAGACTTCAAATAAAGGAAAAATCCCCATGTAAGTCCTCTTAAGTCCTAAGGGGATTATCAGTTCTCTAGGAAAATGCACAGATAAAGCCATTTTATTCTGTGGATAAAATCCAAGATTTAAGGGCAGAGGGGTGTTTGACTATTTGCTTCCTGGAAACAGTCTCAATGCTGGAGCATGATTTGCATGGTTTTCTTACTTGGCGTGCCACAGGAACTCATGCAGTGCAGTGTCATCTCTGTCCCCGAGAACTTGTCAAGCATTTAAATGTCACAAGCTATTTTGGTCACTATAGCTATTCCCTGCTTTAAGATGATAAAACTGAGGGGTGGAGATGTTCAGTGCATTACCTGACCCACAGTGGAGTGGGAAGGTATTCCTTTGCAATCCAGAACAGTACTCAGGCCTACGCTGAGTTTTGCCACTGACCCAAGTCATAATAAAGGAAGCAAAGAGAATAAATGTGGAAGGCAGAAAAGGGATTTGCACTCAATACACATCAGTTTTAGGCACAGCTTTTCCTTTATTGGGAGCAAGTAAAGAGAGGAGACACCGACACATCCTCCCCTTCTCAGGTCTGTTATTTGGGATGCCATATCAGCATCAGCCCAAGCTCTTGGGGATCAGCCCAAACTCTGGATCCCACCTTCTAGTCCAGCAGCCACTGGTATTTCCCTCAGGCTGAGTGTGCTGTCATGTTTGTTCAGAAGATATGTTGACCATTTTTGTCAGTCCTAGAATTCATATCATACAGTTGTTTGTCAAAGCCCCACCTATCCTGTAGAGCACTTCCTTTCTGATAATTGCTACTGAGATACAGAGCTAAATAATGGAAAGGGGAGAAAACTCTCACCATTGTCTTGAGGGAAGTCTGTTAAAACATGAACTCTGATATTTTCTTCCAAGCTCCTCCTGTGATAAGCTTCTGAGGATCCCTGGAATTTCCTTGCATTTGGACACTGTCCTGAACTGTTGTCGGAAACATAGTGAGATTAGGAAGGTGCCATTTGGTGCTGAACGATTCTCAGTTTTGTCAAGAATGTGAATGGAAACACAGGGTGGTGAGCTGCTCTTAGTCTACAGCACTCGTGCATATGAGATCCAAGGAGAACAAACACCTTGGAAATGAGCAAAGACACCACCAGGGAGATGGGCTGCAGAAGATAATCAAAATATCAAAGTAGAAAACAAGTGCTTCAAAATAGGATCAGTGATGGATGACAGCAAGAGTCATATTCCCACTGTGACACTTGAAAAAAAGGAGGCAGATGAGAAAGTTCTCACTGACTCTTTGTGTTAAGAAGCATTATTAATCAAAAATGATCCCCTAGGAATTAAAAGTTACAAGCAAGTTTTGTCACAGCTGGATTTCCACCATGGTATCTGCTGTTCACCAGGGAAAGCAGCTCATCCCCTACTCAGTGAGGCCAGCAGGACATCTAGTGGCAGAATAACATTGAAATACACAGGAGAATTTACTCGACTCTGAAGACTTGCTTCATTTTTTATACAGCTCGATTATCACCTTCTTTCAGCCACACATGTAAAGGACTGGTTGAAAGCTCAACGATACATTTTGAACTGATCAGCTGAAAAAATGTATTGAAATAATACTTTCCTATATCTTCCAAACTCCAGTTTATGGAGATAAAGCACCACTATAACTACTATGTTTCCTGCCTGTCCTCAGCCTCCCAAGACACTGTTCACCCTCTCTCCTTTTTGAGGAGTTGGACAAATCACTATTGTGTCTGATTCTGGTTATGGTTTTTGCCTACAGGTGAAGGATTCTATATGCCATTGCTGCTGATTGACGTGATCCTGTTATACAGCTTAGAAAAGTTTTTTTTTTCCATCTCTTCTGTCCAAAAATGGTTTTTAAGAGCTTTTTTTTATTTTGGCTTTCATGTCAGTGGATTTTGTTTAAAGACTCACCAATTATGTTGAACATCTTTGTGCAGCTGTTCCATTTAGTCCAAGCTTGTTCTTCACTGGACACAAACCAGTCACTATTCAGCTTTGGCAGCTGCTTAAAAAACAAAACAAAACAAACCCCAAACGAACAACCCCACTCCCCAATCTTTGCAATGGTGAGATTAAATTTCTTAGTGGAGCAGGAAATACTGCCATTTTACCTGCAGTGAATCACAGAATCATAGAAAGGTTTGAAAGGGCCCTTAAAGATCACCTTGTTATACACCCCTGCCATGAGTAAGGACACTTTTCACTAGACCAGTTTGTTCCAAGCCCTGTCCAACCTGGTCAGAGCCACTTCTAGGGATGGGGCAGTCACAGCTTCTCTGGGCAGCCTGTGCCAGGGTCTCCCCACCCTCAAAGCATTTCTTCCTAATCTCAGTCTACCCTGCTTCACTTTAAAGTAATTTCCTCTTGTCCTATCAGGTTCATAATCTGAGTTACTTTTGTTAAAATCTGTAGTCCTTACTTTGCATTTATTCTACAGTCACAGACAATGGTAAATCCATAATGGTTAATCCAATGAATGGTGCAAATGAAAGATGAAATATGTGAACACTGTCTAGGACTAGGTAGTCTAACTCTAGGTAGGAATTCTCACTTTCATAATGACTTTGCCGGGTTCACAAGAGACCTTTGGCCAATAATGGGCGATTGTTGCTGCAATAACAAGACAGTTGCTCTACCAAGAGTGGGATGTGGCCCAAATTCTAATGGGAATTTAGCAATGTTCAGTACTGCTATGGCTAAAGTAAGCAATCAAGAGCTAAAGTAAGCAAATCTCTATTTATTACCTTGTCTGTGGTACCCAACTACATCCATGGTCTTACCCCAACTAATTTGCAACTGAAAGCCAGTAAACTGCTAGCTTGGTTTGGAAAAAATCAAATTTAAGCTTTGAAGTCAATTAGGCATCACAAAGTGAAACACTGAAACACCTAATCACCTGCTGGTTTGGGTCAAAGAGACAGCTAGGGGAGGATGTTCACCTTAGAAGGGGCTGCTGTTGTCCCCTCTCCTGCACAACACAGACTGCAAGATCCCTGCAGAGAGCAGCAAACAACACCCACCCTCCCTGGGCTTGCACCTCAAGGCAGGACACAGCTGGAGCTACAGCCAACCTCTCTCCACTAATGCCTCTGCACCCAGCTGGAGTACCATGCTACAGTAAAATATCTAATTTAACTCTGAAGCCTTCACATGATAAAGAATCCATCCTGCTTTTATATGACCTTCTCTAGTGCTAATTAATCACCCTGTTGACACCCTGCCTTCCTTGTCAAGTCCTTGTCTCCAAGCCTGCAGTCTCCTGTTAACTCCTGCAGTCCTTCTCTCAGAGCCTGAAATGTTATAATTTATGGCTTACACATTTTTATGAAGGACTTTTGCCCGTTATAGCAAAACTGTATAACAAAAGCTGCATGGAAGACCACCACACCCTGAGTGGTCCTCCTGACTGAGGCCCTGGACTGCAAGTTGATAGAGATAAGGTAAAATTATTCAGGTCTGGGCTGGTGGAGAATGCATTCACAGGAGGATCAAGCCTAGCACTTTGGGGTGGAGATGGCAGCCTCAGTTCTATCTGCTGCCAGGCTCACACAGACCCCCACATCAAAGAGGGGAGGAAGAGAGGTTTTGGATGTGTGGTGAAGTAGCCTCTGGTCCGAGGCAGTGAACCCATCCTCCACTGTGCAGACCAGCTCAGCTGTGGGGTCCCCACTCCAGGAAAGCTGCATCTCCAGGACAGCAGAGGGGGTGTCATGGCCCATCAAAGCCTCCCCCACAAAGGGCTTCCCAGACCCTGCACCAGACTGCTGCATGTAATGCAAAATGATGCAACAGATTCAGACTCTTGCTAGGCACAGTGTCAAACCTACCCCCCTCAGGGCCTTCCCGTCTGCCTAAATTTGTATTAATCCATTGGATTCTATACTCTTCGGTGCAGGGGACTCTCATCACCAAGAAGATGAGATGGAGGGAAGTGACGATGCTGGAAATGATACAAAGTTTAAAAATTTTCATGTATCTTTTTTTCAGTTTTGTTCCCCATTGCCCCGGGGGAAGGGAATTGAAGCTTCTTTTCAGGGGACTGTTCTACCAGGAGAGGTCTAAGGAGCTTAACATCCCAACATGCTGGGAGTAGCACAGAAGATACACAAAAGATAACAACCATTAATGACCATCCACCCCTGGCATGGTTGGAGACACCTGGGCTGGGGAAAAAAAGAAGATAGGAATGAAAACCTAATCAGCATTGGAGGTGAAGGAATCTGGATTCAATAGGAAACCAAATACTAAGAACTGCACAACTTGGGACCAATGAACATTGAACCAATGAATTTCTATGGGTTTTGACTGTGGAAAATATATGAAAAAAATCTAGTAAAATCCATGTGTGATGGAATGATTTTCTCTGCACTACCTGAGCAATGTGTGGATGAAATTATTTCTGTTGCACATCCTAGCCAGAACAACATCCTGGCCAGAATAAAGTAATGCCTTGATTCTCTAACAATAAAAATGTCATTGGAGAATTTTTTTGTTTGTTTTTCCCACAGTTTTTGTGACAATGAGACATCTTTGGGACACTCAGAAAGGTCATGTGTTTTCTACCTAACCCCTGTCACACACTCTTTCCTTTCCTTTCCTCGCCTCTCCTCTCCTCCCTTTTCCTTTTCCTTTTCCTTTCCCTTTCCTTTTCCTTTTCCTTTCCCTTTTCCCTTTTCTCTTTTCCCTTTCATCTCCCCTTTTCCCTTTTCCTTCCCTCTTCCCTTTTCCCTCTTCCTTTTTTCCCTTTTCCCCTTTTTCCCTTTTTCCCTTTTCCCCTTTTCCCCTTTTTCCCTTACCCTTTTCTTTCATTTTCTTTCTGCCTTTTTTACTTAAATAAAAAATGTATTTTTTTTTTGCATCCAGATCTAACCTTGTTTGTTTTTAATTAAGTTTTGGAGTATATTTTGAACCTTTCTGCGTTCAATGTGTTTTATTCACAGACTTAATTTTCTTTGCTTTTCTGTGTTTACACTGGTTCATAACGCCTTCTCTGTAGACAGGCAATAACCTGAGGGCAACCAGCATCTCTGCAGTATTAGTTGCTACATCTCTTGCAGTAAATATCTTGGGTCCTGCTTTGTTCCAAAACCCTTCAAAGGAAAGATCAGCTGTATAAGGACAAAAACACTATCCAAAGCTATAATCAGTAATATTATAGCCTCCTTAAGGGAGGCTATAAATACCTATGGCTTTATGTGTGGCTGCACTTCAAGCTACTATGAAGAAGGAAGAGGAGAAAGCTTTTGCTTCAGGCATCTCACCTTATAATAGATCCTAAAGAGCGGTTTGTGATTTTCCCTGTGGTGTTGAGTCTAGTTCAGTGTCTGCACAAAGATAGTGAGCTGCAGTTTTAGTGAGAATGACAATTTTAGTGATACTGCAAACCAAAGGGGCCCATCATTTCCCAAAAGAAAAAGAAAAAAATACAATGGAGGAATTGCCTAGGATGGCTTCTCATTTGGGAATGGGGAAGCCACAAAATAAGTAACTGCTTAGCTCACAAAACTGGGAGGATCTCTTTCTCTGTACTATTGCTCTAATATAGGAACCAGTGAATGTGGATTGTCACTTGATACTTCATTTCAGTGCAAACATGAAGAGTTCAAATCTACAACAAATCTAGCTCCAAGTACTTCTTCTGGACAGACTCGGCTGCTCTTCCCAGAAACCCCTTTCTTCTCTTCTCTCATCATTATTGGACTTGCTTTCAAAATGTCAGCCCATGAGGTAAAGGAAAATGTGTGGCCAGAGACCAGAAGACTCTTAGGTTTTACAAGGCTCCCTGGCACCAATTCCAGCTCATGAGCTATTGCTTCTCACTCCTTAGGAAATATGAAAAGTCAGTCCAAAAAGGCCAAGGGAGAGTCAAGACAACCTCTAAACTATCAAAACCAGGCAATTTGTCTAAATATTTAGAAATGACCACTGAAGCAGACAATCACTTACTGAGAGCAGGTAACCAAGAATTTTATTTCATAGAATCACGGCACCATAGAAGAGTTTCAGTTGGAAGTGATCTTAAAGTTCATCTTGTTCCACGCCATGCCATGGTCAGGGAAAATAGACCAGGTTGCTCCAAGCTTCCTCCAATGTGGCCTTGAACACTTCCAGGGTTTCTCTGGGAAATGTGTGCCAGGGCCTTACCACCCTCATAGCCAACAATTTCTTCCTAATCTCTAAATTAGGAATTAAATCTCTTCCTTAAATTCACCCACCTTCCATTTAAAGCCATTCCCTCTTATCCTGTCACTGCACACCCTTGTCACAAGTCCCTCTCTAGGTTTCTTGTATTCCAATAAAACCAGTTATTACAGTCTTGGAATCCCTTTGATGGTCTTTCAGTGCCACCATTTCCCAGAATAGCTAAAGTACTCAAAGATCTGAAATTATATGAAAATAAGGCATTTTAATGGCATCTGATTTTTAAAGGCACTGTCCATAAACACAGCTAGGGGCAGGGGGCTGCAAATCAACAAGCTAAAACCTGAGGCATCCATCACCAGCCTCATTATAAAATCTGGATACACTTGCCAGTAATAGATGCTCTCTCTTCTGGTTTTCCTTGCACATCCCTAGTTGTTCTGAGCACATTGGGATTAATGCAAAAGAAGGTGGTTGTTATTTAAATACAGGTGGGTCTCTGCAGACAACTCAGTAGGGCCATGCTGAAGGCTGCCAAGCAGCAATTTAGCATTGTCTCTGTTTGCACAGTGACTTGGAAAGCATAGAAGAAGGAAATGTTTTCTCCATGACATACTATGGGCTGTGTACAATCAGCATCCTTCCTCAGCAGCTGCACTTCATAAATGTCGTCAGCAGCCTGAGAGTCCTTTAGGGCTGCCATTGTCAAGAATGACTCTAAAGCAACCATGCAGGGACAACATCCCTGCACCAGAATCCCACTGGTCACATTACAATGAGTCCTTACATGACTGGGCTGCAAGACTGAATTCTTCAGAATTAATTCAATTTCAGCTGTGTATCGGGAATCAGCAGGTCTAGTGATTTAGTAAGCTATCCAGTCCTCGTATATGCATCATATTTAAAACCTAAAATAATCCAAATATGCCTGACTTTTCAGTAGGAAAAGAAAAGTAAATTAATTACACTGCCTGTCTGCTAGAATATACTAAACTGCCAGGCAGAAATGGTGATAACAGTTTTTTGCATGCTCTTACTGTTCCTAAACTTCATATTTTTAGCCCAGTTTCTAAAAGGAAAACAAGTTTTTAAACCCTGTAAATGTCTTAGGCTATTTGTGTGAGCTTATCAAGGTTCCACTAGAATCTTTGAACCACCTGGCCAATTTCATACAAATATGGGAAAGGAAGATGTGTCCTACAGAGCCACAAGAGACAAAGACTCTAAAGTTCATCTTGCTAGAGCACACAGCTGGATGTGGACTTACCCTTTATCAGATAGAGAAACAACATAGGTGAGCTCCCCTTGGAAGGGAAAGCAAAATGAAGCTTCTTTGGCTCTGCTAATCCCAAAGCAACTTAATTCTTCTGTCACACCAGCAGTCCCCACCTGGGTTCCCATTTCCTACCCCAATCCTGTGCAATCACAGTGACAAAGCGACACTTTGCAAAAAACCAAAGAGAATTGCCAGTAATTTTTCATCCATAATGGGATACAGGCCCAGTTTATTCCTAAAAGGAAAAATAAATAAACTCAGGAAACAGCCAGAGCTGTTTCACAGACTTCATTGCTCCAAGCCCTGTCCTGGCTGGCCTTGAACACTTCCAGGGGTGGGGCAGCCACAGCTTCTCTGGGAAACCTGTATCAGGGCCCCACCACCCTCACAGGCAAGAATTTCTTCCCCATATCCCATCTAACCCTGCCCTCTGGCAGTGGGAAGCCACCCCCTCTTGTCCTGTCCCTCCAGACCTTTATCCAAAGGCCCTCTCCAGCTCTCCTTGAGCCCCTTTAGGCACTGCCAGGGACTCTCAGGTCTCCCTGAAGCCTTCTCTTCTCCAGGCTGAACAGCCCCAGCTCTCCCAGCCTGAGTCCACAACAGAGGTGCTCCAGCCCTCAGAGTATCTCTGTGGTCTCCTCTGGACTTGCTCCAGGAGCTCCATGTCCTTCTGATGTGGCCCCAGAGTTGGAGGCAGCTCTGCAGGAGGGGTGTCACCAGAACAGAACAGAGGGGCAGAACCACTTCCCTGACCTTCCTGCCCATGCCGTGGGATCAGCCCAGGACACAGCTGGCTGTCTGGGCCAGTGCACATGGTCAGGTCAGGTCAAGCTTGGAAGCAGGATCAATGTACACTCCTGGAGATGAGGAGATGGCTCCAGGATTCCTGGTTGGCTAAGGGACACAGTTTGACTCACTTTGTTCTATATGCAAAAGACCATGTAAATACTAATCATAGATACTCACATGACCCCCAATTTCTGGAATATTTTCTATGTAGTTGATTTATTTGCTTTCATAAAATCTCTGATATAAGGCCCAGTTATCTAATATGTGACTATGACCTCCATCTGGTCACAGGAAAAATTTTCAGTGAAACAGGACACTCTATCAGGGTGTCCCAAACCTCTGCCTAGTGCCATAAAACAATGTCTCTACCCCAGTAAACGTACAGATCTGACATGACGAGAGATAGCAGAAACAAGACAAATAATACTTAAAGAGAAGGGGTAGCAGGGGTGAGTTAGTTTGGGGTAAATGAATGCTCAGTTCATGGTATTCATAAAAACTAAAAAGACAGCCCCTCCTAACATGAGTATCCATTTGGATGTATGCCTTATCAGCAGCGGACAAGGAAGGATCACTGGCAGGTGAAGAATCTTAGAAATTCATTCCATGTGGCTTTGGTTATTTAAGCAACTACTTCTCTCTGACAGCACTCTCCCCTCACCGTGACAGCAGTGTTTGAATGGTTCTGCTTCACCTCTTCTTCTTCACATCAACATGCCCAAAGATGGCTCCTCTGCAGAAAAAAAGGTGGAAACAAGTTGGTGACAGGAGTGTGAGTGTAAGGAAGGTGCATAGGTAACATCCATTTAAATTATTAAATATCCAGAGTTGACTCAGAAACCTAGCTCCCATGTTAATCTAATTGGAAAAAAAAATTAATTAATTTCTTTATTTCCAGTAAATCAGTATTTCCTGAAATTGTGATACCTGAGCTGAGCACAGGGTGCTCAAAGTGCCTACAAAGACCAGAGACCTGTATGACACCAAAGCAGGCCATGCTTAGCAAGATTTACCATTCATACAGATTAGTAGGTAGTGGCATCTAATGATACAAATCAACAATTTAAAAGCTGATAGCCAGAGCAGAGAAGACAAAGAGACATGCCAGTGTAAAGCATAGAACATTTTTTCATCAGTTTGAGATGTATAAGGTCACCTTTTCCCCAGTGTAGTTCCCTGCACATGCAAGGTTGCAGGAGGAAAGCACAAATCTTTATTTAATATTTGAAGAATATTGTTGTTTGAAGAAAAATGAAAAGGAACTTGCCACTTATCTACATTTGGGTTCCATAAAAGTATCATTTTAGGATTAGGGGAAAAACAGAATGCTAGGTGAGAAAAATTATGGGTTTATTTAAACAGCAAATCTAACCCAACATATCTTGCAAATATATCTTGTTCAGAACAGAAAAAAAGTGGTGTAAAGATCAGAAGCAACAACTGATCAACATGTGAACTGAAACTGAGAAACAAAGGTTACTTTGTAGACAAACAAAATGGAGGACTGTTGGCCTGAATTCGGGAAGGGGAAATGAAAAGGTGTAAAGAAGAAAAAATACAGCACATGTAATATTTAATAACTGAAATGTAGTACAGTCAG
Source organism: Sterrhoptilus dennistouni (assembly GCA_013397095.1). Lineage (NCBI taxonomy): Eukaryota > Metazoa > Chordata > Aves > Passeriformes > Zosteropidae > Sterrhoptilus > Sterrhoptilus dennistouni. The sequence goes on from VWZU01013199.1 coordinate 22,892, forward strand.
ATTTTTTTATTCTCCAATCCACCATTAAAATAAGTGGATATATCAAAAAGGCAAATCTTGAAATAGTTTAGAAATACTTAAATTCCTCAGTATCTACAGAAAGCCACCTGGGGAATGAAATAAAATACCAACATAACTAAACAAGGACAGCCACACTGCTCTATTCAGATGCTGAATTTTGTTCCTCAGTGGAGATCTTCAAAGTCTGTACTTTTTCCTGCCTTTGACTGTGCATGCCCAGCTTGACACCACTTTCAAACTCCTTTCCACAGAGAGGGATAGTGCTAAACAATTTCTAAAACCCACAGCCTTTCAATACACCTCCAAACGGAAAAAGTAAAACACAGGCAACTAAGAACACTGACCTTCAAAACATGACCTTAGAGGGAAGCAAGTTGGGTACAAAACTACGACACATGCAGGCACAGAAAAATGGCACCTAGATCTGGAAAAAGACCTGTCCTCCTTGCAGCTCTTTGCATATCAGTGAGTTCTGGAAGAAAAGAAGACCAGTGAGACTTGAAGGATCACATCAGCAAGGTGTTCAGGAGTTTATGCATACCTTGAAGAAGCAAATAGGCTGTGTCTGCATTCTCAGCACTTTTTTTTCCTTGACGTTTCCAAGGAGGAATGTTGTACTCTCAGATGGGAAACTGCATCCTGGTTCTACTGTAATGTCCTGCCTGAAGGGCACAAAGAATTAGGACTGACACCACTGCAGGTGGAGATGGAGAAGACCAGGATTCCATTTGGGCTTAGTTCTGGTGCAGAATTTACACAACTTCCAGCATCACACTACCAATGAAATGGCGCCCTTGATCTCTCTCACGTATCTCCCCACCCCTCTCCCACTTCCCTAATAACCCAAATCCATTTCCAGTAGTTCCCAAGTATCTTTCCTTCACCGTGACAGCAAGTGCTTATTGCACAGAAATGTCTGTATACACGAGGAGCTTCCAGGAAATGCTTCACTAGGAAACATCTATGAAGACTGTAGTGGTGTTCCAGGAGTAAGACAGAACAAAAAAACCTCAAGGTTCTGGTGAGTTGTCCTCAATCTCTGTGTCCTGGTGACAACAGATGCTGGAGACGTCTGGCTGCCAGAATCTACTTGCTAAGAAATCACCCTGAGGTTTGGGGGCCGTGCAAAAGGTATTCTCTTGCTGATCTCCTAGAGGTTCTTCCAGGAGCAAGGAAAGACACTTCCTTGCCAAGGTCCTCAGATGTTTGCTGCCTGAAGAGGTGACAAGCTGAATTTTCACTCTAACAGTGGTGTGTGTGGTCCCAGCTCCAACTGTAGACTGCCACAGATGACAAGACACTTAGCAGTCCCCTCTCAGTGAAAGATGCTGTGAGTCACCTGAAACTATTGGCAGGTGTGCTGGGCTGCCTCCAGCACTGGCTTTCACAGAGATCTCAATTTTTTAATGTAAGTCAGTGTTTCTTAGTACCTTTTAATAAAGGTGGAGCTGCCACCAGCCCCTCTCTTGGGTGCTCTAAGAGAAGCCTGGGCTCCAGCTGGGACTCCATGTGCCAGGCCAGAGCATGGTATTGTAGCAAGAAGGCACCCAAGGAGCTGCCTATATAAAATAACTATTTTTAAAAAGCGTATTTTTATTATAGTGTTGCTCTTTGGAGCCTGCAGCCATGAGGGTTTGAAGAAGGTCTGTAGATTGCTTGGGTGGCCTTTGGGGATGGCAGCAGCCATCATCTACTCTGCACCTCAAATTCTACAACTAGAAAACAAATTTCTTCCTAGGGTATTTATGTCAGCTAACATGCATGGGGGGCTTTTGGGAGCCTTATGCAACACAGGAGCATCCTTTACTCTAAGATCACATGAGCAGTTTACTCACTGATATTTTTTACTCTGATACACTAAGAAAAAGAGGAATAGGGAATTGCAGGGACATATGCACTGTCACTTCTGCTTCTCAACCTCCCTAGTACTGCACTAGTACTCGCATTGACCATAAACACACTTCCAGGGATAACTCTTGCCAGCTAAAACAGAAGACCCACAGGCATGTGGGTTTTAAGAAAAAAGCAAGTTTGCTGCAGGAAAATAAATAATTAGAAACACTGCACAATATGGCAATAATAAAATGAACAATTAATGTGTTAAGGAACATGCACATTGAATTCTATTTGATTTACAGTGTTATTTTTCAAAGTAAAGAACACTTATAAAGAACATGCACATGTTTTGAAACTGCTGTAAATGTGTTCAAAATTTCCAACTCCTTTTTTTTTTTTTTTTTTGCTGATGTCTCAGTAATTACGTTTAGGCAAACGTTGGGGATATTCCTATTCCTTGTTGGAACTGCTTTCCTTAGGGAAAGTAGGCAGCACTACACGGAATGTTAAGCTTCTTTGGGATAAAACCTATATTCTAGGTTAGTGGCTGTTTCTTGAAACAGATACAATAAAGAGATTTATTTACCTCTGCTTAAGAGTAATTGGGATATTTCTGGCCACTCTGAGATTTTTCACTGTTGCACAGAAAGTGTGGAAGACAGAATAGCTGCACCTAGAATCCTTAAGTAGTTCTGCTCATCCACTTCTTTACAGCATAACTTTGGCACCCGAACAAGTGGATACAGGATTTCTGAAGACAATGACAGAAATAACACAAGAGACAAAATGATACATGCTCCTTTTCCAAGTATCAATACTGGTTTCTAGCAGGAATTCTCTGCATGGGAAAAGGAAATACATTTTGTGTATTAAAACAAGCATTGCGTTCAAGAGCATGATAGGCTGAGCAGTTATGGAAATCCACTTTCACTAAAAACTGTATCTGAGCAGCAATACTTACACTAATTTTAACAGACCAATTACTTCATTACATAGAATGTACCAAAATGCCAGGTCAAACCAAGGTAAATAGCTCACATATACCTTGGAAATACATGCTATCCTGAATTGACAGAATGTTTAAAAACTGTAATTCCTGGTCTCCAGAATCTCTTCAACGAAACAGAATCCAAGTTTATCTTCGGTGATTGTTCCATTTTCAGACACATTTGTATCGGTCTCAGACCTGCTCTAGCAGAACTGTATAACTGGATTACATTTGCATTCTTTCTATGCACCCCTAGAAATCAGATGGGAAACAGTGTAGGGTTTTTTCTGTGGAGGAAAAGAGGAAAGGGCAGGGACAACTTCCACTAGACCAGATTGCTCCAAGCTGTGTCCAGCCTGGCCTTGGACACTTCCAGAGATGGGGCAGCCACAGCTTCCCTGGGCAACCTGTGCCAGTATTTTACCACACACACAGACAAAAATTTTGCACATCTAATCTTAATCTCCCTTCATGTAGTTTTCAGCATACTACCAAATCACCACTATTAGGACTAACTCCTATAGGTGTCAAAAAAATCAAGAGATTCCTCACCAACAGGACAAATTGTAGGAGCTCCTGATTTATTACAGACAAGCTAAATATCTCTGTGAAAGGCAGTGCAAAACCAAAAGATTGAGCCAGGTAATTAGCAACATTCATCACAAGCATGTGCCTTCAGCTGAGCTCCAGCAGACACTTAGTAATTAAGCAGAGTTTTACTGCGCTTCCCTTCTCCAATTTGTCTCAGTACATTGGCTAGAAAGGCCTCATTTACACAGTCAGAAAGCACTCTTCAGCTCTTTTGACCAATTCTATGGTACTGAATATCAATTTTCTTTCTCTGATTGTACCTATAAGTCCAGGCACATCCAATCTGACTTTACTGACACAGGGCTCGTGACCTCTGAGGTCATCAGCACCACCTTGCTGTGTTTAGCAGGGGAACTCACAGAGCAGAAGATGGGAAACTCTGCATCAGGAGCTGTAGTGACAGGACAAGGGGGAATGGCTTTTAGCTAAAAGAGGGGAAATTTACAATAGATATGCAGAAGAAATCCTTGACTGTGAGGGTGGTGAGGCCCTGGCATAGATTGCCCAAAGATGCTGTGGCTGCCCCATTCCTGGAAGTGCTCAGTGCCAGGCTGGACAAGGCTTAGAGCAACCTGATCTAGTGGAATGTGTCCCTGCCCACGGCAGAGAGTGGAACTGTATGAGCTTTAAGGTTCCTTCTAACCCAAACCATTCAATTTTTGATGTTTGATTTAATAAGTAAGTTATAAAATTGTCATGCATCAGGATAGCTACAAAACTTTACTTTTGAACCATTTCAAATTTAATCTCTTTCTGCCTGATTGTCAGAACTTCCATCAGTACGTAGTTAGTGCTATCTCGAAATACTTTAAAACATTGCAGAACATGCAGAAACAATGAAGAAAAAATTGCTAAAATAAAAGGTACCTTTACAGAACACATTCCCAAAGGCACAGCTTTACTAAGAAATCCAATGCTATATAAAAAGCAATTAATATTTTATTTTAAATTTCCATAAACTGTACAAAAATGCTTCATTCTCACCAAAAATAACAGCAATATTTTCAGTCTTACTTCTAGACAAACAACAAACTCTTATTTTAACCTTTCCAGAGTGAGTTTACAAATAAACATACTATAAGATGCACGGGTTTGCGTCAGAGTCTGGGCAGAGCAAACAGATTTAAACATTTGTGAAATATATTTTAAGTTTTTAGTGTCTTTTAGGAATTTAAATACTCCTACCATGCCTGTTAAGCCTAAAGAAAAAAGTTTTGTGTCTGACACAAAGGAATGTAAACAGTCATCAAGAGATTAAAGAGGTTGACTCTTCCAACAAAACCATAAAAGTACCCCTATATCACTGACATTCACTTTACATTGAGACCTGTCCACAGCACGGGGATCGTGCAATAGCTGAATCCACTCTCCAAAATGCCACTTAAATATACATCAAAGACTTTCTTGAAAGTTTGCGTTTTAAAAAAAATCCTAAGTAACAGAACCTAAATAGATTATACTCTTTTTAATAGTTTGAGTTTCTTTCTTATCCTAATTCATCAGTGAATATGTAACAGCCTCATCCGATCTACAATCATAATGTACTTTTTCCACGATGCAATAAAGTAAACGAGCACCTAGTTCAGCCAATCAGATGTAGAAAGCACCTCTGTCAAGAGCATGGGCTTGTGTCAGGCTTGATTTTGTTTGCCAAACACATTTAGTATGGACTAACAATACATAATTTAGGTCATTGACCACAGCTTGTTCAGCCCAAGGCCTACAATGGAAACACAGTTGCAGTGATTTTTTTAAGATTTCAAGGGTTTTTTCTCCCCAGCTTTGAAACTTAATTAAGAACAAGCTGTTCCAATAGATTAGTTAGAGCTTAAAAAGTTAGGCATCATTTGTTACTTCAGAATTGTTAGAAGGAATACAGTCTTGAAATTCCACTTTATCTGGATAGAGTTTAATATAAGTGTCCACCATCAAATCTAAGTCATGTTTTATGTCAAAGTTTATGTTCAGCAAAGCAAGGTTGCTTGACCTTTGCCCTGTCAAGGTGTTTTTCAGGTATGCCTTTAAGCGCTTTCGTCCTATTCCGTATTTTTCATTCTCCACTTTCATCAGTGGAAGTAAGCACAAGACTTTAAGCAGTGCATAAACATTAGGGAAAAACTTTATGTCGGGCAAGTGAAGTGCTTCATAAATAGTAGCTGGAAGTTCAATATCTTTTCCTCTGTGCTTCCACTTGATTCTCCAACAATGAAGCTCAGCAGAAAGCGTGTCTGGATGGGGCAAGTCATTTTTGAACATGTCAGCATGATGCTCCTCAGACGTGTTGAATTTCAGCTGTCCCATGACTGAGGGCACTAACGATAAACATTTAAGAGCTTTTAAATGTTGTTCTGAGAAAATATCTTTTAATTCTTGAATAATATGCTCTATTGTTGGAATGCTTAGGATTTCTTTGTAGTAATTTTCTGATGTCATATCAGGGTCAAAGTTCCCCTGTTGTGTCCTGCGAAATTTTCCTGGGAGTTTAATTTGTACATCCAGTTTTGTAGCCAAATTTGTCGCTTCCTCAAACCAAAATTCATGGTAAACTTCAATATTCTCCATCACTTCATTCAAAGAGTGCAATACTGCTGTTAAGCTGCCAGCTGCAAAGAACACATCTGATGTTTGTCCCTGGAGATTTTTTCCAAATGCTCTCGTAAAAGACAGAACGTTTTTCATAATTACAATAGTGACAATGAAATCAAAATCTGTTAATGCACTTGAAAGTACAAAAGCTCGACCAACAATGAAGTTGTTCCACCTGACAGACAAGTCACTGCTCACAGCATCCAAGCAGAGTACCAGTGCTTGCAGGAGGTCCACTAAAACCTCAAAAGTATCATGCCTGCCTGTCCACTGAGAACGGCAGATCTTCTTCAACTCATTACCCTTCTCATTATTGTCCTGAAAAAGAGCAGAAATTGTATTGTCCAGTTCTACTAGTAATTGTGGGGACTGATTAAAAAGACAGCAAACTTCTTCCATTGTTCCTAATGCAATGGAAACGCCAACAACAGGAACAGATTTTGCCAGCCAAACATTTAAGGCACATGAGGAACACAGCGTATACACAGCTTGTGGATACTTTTCCAAGAGTCTTGTAGCCACAACTTTCATTTTAGAAGCAAATCCACTGGAGACAATGTAGGCTTGACCCCGACAGTACTCCATGTTTAGACCCCACTTTTCAGTAATAGTTGTGTGGAACTTAACAGCTAAAATTTCAGGATCAGCCTCATATGGTAAAAACCCTATGAATTCTTCTCTCAGGTTGTGAGAATCATCAACAAACCTCACTAACACTGGCAAATGTTCCTCTCCTGCTATGTCCACTACTTCATCAGTGACAATTGAAAAGAAGTGTGAGTCTCTTACTTCCCTCAGTGTCTCCTCTCTTACACAGCTTTCACAGATCTCAAGCATTTGTTTCTGCTGCATTTTCGAACAATACTCAAGGTTGACTGCAGTCATCTCAAACCGTCTCCTCAGAACTTCATCACCACCATTTATTCTGTATTCCAGTAGAGCCTGAAAGTTATCTGAAGTAAAAACACCTTCTGGAAGTTCATCAACATTATGACCGTCCAATGGAATATTTTGTTTACCCATTAGGATCAAAATTTCAAATAATGATTTAAGGTAATCTTTGTTTTCTCTTTCTTCCAGTGTTAAGGGGACAGCTTTTTCCTCTTGTTCTTCCCCTCCTTCCTCTGGGACAGTATTTTGTTCATTGTTTTCATTTGATTCTTGGGTTGGCTGTTTCCGTTCAAAAGCTTCATCAACTACAAAATGAAAAATACTGTTAGTGTCAAAAATAAAACATAACACTTACTTGCCCATTACCCTTAAGTTACCAGAGTCCAGAGAACTTTCTCCAGTTTAAAAGTGAATGAATATTTTGAAAACAATTTAGACTGGCTGGCTGAATCAAGAAGGAACTCAATTATCCTCCTGCTATATATAAACTAATACTTGAGTCCTGCATTACCTTGTCAACCTTAGCAAATAAAGTAACTATATCAATTATTTTGACCACTTACTCTTTTGCTGCTTCAATGTTCTTATTTCCTCTTCACTCTTAAAAAAAACAAACAAAAAGAACTTATACTGATGACAATGACTAACATGTGACCTTAAAATATTAACACATCAAGATCAGATACAAATACTGTAGATGAGACCAGTTAACATTTGCCAAAAAGTGCTAGGAAATCTAAGACCAGGAGGTTTCTTGAGGTAGTTTACTACTGCCAGAACATGCATCTACTAAATACAAGAGAAGAGTTGTATTAGGAGGTTCCTCAATAAGTGTAATTATTACTAAATAGATTCCATTAAATAGATTCTATTGCAATTTGATAATGTACTGCCAGTAGACAGAACTATCTTGGACTCCATTTTCAGTCAACAAATGCAACCAAACTCAAAAGGAAGTATTTAGAAATTGTCTATAATTTTTCAAGTGTAAACAGAGATTAGGAGTGGAATTCCTGTTAATTTTCAGTATACTTATAACCACAGAGACACTTTCTCCCTAAATGACACACAAGACACAATCCCACAAAAAAAATTTCTAAATCTTCATTTTATCCATGGATCATTTTTTCAGAAAAATAAGCTAAAACAAGCATGTCTGAATTGATTCATATTTCAGAAGTTAAATAGGTGAACCAAAAATCACAATCAATATGCAGCAAGAATTCTGGGATATCATGCTTCAGTTGTGTTTAGTTGGCACTGTAGTAACAAGGAAAAGAAAACTATACATTTCATTTGGATGACAGAATCAGCTCTGGATAAACACATTTAATTTTCCAGATTATTTCTTAAAGATTTCCTTAGTAGACAAAATTTTTATCATGCATTTAACCTATACTCAACAAAGAAGATACAGGAATAGGCAGCATGGAAAATACAAACGCTCAAGTGCTAAATATTTTTATTTGACATTTATGTGTAACAATTTCACATTCACTTACTTGCCTAGTTTCTTTTAATAAGAAACTAATGATTTTACATTAAAAACTTACCAGCTCTTTTATCCTTTTCCTATGTCTGCTGTGGGGATTGTTCAGGTGACTTGTAAGATCAAATATAGTTGGCACAGCATTATCCCGTAAAACCGTTCTGTACGGGCTCTGTAAGAAACCAGACCAGGGAAAATTTGAGAAATTTCAGACATTGTGCCCCTTTTTCCTCTCTTTCTTTTCTTGTTTATGTTTTTATTCTACAGTACTTTGACTTTTTGATGTTACCAAAGAGAAAGCTAAGCTATGTAATTTACCTTTCAGGGATATAAAAAGAACTTTGAAAAAAAGAAGACAGATACTACAGGAAACTCCAATCCAAACTGCAAATTCATTTTTTGGCCCCATTATCTTCATAGCAAAGACCATGGATGCAACAATCTCAATTTACTCCAATATTATAGGTTTTTTAAGAATAAATATTCTGGATAAAAAGACAATTATGCAACAGAAAGGAAACATTTTGTCACTGTTGTGTTCTGGGTTTTATCACTTATTTCACAATTCTAGAAACATTTCATTGTGAAAATGTTCAATTGTTTCTTTTTCTAGAACTATGAAGTGCACCAGGCACTATAGTGAAAGATCACATTGAGGGAAAATTTATCTGTGAACAAAAAAAAGAAGAAAAGATTTCTAGATGATAATGTAAGTGCTCCCAGTTAAAAAAAAAATTAAGTAAAATTTTATATTTGGATACACTGGAAACCTGTGTTGCCTATACTGGCTAATTTCCACTAAGTACAAAATTGTAACTGATGGCATCTATCATTAGACTGAAATACATTTCAAACAAACCCCAGAGTGAAATTCAGCCTGGAAATTAAAACGTGATGCAAAGCCCCAACACCACCCTTTCCTACTCTTATGCTAGCTGTTAAAATCATACTGTTGACAAAAAGAATTGAAAGCTATTACTTCATTAAGAGAAAATAGTGCCTTCATTATAGTGGGATGAAAATCTAACAGGAAATAAAAGCCTGACAGATGTAAAGAGTATTCAAATCTTGTGGCCACAACAGAGTGTAATTTAACCAAGTCATACCAAGTAAACACTTCAGGAACAGGACATTAATAAGTTAAAATAATTAGAGATATGCAAATGTACACTAAATAAACATATATAATTTTGTAATCTCTAGTGAATCAAAACAAGCAGGAGGAAAGCACTGCAGTGAGGGCCAGTGTTCAACACATTAAACACATTAAACTGGCAGGAGCACCACTTTTTCTAACTCCTCTGACTGTTCATTTTCATTATCATTTTCAAAGGCTGTGAGCCTGTGTGAAGCCCAAGACAATGGCAGTGATCCCAATTAGGACTAAGAAATTAATTTTCCTAGGGACCAGTTACCCAGGAGCTGAAACATTAAAAGGCAGCATTCTGGCGACAAATGTCATTCACATTTTGCAAGATGCAGAAAACAAATGCTTGATTTTACTTACACTTCTGCATATCATAGAAGTCTCAAAATGTTTAGCGCACAATCTGTAATGCTTGTTGAGTTGATCGGGAGTTTTATCTTCTAAATCTGCCCTTCGACAGTTCTCTACCCATCTCTGACATCTGCATGTAAGGAGAAGAATTAGACAATCTTAGGATAAAACAAAATCCCTTACAGTTTCAAACCATACTCAAAACTGGAGCACAAGTGTGTGCAAGTGACCTTGATGGAAGGCTCAGGAAAGTTCTTTACAACTTCCTTTGGAACATCCCATCAAGTCTTTGTAGAAACTACTTTTTCTGCTTTTGCTTGCCATGCAACATCACCCCAGCAAATTCAGGAGTCTTTTCCCCTAATTTATATATTCTTGCCTTTGTCACACACACATACACACAGAGCAGATTGTAGCACAGTTGCTCATAAAACCTTACTATTTAATTCCAAAGAATTCACTCTTTAAAAGAAAAATTAAAAAACAAAGTGGTGTGCTTGTAGTCTAAAGTCATAATGTTTTCTAGGCAGTTTTTAGGATAGTTGTCTTCTCCACCTCCCTTCAAAATATAGTATTCTTCTTATTTATTGTGGTCACTGGGGAGTTTAGAGTAGATTTATGAAAGAGAAATAATAACAACAGAAAAGCAACCATTTTACAGACAGCGTTTCCACACCCGAAGAAAGTTCTCCTTAGATATGTATTTTTACATGTATTTACTTCTGCTTTGGAGTAGTTCTCCAAAATACACCACAAAGATAAAGAAATATTTCCCTTACTGATAGGACTCATTTAGGTATGCAAGAGACTGTTTCCTCTGGTGAGTAAACCACTTGGAGTAATTGATGCAAATGCAGTAGTCAGCTTTGAATCCTGCTAATTCTGCTAATACTCACTCTGCTAGTGAGTATGCCATCACTCTCTGAGCAACAAAATTACTTGTTCTGTTGCTAGAAGTTGGGAGAAAGAAATTTTACTATTACTTTTGACTGCAAACATGAAATTATTGTTCATAGCAGTAAGGAGGGAGAAAAACAACTAGTGATTACCCAACAATAGAGGAACAAAGGCTGTCTTGTCAGATGTTTTGGTGGATACCCAAAATGAAGAAATCAAAGGTCTGAGTGGCTTCACCTCTACTTTAGCTCAGCAAAGGGCAACTGTGCAGATGAAAGAGGGGAATCTTTGATGCTGATCTCTGCTGGCTGAACCGTTTGCAAATCTCCATTTTTTGCTCAGGCAAAATATGAAAATAATAGTGATAGCAAATGCCACAACTCAGGAATCATTTCTAATATTTGCTCTCAGAGATCCATACTGAGTATGCTTGGTAATGACTTAAAGAAAGAAAAACAATGTTTTAAAAAGATCAGGTTTTTTGGCACAACAAATTTGCACTCTTATCTGGGCAGTGCAATCACCCCAAAAAGAGAACAGAGGAGCTTTCTTTCACTTTATTTCTTCAACAGTAAACACTTAATCAATATAAAGACTCTTTCAAAGTTGGAGACCTGTAGCATGTAAAGTGTATTGACTCTAGCTGTCAGACTTTCTCAGTGGGTGTCAACTACTAAACAGCTCATTAAATGTGATCACAAAGGCTGATCAGCCTCCTCTATAGTTGCTGGGGAGGATTTCAGTCCAGAGAAACAGCCTGACTCCATGGTCTCTACCTGCTTCCCAGTGATTCAGGGAAGCTGACAAACACTGACAGAGAGCAAAGCCAGAGCTCCTTATATTAATTCCTCTGAATCACCTTCAGGCAATCACACGGAGATAAACTGGTGGCAGGAATGGTGCATTCAGAACTGGCATACAGTTGTGAAGGGCAGGCAAACATCAGCCTGAATTCCTTGCCCTCTGTAGGGGTTTCATGTTCACCTGTTTCTGTTTACCAAATTTAGTGTAGTGGTCTTAGTCTTTACTCCCTTTTTCCCCCTGTGAGACAGGATCAGGAGAAGCAAAGCAGGCCTAAGCTTAGCAGGCAACAGTTCTATTAACACACACTAAGAAGAAGAAAATAAGAATCAAATTAAACTTTCGAAACACTCTTTCTTCCCCACACAAAGTGTTCACTTTCCCACAAACAACATAAAGAGACAAAACCTGCGATTTTTCAGTCCATTTCACCATTTGAAAACAGTCTTTCATCAATTCTTTAGGAGAGGAGTCTCTTAGTTTACCATGGAATTTTCCCCCACTGACAACCTAGAACAGTTCTCTTGTAGGTCTGAACTCTCACAAAAACAGCCAGCCAGGGAAACCTGCTTCCTTGTGTCTCCTCTCATCAGCAGTTTCCCAAGCTGCTTTATGGGTCATGGGAACTCAGGCATCGGGGGTGTCACCTTTAAAGATGAGCAACTCCAAAGGCAAAGGACTCTTCATCTCAGGGAGGAGAGATGTCTTCTCACTTCTTCACTGGCACAGAGGGCTTCTCATCTCTCTCTGCTCAAGCATCTCATGGGATCACAAGACTCCAATTACTTCACTCAGTCTGTCACAGAGACCTTTGCTCCAATTCACAAATCTAAACAATCATCTCCCCAAATGCTTATTTTTCCCATGATTTAAAGGGGATACCAATATATTACACTTCATTACCATAGCTCATAAGAGGAGCCCAATCTAAAATGACAACTCCTCAATCCTTTCTCCCAATTAGTCTTTTCACTCTCCCTTCACTGACTCCATGCTGCTTCTCCTTATAGTTCAATCACTTTGTCTGTTCTCACTCAGGACAGGGCCAGAGCTTTGAAGTTCCTTCTGGTGTGAGAAAAGTTAAATCTTGCTCAGGTCTGCAGAGGGCATGATGGTTCTTCCCAGCAGTGACTGATGGTGGCAGGGTCAGGCCTCACTTGGCTGGGGCAGAGTGTTTGGGTTCTGGCTGCTGCAGGGCCACTTGCCTGACTGCAGAGCTGCCTTTGATCGAAGCTGCACAATCTCTCCAGCAGGCTGGGCTTTCCTTCCCTCCACTCTTCTTCCTCTGCCTGGGAGTCACTGGAGGGGGAAGGGGTCTCAGCCCCCGCAGCATAACAGCAGTGTTTTACAGCTGCTAAAAAAAAAATCTGGGCCAGGACAAGGCATATCCTCATCCTCTCCCCCGGCCTGGGAGTCACTGGGCCAGGCGGGTCCCCCATGAAAACCTGGGCCTGGGCAGGCTGGGCCATCCCGGCCCCCCCACAAGGAGAAAGCCAGGACTGCCTTACCTCCTCTGGGGCTGGGAGGAAAAGGGCTGGCTAGGACAAAGTCTCAGCTTTATATGGGTATTACCAACAGTCGCACTCAGCTTCCTCAATTTCTCATATGGTGGTCAAACCATATGCCAGTAGCTAAGAATTGGCTTCTGATAGGTCCCTGTCCTTTCCAAAACAATTCCAAGGTTCTGACAGGGCAATATTCCATATTCCTCTTTAAGTAAAAACCAAACTGTGTTAACCCGTAACACCCTCCCATGTTAATGCCACCAGAGAACCCAAGTAGGTACCAGTCAAGGCAGTAATAGTCAAGGATCAGCTCAATGAGTGACAGCAAGAGATATCACCAGCTCTTCAGAGGGAGCTAACTCAAAAATGAGGCTCACACAGTTTTCATTAACTACCCAATACTACTTTACTAATGCCTTAAGCTTTTGCTTTCATATTATCCAGATTCTGTACTGCATTTGCATATAATTCTCAACTTCATATAAAGTGTTAGCAAGTTCTCCTCATATTTTAGTTAGACAAAACAATCCTTTTCTAGCCTGAGAACCAAGGACACCATTGCAGCTTCAGGCCCAGAAAGTATAAACAACAGTGAATTGAAGAGAGCAATCTGGGAGGATGGAACTTCATAACCTGAAGCTGTAATTGGACAAATAACCCTAATATGCAAATGAACCAATTTGTAGAAGTGTGAAAATGTGTGAGCCATTGTCCATCTTGGGTGTAGCCTGGGCCAGGCTCATGTACTGCCCAAGGTATATTCTTTGAAGGCCTTTTTAATAAATACCTACTTTGTTCCTTTAACACTGTCTAGCCTCTGTTCTAGGTAGCCTTTCAAGGCATCATTCCCTTACAAAGTTCTTCAACAGTTACACAAAAACTGGCTGTGGCTGTTGCCTTTTGTCCTGAAGTAAACACTGCCTGTGATCCCAAATTAATTTTGCCTTTTTTCTTTTACATATTCTCTGTATTCTTGCACATAAATTTGTAGCTTTGTAGCCTACTGTTGTATCTGTGGCTAGTTTTCCCAGAAGGATTGTTTTGAATCAGTCATTCAGTACAACAAAAATTTTACCGCTGCAAATTGGTGCCCTGCAATAGCCAAAACAAGTCAGCCCTCCAATGAGGATGGTTACCCCAGGAAATTAGACAAGGGGGGGCTTCATAATTTCTGATGATAGGGAGTGTGCTGGCACCCCCTCTCACCTTCTCAGAGGACCATGCACCCTGGGTCGGTTGTCCCTGCTCTTGCCCAACATGACCAAAAATGTTAATTTGGACAAGCAGAACAAATTGAGAGCCCAGAAAAGGGGTGCAAACCAATTAGATGAGCACTGTGATGCCAAAATTTTCCATTGGGCCAAGTCAAAAAGGCTTGCCGTGTCTGTCTTCTTGCCATGGGTCGCAGCAGCTAAGGCTCTGGGTGAATTGGGGCACCTGAAATGCTGGGTGATGAGACAGGAAAATCTCAACCTCTCTTAGTAGCATCCTAGAAAATGAGGAGATTGCCAGGCAGGCGACTCTCCAGAACCAGGCAGCCATAGACTCATTATTATTAGCACATGGGCATGGGTGTGATGAGTTTGAGGGGATTTGCTGCTTTAATTTGTCCAGCAAGAGCAAAAGCATCCATGTTTCCATTACCGAGATGAAGAACATGAATGGCAAAATTAACCAGGAGACCGAGGACCGGCTGGGAAACATTTTTAAAGACTGGGGACTATCAGGATGGTGGTCAACCATCATGAAAGATTCTGTTGGTCATTTTAGTTTTATTTTTAGCCCTTTTAGTCTTCGGGATCCTGAAAAGAGTTTTGAAAAGTTAAGTCTCAACAGAGGTGAACATCGCTAATGCTGCCAAGTCTGAGGCTTGGTGGGATGACAACAGGACTGAGGTTTAAACATTTTTCTTTTATTCTACCCCTTCTTCTCAAACTAAACAAAAAAGGGGGAGTTTTGGTGGAGTGTTTTTCTGCACTGTATGTTTTAAGTGGATTGTTCCAGTTTCCCCCCATCCTGTTAGCTTGTTCCCAGTTACTCCTCCCTTCCCCAGCTGTCTGTCACTCCCCAAAACCTGCCCCTTGCTGCAGAACGTCCCATGTCAGTCCTCCCTTGAATCAACCCCCGTCCATTGCCCCACCTACCTGCTTGTCAATCTGTGTTTGTCCCTGCCTTTAGCTCTGGAAAGTTCTATAGTGTTTGAAGCACCATTGGTTTGCTGAAATTGTATCCGCCCATTATGTTCCCCCATTGGTCATTGTTCTGTAAGTCCCTCCTTGAGCTCCTGCCCGTTGGTCACTGATTGGTTTCTGCATTGTACCCTCCCCTTGTTCCATCCCCACTTAAAAATCAGTGTAAAGTCCGTAAGTTGGCTCTTTCCATCCCTGACCTTCTCCAGGAATAAACTCCTTTGAGAACCACACAGAAGGTTCCTCCTTGTTTTTTGTCCTGGTCCTTGGCACTGTCTCATCCAAGGCTGTGGGGAACAGAACACCATCTGCTCCATCCCATCACCTGGACCCCTTGTGCTCTGGGGTGGCTGCTCGTGGTGTTGACTGGAGTGTAAGACACCAGCCAGGGATTTCCCCCAGTCACATACTATTTTGAGATTTTTTTTTTTAATGCAGAACTTTATTTCCTGTTCCCTCCAACAGTGAGCTGCATCACGATCTGCTCAGGTAGTGTTTCACTCCAGCCACCTACAGAGAGATATGCATGATCAGTCTCTGGAGAACTTTGACCTAATCCCATTCTCCAGTGGATCTTCATACATAAACGGAAAATGACACACAGGCTACACAGGAATTGTGAAACCTAGAGGTACTTGAAGCAGAACCTCTGTAACCCTTGGTGAATGCCCAAGGGGCTCAATTAACTTGCATTAAGAAGAGCAGCCTGGTGGGGATGTAATTAATGAGTGACTATACTAGTTCTAAACATGCTTTTGGAGAGTATCATACATCTATGGTACAGAAGGAACCATAGTTTTATATGTCAGCAGAAAAGAACATATCTAATGGAACTGAAATACAAGTGTTGCTGGAAGCCACCAAGCTTACTAAGAAATTGCTTTAGTACACTGTCCAACACATACCAAAGGCTCCTGTGAAACAAAGAAATAATAAAACTGCTCAAACCTATAGTCAGGTAGATTTAAAGTGGCCTAGAATTTAGGAGTAGTACTATGGGATAGCAAGAAATTGGAAATAACTCTCACCAACCTCTACAGTGGTCATCAACAGGAAGTGTTTGGCAGAGAATTATATCCAGGACCAGCCTCTTAGAAAACAAATGGCTGGAGACCACTTCACACAAAATAATAAATGATAAATAAAACAAAATACAGGCACATGACACACAACTGGAGATGAAGGATTAACTAAGGTATTTTCAGTAAAATTCAAATTGGAAGTTAAATAGCAAGGACCCTATACTATTTGCTGTACGTTAAAGGTAAAGAAACTGGATACACCATTCTCACATCACATGAGTAGTGGATGGTCAACCAGTTGATTGTGATTTTTTATTGGTAATCATTTAAGTATTTGTGCACAGGAATCTATAATGTTGTACTCTACCCTATGGCAATCCTATTAGCTTTGTTATATTGGTACTTGGAATAATGCTGTACACAAGGCAGCAGTTACAGAATGGGTTGTATAGACTGTAACCATATAAAAGCCCAAGGATTTCTTGGTTCAGGGTCAATCCCCAGAGGCATCAGCTCAAACTGTTACCACATTATGATTAAAGTCCTGAAAGGAACAGATATCTGACACTGCTACAGAAAACCCAGAACGCAGGGTCAAGGCTGAAAAGGAAACTTGTCTGCCACCATGACTGTGGCATGTCCAGGGAGTCAAAGAGCACTCTCTGTTTCACTGAAGCCACCGCCCTGGAGAGGCTTTGGTCACAGCAATTAAAGTCTCAGGTCATGCAAATGGGACTCCCAGCGTGGCTCCTGAATGGTGAGGGAGGAAAGTTTCCTTAATACTGCATTAGGCATTGCTTATTAGCTTTTAAAGTTTTCTTCAGTCACAAACTTTACATTTTCAGAGATGTGTTGACAACTCATGGAAGTTGAAAGAGCATTTTACTGAGATGCAGCCAGAGTGTATATTACCTCAGTACTGGTCAACTGCAGTAGAACAGCATCTCTTTGCTTAAGAAGTATTTTGTTCTAAACATTCATACCTCAACTGTAACTTGAGCCACCGTGATGAACAGAGCCACAATCACAGATGAGAGTTAAGCAAACACATCTTACTGTGAGGATCACTGCCTAAACTGCATAAAACTATAAAATACACAACCTTATGTAGATAACAGAGGCTACTTACACAAATTTGATATGAAAAGACAACATACCACCCATTAATGCTGGTGGTTCTTCTCCAAAGGCTAATCTCTGAACCCTTTATCTTCTGAAGTAGCCAAAATGAAAGAAGGTAGTTTTAACAGGTTAGCTCTCACTGACTTCCTAATACCTGAAAGATCAGACATGGAATGTGTAACTGGAACTGCTTAGCATTGAACTGGGAAAACATTAAAGGCAGTTACCCAGCTATTATGGAAACACTGAAAACAGTAAGGTAGTAGAAACAATTTATTCCAGACTATCCATTTACCATCAATGATTTTTTTAAATTAATGTTTTAAGATGTATTCTAACAATTTTATTTTCAACTTTCCCACTGTAAGCTGCCAAGTGCAAATAACATTTTGGCACAAAGTACTTTGGCCACCATCCCAATCTGACCCACAGAAGTGAGAGCAAGCAGTACAAGGAACATACTGTCATTTCCATCTACAGACTGCTGTAGACCAACCCACAGAATAAACTAACACCCTCAAGTCTGAAAACCAAAAGGATGCCCGGATTTATCAGTCTCTAAATGCTCTTGGTAAAATAGAATATATGCTCAACTTTGGACAGAAAGTTGTAAGGTATTAAGGGGGGAACTTCTAGAGAACTTAGAACGTCATCTTTGTCAGTGACTTTTTAAGAGCACAAAGATGATATAAACAGTTTATGTATAGTTTCTCCTTCCTCTGGACAGAAGATTCTGCCCCTCTCATGAGAGCCCATCTGAAATACTATGTACAGCATGCTCCAGTGTAAAGAAAGGCATGGAAATGTTGGATGAAGTCCAGAGGGGACCACAAAGTTGGTAAGAGCCTAGAGCATCTGCCATATGGAGACAGGATGAGAAAGTAGTGGCTGCTCAGCCTGGAGAAGAGAAGGCAGAGATCTCACAGCCCCTTCCAGTGTCTGAAGGGGCCTTACAGAGAAGTCTGAGAGGAACTCTGCACCAGGAACGGTAGTGACAGGATATGGGGGAATGGCTTCAAACTGTAAGAGGGGAAAATCAAGTTAGATATATGAAGGAAATTTTTTACAATGAAGGTTTGGAGGCCCTGGCACAGGTTGCCAAGAGAAGCTGAGGCTGCCCCATTCCTGGAAGTGTTCCAAGGCCAGGCTGGATGGGGCTGGGAGCAAGGTGATCTAATGGAAGGCACACCTGCCCATGGCTTGGAATGAGATCAGCTTTAAGGTTCCTTCCAACCCAAACCATCCTAGAGTTCATAAAACAGTTTTTAAAAAATTAATCTTTGAAATGTAATCACTTAGTCGTACACCTTTAACTACATCTCCACACTGTTACCATGGAATACACTCATTCAAAATGTCCTTCCATAAAAAAATTATAAACTGAAGAGGGTATTTTCTTCATACAGTAAACTGTCACTGTTGATGAATTCTGTACAGCTTGATGTGACTCACATTTTACAGTATGGACCTCTTATAAATTAAGACTGAAGCTCAGGCAGCACCAAATTTCTTCAATTCCACACAAACTGTAGACATTCCTTTGTGTGAGATCCTGAGGGTCTCAAAGGACAGAAGGTAGAAAGAGACAGTAGGAACAGTAGGAACAGTAGGACAGTGACTCTACCATGAAAGAATAAGAGTAGGTAAGCAACCACTTTGTTTCAGGTCTTATTAAAGCAAAAGCATATGGAATATGGATTGTACTGCAATACCTTACATGTACCAGGCATCAGGAAGAGGTCTGGATAGCCAAGCTTTACAGCAAGGCCTTGCATTCACCCAGGAGAACTTAATAACATCCAAAATCACAACTTTGGAGAGCAGCTACCTAAATAAGCTTTTTGTATCTTCATTTGAAATTGTTTGGAGGGTCTGTTTCCTTAGAAAATACTACATATGCATAATTCCCAGAGGGTTTTGATTTTTCCAAAAATCAGGTCAAGCAGCTTCAAGGAAGGAAGTAAACATCATGTATAAATCATAAGAAATTCAGCCTTTACTATCTACTCCTAGAAGAGAAGTAACTGGTATTGCTCTATGCCTATGCACCTTTCAGTATTGTGAGCATCATGTTAAGTCAAGTGATTTTAAGAGTGTTATTTCAATTTAAGGGTGAACCATTACATGAGGGCTTCTATGTCTAAGTACATGATTTATTTTTCATAGCGTTTTCCATTCTTTTCCATATTCTCTCACTCCTTTTGCTCTACCAGTACACCACCCCTGCTTCTCACCCATTGGGAATTCTTCCCCTCACTTCTGCTGCTGCTCATGATGCTTTGCCACCATCCCTGTCGCAGGAATGTCCCATTTGCCGCGCACACACCTCATGGTCCGGCACCACATCGCCTAACACACAGAGCAGGACTGACAGACCTTCACTGCCTGAGCCTGCGGGCCTCACACACTGCAGGGCACCCCTACTTTATCCCATTGCTCCCTCCGGGTGCCCCACATCCCTCACAGCCGCACATCCATCGCACCGCCGGGCACATAGCCCCGCCCAGCCCCTTCTCTGCCGGGCGCCCCGTGCCCGCCGAGTCCCGGAGCGGCGCCGCTCCCTCTCCAGCGCTCCCCGAGGGGCGGCAGCCGCAGCCATCCCATCCCATC
>VWZU01013199.1:43551-56624 GCA_013397095.1 Sterrhoptilus dennistouni
ATGCGCGGAGGGTCCGGGGGGGGATCTGTGTGTGGATTCCATTCATCCTGTGAGTATTGTGTGCTCTGTGTGTGTTACACTGCGGGTGTGCATTATTACACCGTGTGTGTGTATTACCGTGTGTGTGTGTGTTAGGGCATGTGCGTTTGTGTTCCACCCTGCGTGTAACCATGGGACACCCAGTTTAGAAGGGAGATCATAGCATTTTTTTGTAGAGACAAACACTTCCCTCCACAGCTCTTTCTTGTCCTGTCCGACTTATTCATGTCAGCCTGGTCTTCCTGCTCTTTCCTGCCACATTACCCCTTTTTCTTCATTCATGTATTTGCAGCTCTACATAGTTTTCTCATGTACCCCCTGTTCTCCAAGTGCAGTACCTCCATTCCCACATTAACTCCACTACTGGTTTCCCCCCTCTCTTTGCTCACAGGGCTGGTCACTAGCCACAGGTCTCCAGCTAGCCAGCCTCATTGTTACAGTTCTGATTATTTGTGGCTGTTTCCCTTAATTTCCTTCACTGAGGAAACTCACAGAGGTGAGTTTCCAGGGCAGAGCTGGTGTGCCTTCACCTGGGGCTGCTTCCCATCTATATATATGCTACACACACACACACACACACACACACACACATATATATATATATATGCTACATCTATATATATGCTTTAAAACCAGGCATAGGGGGTGAACACTGAGGTTATAACGTTGTTCTCTTGTCTTACTTACTTTCTTTTGTTTGGCTCTAGGAGGATGTTGTTACTCTGCAGCCTGATGGATAATCCCACACAGAATCACTGAATCAGTCAGGTGTGAAAAGACCTCTGCAAACATTGAGTCCAGTCTGTGGCCAATCCTAACCTAGACCAGAGCACATCCAGGCTTTCTTTAAACACCTCCAGGGACAGTGACTCTACCACCTCCCTTGGCAAACCTTTCCAATATCTGACCATCCTTTCTGTGAAAAAAATTCCTCCTGATGTACAGCCTCACCCTTCCCTGGCACAGCTTGTCTTCTCATCCTGTCACTGGTTGCCTGGGAGAAGAGGAGGAGATCCCCACCTGGCTAAAACCTCCTTTCAGGTAGTTAAAGAAGTAATGGTAGAAGCCACAAGCTTTTAAAGTGATGAAATAATTAGATAGAGGTTGTACTGGTCAGAAATCATTATTAGGTAAAAATAAAATAAAGCTTAGGAAAAAAAAATATACGAAAGAGTGCGTAAAAGAAAAATAGCAACAAAAGCCCTACTTATTTGATTCCTTTTGAGCTTCAAATATTTTAAGCTTTCTTTGTTTCGTATGAGCAGGATTAAAGCTCTTTTACATGAGGAAGTCTTGTCATCAAGTGCTCTTGAGCAATTATAACAACATCAGTTTATATGGTGTTAATTGTTTGTCTGAATTCTGCCTTGGGTATGTACCCAAAATAGTTTTGAATAGTCATTTGAGCAAATGCTAAAGATAACTGTAGCTGCATCCCATTGGTTTGACTTTAGTCAGCAGTCACCAACATTCATGGACAGTGAACTGTATAAATGAGTTAATCAGATAAGTAATCTTTTTTAAAATTAATTCAGGTTAGATTTAGTCCAGATAGCTGCCATCTGATCTGTGGTGCCGGTTGCATACATGCTGATACAAGGAAATACAAAAAAAAAGAGAGCAGGATTATTTTCAATTGTTATAGTAGTATAGAAGCACAATTGCATGATGTTAGAGTGAATTTTAAAACACTTTAAATCTGTTTCAGTAGGAAGAAATTACTTCTCACAAAACTAATATGAAAATTGTATGTTCTGCCCAATATTGAAAGACCTTTTCTCCTCCAAATTGCTTCCCCAAACAGAAGTACTGGCATGCTAAACTCCTTTTTGGGGCTCTGAGCAAGCCAGACCAGAATATTACCGTGGCAGTATTAAAATTAAATTTAGCCATTGCACATATTTCTGAGCTTGCACTTCTGACCAAAGTCTCAGTTGATATTGGTTATATCATTTGAAGCACTACAGAAGTATGTTATGGCTGTTACCTTCCGGATGGGTGTATAATTTTCATGGGAGCTATCCAAATGAAATGAAATGAAGGCAAGGATTTGTTTATAAAGTGGACTTACTGAAATCTGCTGGATGGTGGGTTTTATGTGGAGACTTAAGTGCTTTCTATGCAATGGAAAGAAAATTGACTTAGTAGTTTTCAAAACCCAGTAGTAATGCTAGAAGCACTTTATTTAAAAATAAAAATTCGTTTACATTACTACTTAGTTGGAAATTTCAAAAATTATTTTCTGTTGTAGAGTGCAGAAATCCCTGAAACTATTCTTCCTGCACAGTAGCCTCTGAAGTGTACATGTATATTTTAAATAATCCTCTTGATTATTCAAGTCTTATTTACAGCATGTTTCCAAGTATGTCTATAGAACATTTAACAGGGGTTATATACTGTATTAGTGTTGAACATATAATCTGTACTCTTACATAAATTATTCTTGAAGGAATTTTGTGTGTTTGTTGCTTTTTTCCCCTGTGTCTTCAAAGGTTAGCTGTATCTTAAATGCAGGATTTTCTTTCACATAATAGTGGATATAAAATAACTTTTTCTCTGTGCTTCTGGAAATGGACTGTGTGTCTCTTTTCCAAGGTGAAACTTGGTAGGCCTTAATTTTCTGAGAGTACTGTTAGTGTGACAGTGTACTCCTGCAGGTTTCCTGCTATGAAAGGTTTATTTGCAAGAGCATATTTAAAGTCTGAAATGCTTCCATGATTCTTTTCACTACTACATTTCTCTTCCAAGCCTTACAGCCCCCGTGTTGGGATAACCTGAGTATAGGACATCGGGCTAGTCCCACAGAGCTAGTTTTGTAGCTTTGTATCCAGAAGTATTATTCCCAATAACTCAGTGAACCCCAGGGTACTTCTGTCCAGTTCACAGAATCACTAGGTTGGAAGAGACCTTCAAGATCAAGTCCAGCCCATGCTCTGGCTGTCCTGTTGAGTGGACACTTCGCAGCTGAGATGCTGCTCCTGCTGCTGGGGTCCTGCCTGCTGTACCTGTGGGCAGGTGAAGCTGGCCAGCCGGGGAGCAAGAAAGCACACCAGGCTTTTTGGGTGCACCTCGGTGCTGCTGGACAACACTGGTGTGGGCTGCCAGCTGCCCACTGCCTGCCACAGCACAGAGTCCACAGCTCCAGGCACAGGTCCTGCCGTGGCTCCAGGCACAGGCTGCCCACTGCCCAGTGCCTGCCACAGCACAGAGTCCACAGCTCCAGGCACAGGTCCTGCCGTGGCTCCAGGCACAGGCTGCCCACTGCCCCCTGTGCCAGTGCGGGGTTGTCCCATGGGAAGCAGCAGCAGGCACAGCCTCTGGCCAGGGGCTGAGAGGGAAGGAAGGCTCAGCTCCTTTCCTGCTCAAAACCCGATGGACCTCAGCTCCAGAGGCGAGGGTGTGTGCCCAAGCCCACCCTGCCATGGTGTGGTGGCTGATGGCTGTTCTGTAAGTTATTACTGAAAGATTTAAGGATATAATAGGAAATTCTTCCCAGTCTGGGTCTTAGCTGTGGCCTTGACTGACAAGGGAAAATGTAACATCAAAACCAGGTGTTTCTGTGCTAAAATTGGAAGCAAGTCACTTTTGTAGTGGTGTGGTTTTGGTTTTATCAGTTTTATGTATGTATTTGTTCTTTGTATTAAGTTCATTTTTACAAGTTATAATGGTTTGCCCCATGCCACCCATGTTCCACCCTCATTGGTTTCATCCCAACCCCAGTTATATGTCAGTCAGAAGTTATCCAGCCCCTGGGCCTTGTCTGTCACTTTGGGGTCTCCCAAAAGTCTGGAAAGTTCCAGGAAAAACCCCTAGTGATTGGACAAGACTTCAGCTGTCTCCTCACCTGAGTTATTAATTTGTTACTATGTATGTCATTTATCCAGAGAGCCATGCCCCTTTGGCCCCTGATTTGTCCCCAGTTAGACCCATCCCTGAGTTCCTCCCCCCAATAAAAGGTGTTGCATTGAGGGGNCAGCAGTTAACCCAGAACAGCCTCCTCTTTTTTCTTGCCATCGTTGCTGCACTCCTTCAAGCAAGACAAGAACTCACAGGGTCGGTGAGGTTCATCCAGCTACCGAGCCGTACCCTTTACTGTTGAGGTGTCAGGGCTAGCCGAGGCAGAAAAAGACACCTCAGCAACTTTGACTAGGTAATTTGGCTTTGCAGAAGCTGGATCACTTTCCTTTGAGATAGACATGGGAGCCTTATCTGGAGAAGGTTCTCTTAAGTCCTGTGAAAAGAAGGCTCCTTGGCAGACCTTGGGTGATAGCAAAGCATATAAGCAGTTGTAAGATTCACCTTGTTAACTTTGTTCACAATTAAATGATGTTCCTGGTAAGTTATTACTGCTCACACAGAAAGGAGGCTGGTGATGCTATCCGGCATTGGCTCACCTGTTTTGCCACTCTAGGCCTTCCAGACACCATCAAAATGGAAAATCGACCTGCCTATACCTCAGAGCAAGTCCATAACTTCTGGCAGCAATGGGGTGTGTCTCACAAAATGGGCATTTCCTGTTCTCCCACAGGGCAAGCTACTGTTGAGCGTGCCCGCAGAACTTTAAAGACCATGCTTGAAAAACAAAAAGAAGGGGAGTTGGGGTGCCCTCATGACAAACTGGTTAAAGCCCTATATGTCCTCAATTTCTAAATCAAGATGAGATGGGACTGCATGCGAGAGACAGTGGGTTCCATCACTGGAGTATGCAACCTTCTGTCACACCATCCTGATGTAGTTGCTATGTTATAGACACATTACAGATTTGAACTGTTGCTGTGGTCATTATTGTTGTCAGTGTTAGTTATTAAAAAGAAGGGGGGAGATACGAGGTTGTGTTAGTTGAAGTTGTTAATGGTTACTTTTAGCAGAAAGCCCTGTGGCAGGGCACAGCAGCAGGCTGTGCCATCAGAGGTCAGTCGGGGTGAGAGGCACTTGTGGGGAGAGACATGAGGAGCATTGTGAGCAGGAAGCTGATTGTCTGGTGAGGCACATGGACAGCAGACTGCAGCTGAGCAGCCGGTGGGTGCCCTTCTGTTCAGTTTTGGTTACATCCAGTAGAAACTAAAGGTAAATAAGAAGGGTGTTTTCTACAATAAAATGATTTTCTTTGCATGCACAAGGGGGTGTGTGTCTTTGTTCTCCATTGCTACAGTCCCCAGCCTGTAACATTGCAGGGCAGTTATTGTGGCCAAAATGCAGGCCTCGGCACTTGGACTTATTAAATTTCATTTTATTGGACTCTGCCCCATCCATCCAACCATTCCAGGTCCCTCTGCAGAGCCTTCCTACCTTCCAACAGAGCAACACACACTCCCAATTTAGTGTTGTCCGCAAATTTACTAATGAAGGACCCAATACCTTCATCCATGTCATCAATAAAAATAATAAACAGAACTGGCCCCAGCACAGACCCCTGAGGAGCACCACTGGTGACTGTCCCCAGCTGGATGCAGCACTGTTCTCCACCACTCTCTGGGCCCAGCCATGCAGCCAGTTCTTAAACCAGTTCCTGTCCAAGCGATGGGCTTATCCAGGAGTGTGCTGTGGGAGACAGTGTCAAAGGCTTTGCTGTAGTCCAAAAAGACAACACCCACAGCCCTTCCTGCATCCACCAGGTGGGTCACCTGTTCATAAAAGGAGATCAGGTTGGTCAAACATGACCTACCTCTCCTAAACCCATGTTGGCTGGGTCTGATACCCTGGCCATCCTGTAAGTGCTGTATGATGGCACTCAATATAAACTGTTCCATTACCCTACCGAGTACTGAGGTCAGGATAACTGGCCTATAAGTACCAGGATTCTCCTTCCAGCCCTTCTTGTGGATGGGTGTTACACTGGCCAGATTCCAGTCATTCAGAACCTCCCCAGTGAGCCAGGACTGTTGGTAAATGATGGAGAGTGGCTTTACAAGCTCATCTGCCAGTTCCCTCATCACCCTGGGATGCATCCCATCTGGTCCCATAGGTTTAGGAACATCCAAGCAGCTCAGCTGTTCTCTGACTGCCTCCTCTTGGATAATGGGGGGACCATTCTGCTCCCTGACACCATCTGCCAACTCAGGAAGACAGTTGTCCTGAGGACAAATTTTCTTCCCACTACAGACTGAGGGCAAAGAAGGCATTAAGCACCCTGCCTTCTCATCTGCAGTTACTAGCTTTCCTCCTGCATCCAGTAGAGAACAAAGATTGGTCTTACCCTTCCTTTTGCTGTTAAAATATTTGTAAAAACATTTTTTATTATCCCTTACAAAAGTTGCCACATTTGAACTGAGCTTTGGCCTCCCTAATTTTTTCCTACATGCCCTAGCAACCCCCTGAAATAGTTGACCCTCCTTCCAAAGATGGTACATCCTCTTTTTATTCCTAACTGCCTGCTGTTGTGAAGAACTGGGGGGCAAAGGTGGGGAATAACCAAGTCTTGCAAATGGTGTGTATCAGACCTCTCGGGACAGGTGAATTCAGGCTGAGTAAGCAATACTAGTGACCAACATGCAACTTAACTTCCACCCTAAGTTACAGTAATGAAGCTTTTCCCAGCTCTTCCCTTGAGGTTAGCTTTTTGCAAAATCAAGTTAACAATGTCTGTGATGATATGAAAAGGTTATCAGACCAAATTTCCACTGCATTTTTCCTCTTTCACTGGGATCTTTTTATGGTTCTGATTTTAAAAATGGTGATTTTCACAGGTGTTCTATCAGACGTTCAATATGAGGAAACCCAGAGGGCCATTGTCTTTGCAGCACTGGACTTTGATGTGAGGATCTGCCCAAAACCCGTGGTTTTGTGCGCAGGCTGTCTGTATTCTTGCCTGCTCTACTTCTTACTCTTTTTGCTCAGCCGTGTATTCTGGCCTACAGTACTTCCCTGCTGCAGAGGGAAGCAGCCATCTAAATTCCAAGCAACTGTTCTTAGTCTGGGGTTTTACTTGAGCTGCTGCAGTTTCTGAAGTTCCACCCAGCGGAAGATCAGAGCCTCCCTACCTGTGCTGTGCTGCAGTGTCGTCTTTTGAAAGCAAAACGACTGAGAGGCTCCAAGCTAGAAATACAATTTAATAAGAAGAAAGGGGAAAAGCAAAATAAAATAAATGCAATAATACAAAACGCCACTGACAGAGTCAGAATACAATCTGAGCAGGATGGTGGAAGCAGTACAGGTGACGTGCTCTTCCTGAAACAGTGATGCTGTAGAAAGGTCTGGTAGCTCTGGTCCTCTGGGAATCCAGTGGGTAAGGGCTGCTTGTATGGTCCCAAATCCCAAATTTTATCCAGGTGAGAATGCTTGGCTCCTCCCCCTGGGTGGAGCATCTCACAATGGGATGATGAGTTGTGAAGTGGGTCCTTGATGGCCCATTAAACAGAGATAACTCCTGGAGGGAGTTACCTGTAAGTCATGGGCAAGGCATTGATGGGCCATTAGCAGAAGAGCCCAAAGGAGGGGGGCTGGGAAAACACTGCCCCACCTGGTTTCAACACTTCATGAAGATGGTGATAGAATAAATACTTTGTGTACCTCCTATGCTACAACCCAGGACATGCAGGTACACAGTTACACCACCATAAAGGAGCTAGGAGTGAGAGTCTGACTCCTCTTTTCCCTATTTGCTTGCCCCTGCTCAGGGATGTCTTTATTTGTCTGCATAAACCTTGCTAATCCCCAGTGTTAACATCAACCTCTTAAAGTACGTGAACTTTGCCCAAGTTTCACTGAAAACTGCACAGTGACAATAATGGTAGTTTCTGCTTTGCAAATGCAGCACCAGCTTGCTTTTCTGTTGCTGTTGTCATCCTACAACAGTACTGTAAGTTTGAACTTTCATTTACAAGGTGTTCCAGGATCAATATAATTTCTGATACTTATATTATGATTATATAATCTTTAATATTAATTTCTTTCATCAGTATTTATAGTATACCCAGCCTTGTAAAAATAATTAGTCAAAATCAGGAGCAAGTAATTTGTTGGTGAGTTGATTTGAATTTTAAAGCAATAGATGGTCTGTTGATGGGTTAAAAGTGCAACTTGAAAGAGAAAATGCAAGCTTCCCTAAAATACAATGCAAATCGGGTCCCAGCGTGACTGAATTCTGCTCATTGCTGATCTGGGATATGTGTTCTTTGAATGGCAGAAGCTTGTTAGAGGTACCCAGCATTTGTATAACATATATGTGGCCATAGATAAGGACTCAAGTGGCTCAGTGGATCAATAACTTCAATACTTTGCCTTATTCCTTAGCTTCCTGTTCTGAGCAAGCAAGTTTATATGTTCTTTGCCAGTACAGCGAGCCACAGAGGATGGAAGTTTTCATCTACCTCCCAAGACTGCAGAGGGTACCAGGTTTAATTTCTTCTTTGATACGTCACAGAATGACACAAGTGATTTTTTCATCAACTGAGGTTGTGTAGTTGAATTTTGTCTCAGTGTAGCGAAGTGTTTAAATAGATGCTCAACTTGATACACAGTGGCATTTTGATTAATTTTTAATACTTGCTGAATTAAGATACTTCCAACTCAGAATCTGTTAGGATTTGTAAAACAAAAGCATTTGTTGAATAGAATATGTGTTACACTGGGGGGAAAAATATCTATTGATTGGCAAAACAAAGCTATCTTCAGTGAAAGTAGTTGAAATGTCTTTGTGAATTTAAATATGAATAGTCCTGGGTGACAATCTATCTGACAAGGCTGTGTATAAAAAGCTCCTCTGCAAGCTGCCAGCATCTAGACATTGTTGAGGCTTCTCCTTTTCTCTCAGCCAGAAGGAAAGATGTGATGGGAAGGTGTTTGAGGAAGAAGAGAGATTTTAAGAGTGGTCTGAGGGCAGAAGAATGATCTTAAAATAGAGATGCTTATGCCAGGAAAATGTATTGAGTCACTGAATAACCTATTAGGAGAAGTGGAAACTCCATTGGTTTAGCCACTTAGAAACAAAAAAGGCCAAGAAATAATTTAACTTCTGTTAGAATCTAGGCTATTTCTCTCCTATGCAAGGCATGGAAAATACTTTAAACTATCCTTAAATCCCCTAAAATTTGAAATTATCTACAGTGTTGCATTCATCTTAGTATCAAAAGCATTGTGGATTTTTTACTTCTTTCTCAATTGCTGGCAGACTGAATCAAATACATTTTCCCCTTGATTTCCCAGTTATACTTTTAAAATTAATAGTGTTCTTGGAAGCTGGAAATTCACCGTTTACCTCATAAAAGCAGCAGCTGCAGTAGCTGTGCCTGGTTCTCATACAGTACCAAGCTGAAGCACATCTCTTCTACCCATGAAAGACCATTCTGTCTGAAGAAAAGGGATTATTGCAGAGCCTGTATCAATCAAGTTGTAGTGATGCAAGGGGAGATGCAGTTAATAACCCAGCAAGAACTACAGCGAGGCTGCTCCACTCATTTCCTATGAGCTCCGAAAGAGCTGAGAAACACAGCTTTGTCCTGGTGACCCGAGCTGCATACAAATCACCTCCCTGGTAAAATCATAGCTCTTCCTTGGGCCATCTCACTGCTGAGGCTTCCAAGCTTACTTCCTTCTCTCTTCCATTGTCTTTGAGGATAAAAATCAGTGTGGTGAGACAGAATATTCTGTTAGCCCCCAGAAAGTGTGGTTAATTAGACCAGTTTGTGTTATTGATGAGATTCATATTACTTAAGCCAATGGGAAATCTGAAATTTTTGGGTTGTAGAGAACATAACAAAAAGTAGTAGAAATTGATGGTCATTTCTTTCCCTTTCTGAAAGGAGGAACAGATTTTGTTTAAATGCATATAGTTGAGCAAATTCTTAAAGACTACCAAGCAGCATGGTTAAATTTATAAATTTAATCATGGAATCCCAGAGTGGTTTTGGCTGGAAGGGACCTAAAAGATCTCCTGGTTACAGCCCCTACCATGGACAGGGACACCTTCCACTAGACCAGGTTGCTACAAGCCCCATTCAGCTTGGCCTTGAACACTGCTAGGGATGGAGCAACCACATCTTCTCTGGGCATCCTCTGCCAGGGCCTCACCACCCTACATAAAATGCCTAGCTGTTATATATCATTGTCTGTCATTAGTTTTTAAAATGCATTACAAAAGTGGGAAATGAAGGAACAAGAGAAATCACAACTTGCAGAGTGTTGCTGATCACATCACCATCAGATTTGATCATTTGAGTTCTTAGCTTCCCTTGACCAACAAATTAATTTCATCTTGTGAGTTTTTTATATGTTGAGCTTTGCTTCCTTCGGAAAGATGACAAAATGCTGCTGTCAACAAGTTTGTATCTGGTTTTACTTTCTAGACACTCAGAAAGTGCTCTGTAATTTTGGGCTTCCTTAAATGATGATTCAGAGACCAAGGGTCTAAGTAATGAGAACTGAAAAAATTATCAGTATCTGCGAGGTATCTAAGGCTAGAAAAAATGCTGGCATTTTCACAATGCATTTTCTTCCTTTACCTGCAATGACCTCATTTATTTTATATGAGTTTACTGACAGAATGTGGGACATTTAGCCATGTTTCTGTATTGATGAAGTGTTAATGAAGTAAGCCTAAACCATATTGTCTTTTTTTTCTTCTCATTTTTTTAGTCTATAACTGGAACACTTGATATTTTGGTCATCAGACATAAAGAAATGCTGTCTAGTCTCAGTCTCCTGGATTAGGCTATGAGATCTGAGCTGGCTGCATGCAGTCATTTTGAGTTTAGACAACCCTAGTTCAGTTTTACAGGAAGATCTCTGTTCTTCTTGGACTGGTTAAGACTGTACAGCAGCATAATGATTTCTATGTGATGTGGGATTTGACTAGAGAAGACGCCCCTGACCAGACCTTGCTGGGGTTGGGGGTAGTTCTGGTGCATCTGCTTGGACAACCTTGGTTATTGACCCAAGCTGATCAACTGCTACAGAGCTCTGGCCTTTTTAGGCTTTTCAGGACTCATTATTTATGTGCTTTGGGCATTTTTTGACTTTGTCCATGCTATCTCAGCCCTCCCATTTTTCTGGGTAATGGAGACTTGATTGTAGGCTAGTCTGAAGTAAATGGTAACACGATGGCTTTAACTACAAGGAAAATTTGGCTTTCAGACTTTCTGAACCTTTCATACATCTCCAAGTCTGGGTCTTCATCCTTAATAAAAAGAAATATTCTTGGAAATAATCTCAGGACATCTGCGGAAATGCAGCAATCACCGCTTTAGACATTTCATACATACATAACTGACTAATTTTTTACATCACTTTTCTGTTCTGTGTGCTAAAGGAAATGAAGCAAATACCATTTTCTTGAACACATACATATGAACATATGTGAGTGTCAGTGTGTGTCTGTCCACCTTACACACAGTCACTTTCAATTCTCTTGGCTACTTTCATCCTTGTTGGAAAAAAAATTAAAGATCTAAAACAAATACAAAATAGATCTGAATAGTTTTAATTAATTTAGTTACTAACCAGGTCTGAAAAAAGTATTTGTGCTCCTTCTGTGCTGCATCATTAGCAGTCATTTCACTCTGAGAACAGAGTGCTTTCATAAACATACAGACTCAAACATAACATGCAGCTAAAATCTAGATCTTAGTAGATAAGTTTTCTTTAAGAATGTAGATTTGGTAGTTTCTGCTCATGGAATAATTTATTGTACAAATATCAGGGCTGGCTGTTAAACATCTTGGGTGCAATAAAACATACTACGCTAGAGCATCATAATTTCAGATTCTGAATAAATGTCAAAAAGGTTACATTCTGGTAAGTCGAGGCTATCCTTGCCTGTTCCTGTTGACCAGAGTAGTCTGACTAAAAGACACATTTTGAGCCACCTGGTCTAGTGGAAGGTGTTACCACCCATGGTAAGACTTTGGAACTAGATGAGCTTTAAGTCTTTTCCAGCCCAAACCATGCTGGGATTCTGTGATTTCAGGATATGGAATTTGTGTTTTCCTTTCCATTGGAGTCTCTGACCTGGAAAGGAAAACTTACTTCAACTTCTGGCACAAACCTGCATCTTCCCATTTGTGCAAATCTTAGGACATTTATTAGGCAATATTATGCAAAGATGATGCTACTTGCCTTCAGCTCGCTCTTGTTTAGGAAGGCATTAAAAGGAGAAAAAAAAAATTCTACCTGTCTTGTTCTGTTCGGCGTAATTGTTTTCAAGTACTTGAGATTTAAACCACTGTGAAGAATAATACGAAACAGCAAGTGAAAAAAAATTCATCTGTGAGAACAGGGAAGAAACATTTCTACCTATAGGGAGGTGGAAAAAACAGCCCTTGCAGATCTGCTGGAAATAGGTGCTACAATTCAGTGCACACCAACTATCCTCCTCGGCAAAGCTGCTCCTGGCATTCTGAAAGCAAACTGTAGCACAAGATTTTCTAGGAGAGAGCAGGACAAAGAGACCTTCATTCCTCTTCACCAAACTGCCTGGTCCCAACACCCATGTCCAGCAGGTGTCCAAGAGGGGAACGTGCTAAACCAGTGCCTGCAGCAAAAACGGAGCCCAGGGCAACAGAGCCAGGATGTTATCAATTTATAAACATATATTATAAAGTTGGCTTTTCGCAAAATGTGTGCTATGTGATTAATAATGTCGTGGTAAAAATATAAGTTCTTTATTCCTGCTATTAGTAAAGAAAATTAGGCATAGCGGTAGTAGTTGATATAAGTATGCTTAAACTGTCTATTTAGTCAAGATAAAATCCAATGAACATGTAAAGAAGATCCTGCTATTGATATACCAACCATCAGCATCTACTGTCTGAAGAAAGTATGGACCAAAGGTCAAGTTGGAGGTGATAATGAACACACAGCAAAAAAACACGTATGCTCTAAAAAGATGGACCCAAAGAGATGTCATGCTAAACAGTTCCTAAAATATGGAAACTAGTTTATAGAAAAATATGAATATGCACAAACTAATGCAATAGAAAGGGTTTTTTTCAAAGGTCTCTAATATGGCAGAATGCAGACTTAGCTAAATGCCAAGCCACCCGGCCACCCGTACTTTGCTTATTTCCTAATTGTCTTAATTTTTTAATTAAACCTATCTC
>VWZU01013199.1:57856-185740 GCA_013397095.1 Sterrhoptilus dennistouni
TTCCCGGTGCCCACCCCGCTGTCGTGCCGTTCTTCCCTGCCCAGCCCAAGCCCCGCTTGCCCAGCTCGCCTCCGGCTGCTCTTTTGCCTTTATTATCCTCGTCGCCTCGGGGAGATGCTCCCTCTCTCCCCGCCATCCCCGGAAATCTCACTTCGCTGGGATCGAGGTGTTCCCGTGTTTGGCTTCTTGTGGGGGGGAGGGGGCTGGTGTTGGTATGTGGAGAGAGAATTCTCACACACGGTGTTTTTGCCATCCTGTCATATAATATAGGCTGGCGCAAAAGGCGTTCTCTGGGGAGGAAGGGAAGCGTGCGGTTCACTGGAAGAATTCTTTTAATAGGTACTCCGCATAAAGAGAGGGAGGAGACTTGAACATCAATTCGAAGAGCGTTTCAGCGTGAAAAAGAAAAAGGCTTGAGAAGGAGATAGGAAACTCTGTAAAAAGGCTTGGGTGATGCTTTTGCGCTAGGGAGTAGAGGAAGTCCGTGCCTTTGTGAAGCTGCCGAATTCCTTCATGCCACTACAAAGGTTGGGGTGGGAGCAAATATGTCGGTGGAGTTGTGAGCAGGCTGAGAGGAGTTTACATTAATCGGCTTGGGAAACCAATAAATTATGGGCTTGAGCGTTTATATTCCTTTTTTCAGCAAGGCTGAGCTCTGTGGGAGCACAGACACAAGGGAAGGATGCCTGTGGTGTGGCCAACTCTTCTGGACCTCAGCAGGGATGAGTGCAAGAGGATCCTTCGCAAACTGGGTACAGTAAGATACAATTTGTGGGTCTGTATTTTGCCCTTTTAAGATTTTCTTTCCTGCTGCTTGCATGAAGTATTTTAATATTTCTACAGGCAATAACATATCTGCAGGCAAATTGCAAGTAATTTCCTGTGGTTTTCATGTGTCATTGGTTTGACAGCCCTGGCTTAAAGTTATGTTTGGCCGACACTCGGCTCTAGCAAAATGAGTAGAGAAGAATTGTTTTGATTTGGTTGAATCTCTCTTGGATGTCCTAGCTGCTGGGTTTTTCTGTCACTATTAACATGCAACAAAATTTTCTGTGAAAGGAGAACCTTTGGGGTTGTTTGTTTTGTGTGGGGGGGTTTTTTGGTTGTTTTTTTCCCCCCAATCCTGTATTAGACACCTTTTTGTACCCCCCAAAAACTAGTGGAATCCTGGTTTAACTGGTACTGTAGGGATGAATTCAAGTAATTAAGTTATTATTGTGAAGACATAAAACAGGATTTTAAAAAAGGCTTTTTGTAGTTTGCAGTTACACAGGTTGTCAGGGAAGTGGGAAAATGATGTCCTCACTCAACTGCCATAACCACGGGAGCCTTTTTCATTGTTTCACATGTGGCTCAGTATTTGACGCCCCTGCCCAAGAAATAGACACTGGGAGATATTTTTGTGCTCTGTCCTTGTAGATCTAGGTGTATGAGGAGGGATGCTTCTGTGTTTTGGAAAGTAATAAAACCATTTGCTTTTTCCTCATGTATCTGCTTTTGGCTACTGCAGGGGAGAGAATCCTTTGTTAGACTTTTGATCTGATCCGGCATAGTTGGTTTTGGGTTCCTATGGCTGAATTTGTGTGGTTAAGGGTTTGGGGTTTGCTAGTTAAATGATACTAGATGGGGAGGATAAAAAAGCCTTAGATTTTTCAGAGTTTCTTCTGAGGATCATGATCTAGGAGACGATGTCAAGAAAAAAGCTGAGGTTCCCTCTAACTTCCTGTGACTGTCAAGTGACAGCTTTTCTTGTTCTCATTTTGCTTGACTGCTGAGATGATGTTCTGTATTTCTTAACTGTGCCAAGATTCTCATGTATTGTGGAGCCACCCACTTTCTTTTTGAGAGTTGAGAATTTATTTTCCCTCCCTTTGCCCTTTTTATTTCATTTCTTGGGAATATGGAATTTGTGTGCTGTTGAAACACTGATGCAAATGTTGCACACAACATTGCAACAAGCTGTACTGTCTGTTAAGGTGACAGCCCTAATTCTTAAGCGAGGCTCAAGAAGTACAAAAACTAGGAGAAAGTGCCGAGTGCCAAAAGCTGGCCAGATCCGTGCTACTAAGTTTCATTAACGTAGCTGTGCTGGCTGGAAGAGTGAAAAAAACACTTCCACCTGATCTGACAGCGTGTGCTGGTGCAGCTGAGCCAAACAGAGCTGCAGCTACACCTCCTTCAATGACATAATCTAGGCTGACAGGAAGGAAGAAAATTGAAAACATAATCATTTTTGTTTTGCTGGCATGAGCCGTGTCCCCACAAGGGGGCCCTGCCGGCAGCGAAAGGCTGAGGCGCTGCTGAGAGGAGGGACATCGTGGCACTGTGGGGTGAGGGAGCACAGGGAGTGAGAGCAATAGCTGTGTGACTGTCGCGTTCAGCAGTGGCCATCTGCTTTAGAGGGTCCTGCTGTTCCAGCTCACAGCCCAGCATCTAATTGAGCTGATGGTACAGCCCTGCTGGGAGGACTCTGTAGGGAGTGAGGCAGGGATGTAGGTGAGGCTGAAATGCATCTCGAGGTGTGCAGGACCTGCTGTTGATAGTGGTTTCTCACTGAACAAGGTGATGATGGTAGCACCTAACACTAGCAAGAATGGTATTTACTTGCCAAACCCATTTTAGCTATTTCACTTGTTTTGCATTAGAAAGAAAGTGCACCAGTTAGTGAATGCTGCATAAACACAAAGGGGTGGAAGTTACACCTGTTCTTACTACTTTCCAAAATACCAGAATGTGCATTTTTACAGCTCTAGTGTAGAGGAACTTTATTTATAATGCAGAAGGAAAAAAGTGTGCTCTTGATAAATAATTATATGGTTGCATCTGAGAATTACTTTAAGTTGTTAACAGAGGAAAATAATTAGTATCATAAATATTGTAACATGGTTGTCTAAATAAATGTTGATATTAGTAATAACCATTGCATTAATTAGTGAATGTTTTATAACTGAAGTTGTAAATGCTTCTGTAGGTCACTCAGCATCTTTGTGCAGGCTGCATAGTTAACCAAAATTACTCTGCTTTTTGTTTTATATGCCTAATTGGGACAGGAGAGCAGAATTTCTTTTCAGCACAATTCCTTGATTTCATGTGTAAATTAGTTCTTTGGGATCCTAAACTGAAAGCTTTTCAGAATAGCATGAGCCTTTTCTTTTGCAACAAACTTCAGCAGTGTTAGATTTTGGCCTGCACCTTTTATTCTTGGTTTTAGTTAACTGGGATCTGTTGTGGGGGTGTTTGGGTTGGCTGCTGAGGTGTCAAATGAAAGGCACCTGTGTAAGGATCAAAAGAATTTTTGTTTCTGGTTTCCCTAAACCATGTGAAGCAGAGAATAGCAAGTCATTCTTTGCCAAATTAGCTTTATTTGAAACCAATTAGGCTTCATTATTTGCACTAGGTGTATCTTCACCCTGTTTAGTAGGACAAAATTCAAAAATATCAGTAGCCTTTTATGGTTCCAATTTTTTAAACTGCTGATGGCATGACATCACAGTCATCTGGAATTTTATATTTCTGGTAAAGCAGAGTTGCATTTTTGTGAGTTAGTCTTTGTGGTAGCTCTATGTTTAAGAATAGCTGGATTGTTTCTTTTGTGTTGAGCAGGTTTAATTAAGTGTGTTGCATTTCTGTCAGATTCAAGCAGTTGTACCATATCAAGTAAATAGGCATAAAAGATTATGGTGATCAAATATAACAAACAAGAGCTGATGTTCTCCATGCTAATTGAGGAAAGGCATTCCAAAAAAACCAATTGCTCTTTTGATAGTGTATTTCTTTTCCAAGCCAAGCTTTTCCACAGAACTCTTAATAATGATACGTGTTAAGAGAATTCTGAACCACTTTCCAAACACTTTCTTCAAGCTTTTTGCTGGAATTGTCAGGTCAGAGAGAGCTTGACACGTTCATTTGGGTTTGTAAACTAGATAATCCTCTGTGATGAGACAACTGTTTCGTAGGAATGCTTTGTGCTGCAGAGTAATTGACTGAGAGAATTCCAAATCATCAATCTCTTTTGAAAAAGCACCTCGTAATTGAAAGACACGTTCTTCTTAATGATTTTGAAAATTATTAGAATGCTGTCAGTAATATGGAAAACTATTTTTCCCCTTTTTTGCTGAGCATTTAAATAGAAATATTCTTCACTCTAATTCTTCAGAACTGGAGGCCTATGCAGGTGTCATCAGTGCCTTACGTGCGCAGGGAGACCTTACAAAAGAGAAGAAGGATCTTCTTGGAGAACTCTCTAAAGTGCTTAGGTAACCCTGATCTTTTTAAACTAAGAACTGTGACCTGTTTTCTTTTAAGGTGTTACATGCTTTTTCTTTCAGCGGGATCACAACGTAAATCTGAATTTGGAGAAGTAATTCTCCATGTTGTCGAGGTTTCATTCCTGTTCTCCTTGGAGTTTTTAATAAAGAAAACAACCATCCTTCAGTGGTAGAAACCTGTTTGTTGGTGCTTTATGGGATGGCTGAGTGTTAAAAGGGTTACAGCCAAGAAATGAATGTACACTGTGAACAGTAATATTCTTTTCATTCTTTAGTAATATTTTTGAGAAATAATAAGATTCATTTTCTCTGTGATAGCAAGGGTTAAGTTGCAGTCTCTTAAATGTGAAGTCCTGTTCCCTATCTTCTCTTAGATAGAGTATTCATAAGTTTAATTTTAGCTGGAATTTTTAGGTGAATGTTCATGTCTTCCTCTGATTAAAATATATTGTTTTATTGATTTTTTTAATAGTATTTCAACAGAGCGACATCGTGCCGAGGTTCGGAGAGCAGTTAATGATGAACGACTAACAACGATTGCACACAAGTAAGTTCCACCTCATTTTGATTTCCAAAAGTACCTTTTGGGAAATTCATTATGCTTTAACTGAATGGTAGAATTTTGAAGATTGATGATGGTTTAGAGAACCAGTAGTTAAAACACAGTGTGGATGAAGGAATTACTGTATCAGACCTACAGGGTACTGGAAAGTTATTTAGTACCACTACGCTTTGGGTCCAAGGCCATCCCATTCCAGTTTTTTGGTATAGAGACCTTTGTGTAAGATAGACCAGAATAAACAGAGACTGGAGAGCATAGAGAAGCTCTTAAGTAGGATGGACACGTTTGCTTCTGTTTGTTTTGCTTTTAGTTTTATTTTTATCAGTTTGGAAAGGCTGTATTAAGAGTAAAGAGAAAACTACATAGGAAAAACAAAGAGAGGGAAAGCGGTGGCAGATTAGTGGGAAACAGTGTATCAGCATAGAAAGGAAAAAGTAGTCAGAGTAGAAAAAGCTGTAGCAAGCTGATGATGTCAGTGTCCACCACTGTCTGTGATGCAGCTGCTGTGCTGGCATCGGCTGGGCTGGTGCCTCCTTGGATTTACTTTGACAAGCTCCACGTGATTTTGAGAGGTGGGGGAGCAATAGATCAAGTGGTTTTGCATGTTTGATAATTAACAGTCTTACTATTAAGGACCGTCTTTAGACAGAGCTGCATTGTGTCTGTATTACTTTCTTTTTCTGTGTTACAACTGTTGATGTTTTTAAGTTTGTTGTAGCTTAGGTGTTACGAGGGGGAAAGAAAGGAAATAATATGAATAGCAGGACACTTGGAGTTAGCAATTGTTGGATCCAAGTCTAGTCAAAATCAGCATACTTGTTTACGGCTGTAGAAGGACTTTAAAGTTTTAATTTTCAAGTTTAAAGATTTAGAAGTATGCTGTTCACCAAACAAAACCCACAAACTTCCTTACACCCCTTTAAAGAAATGAACAGGGAATAATGAAAAGCATATAGTTGTCAAATCAGGATTCTTTTCCTGAATCAAGTTTTCCTTTAAAGTAGTACTTCTGGTCTTAGCATTTTGCAGAACACAAATAGTTTGTCCTAAGGTGTTGCACTTCAGTGAAATTTTATAATCCAGACAAGGTGCAATTTTGAAGTGCCGCTTTTCTTTCTTTTTCCTGTGGTGGTTCCTTATGAGTGATGGTTGGTAATACAGTATTTGACTTACATAATTCTTTTAACTCATTAGGAAAGCTTACTTTGCTAATATTTGTACCCTTTATTTTTTGTTTTTAAAATGTATTTTTACCTCAGCTTATGTATCTGTTTTTATATCATGTGCATATGTATGAGGAATACTGAAGCATATCAAGATTTAACAACAGAGCAGATACTCTGCATTTTACAAGCTACTTTGTAGTATCTCTTGCTGCAACTTGCTCAAAATATTTCATGTAAGAAGTTATTTTTTAGAATATATTAATACATTAAAAGGGTTGATTTGCTTAAAAACATTACAGCATTAAAAAATAATTAGCCATTTTGGTTTTGCTGATTTGACAAACGACTCATGTAGAACAGTGAAAAAATATTTCTCCATCTAGATAAGAACAGTGTTTATATGAAACATTCTAGTGTGGGTGTAAGTACTAAGGTTAAGAGTAAATTAGAGCAGAAGACTGCTTTCTGTTTATTAAATAATCTCATGTTCTGTCACCTTGTTTGGGACTACTTTAATAAGCATCAGAAAGTCTTCTGTTCAGGTAAAACAAAATTCGCCTTAGAAGCTGAGAGTTTTTCCCTATAGCATAATCCATTTCAGTAGTCTTTTATGATATCTGTTTCGTTTCTTGGTATTTCTGTAATCCAGAAGCAGAGAGTATACCAACTGTACCTGAATAATAGCTAACCTAATGTGGGGGGGTTGAGTATGGCATTCACATACCCCTGGCCCATTAACAGCTCTACTAAAACAAAACAACGAAAGAAGAGTCTACTCTTCAATTTAAAATGGGATGCTTTTTATATCAGATGACAAAAATGCAAGGGCTTTCATGAAATAAAGTTGAGTATCGGTGCTCTAGTATGTCTTAAACTGCCTTTTAGACTTGGCACTACCAGAAAAAAAAAATGTACTTAAATAAGATACCGAGTATTTGGAAACTTGTCAAAATACTCACAGAACATGCATTTCTGTTTAGTATGTCTGGACCAAACAGCTCTTCCGAGTGGTCCATCGAAGGTCGTCGACTGGTGCCGCTGATGCCGCGACTGGTTCCACAGACGGCTTTTACTGTTACTGCCAACGCTGTTGCCAATGCAGCCATTCAGCACAACGCATCTCTTCCAGTCCCTGCAGAAACTGGAAACAAAGAAGGTGAGAGAAAGATGGGATTCTGCTGCAATCTATGGGAATGTGAAAACAATGTCACAGTAGAAATTGGTATCTTAGATTTTAAGTGTTAAATATTAAAGATATTTTTTGAGGCCGGGTTGGATGGGGCTTGGAGCAACCCAGTCTAGTGGAAGGTGCCCCACCGGCTGATGGCAGGGGGTTGGAACTGGTTGAACTTTAAAATTCCTTCCAACCCAAACTATTTGATGAAGCTATGAAAAAAATCCAAATCTTTCTCATCAAACATTATTCACAGAAATATAAAACACCCCTTTTTATAAAAGACTCCTTTGTGGTGTCTGCAGCATTAATCTGACTGCTTTGTTTTGTTGACACTCTAGCAACTGAAATATGAAAACAACCCAATTTGTCAGGAAATTACATTCACTGATAACCTTCTTCAGCTCTGTAAACTTTAAAAACTTGGACAAATGGCTGGATTCTGTAAAGTTCTGTAAGTGATGAAAGCTGTTTCAGAATGTTTTATTTTAAGAATGCAAGTAGGTTTTGGTGAAAGTCAAGAAAATACTGTTTTGGGTTTTTTCCTTCAGATTACATGTACTATCGTAACAAGTAAAAAGGTTGCTTTCTGCTTTTCCTATGCTTTTTAAATAATAGTAGTATACATTACAACTGGCTTTGCTCAGCAGACTTGAATTAGGCTTCATACAACTGGAGAATGTGGAACACTTCTTGAAACAAGCTGTTGCATCCTGGTTTTGTGAGAAATGCTGTATCATTGTGTTATTACTTAAAAGCAGTGGTTTAAAAAAGGTGATTAGCACAATCAGTTCTTCACTACTGAAGGAATATTTTGGGGTTTTTCAACTGATGTACTGTTGAGGCAATAACACTTTTCTGTCAGTTACTGGTCTAGATGTGGTGGCTAACAGAAAAGCAAAAAGATTGACATATTAAATTAAGGCTAAAATTAAAAATAACAAATTAAAAAAGTAAAACAAAGATTAACTCAAAAAAATTTCACATTGGCAGCACAGATTTTTGGGTATGGGAAGATGGGAGTTTAGATTTTTGTGTTGTCTTTGAAGACCACTAATTCCATGGCCACCCTTAGCTAAAACTGGGAGTATTCCACAGTAACAGGAATGCAGAGGCAAATACACAGATGGTGACCCAGTAAGTCCTTGGCTTCCATTTCAGTTGTAAAAATAGTGATAGGATAATGGGATTCTGCACTTCAGTTATACGGAAGGTGTCTTTTCTCCTCTTCAGTGGTGGTTTGCTATTCCTACACAAGTACCACTTCAACCCCAACATCTACCCCTGTTCCAAGTGGCAGTGTAGCAACAGTGAAGTCCCCCAGACCTGCCAGTCCAGCCTCCAATGTAGTCGTCTTGCCAAGTGGAAGTACTGTTTGCGTCAAAAGTAAGTGATACTAGCAACTGATTAACCAAAGGGAAAGAAAGGGAGAATGTGGCTGAAGCCACATTTAGACCAGGTTAAGCACTCCAACATTGGGCAAGTCATTTAAGGCCTTTGTGCCTTCATTTAGTCTAGAGAATGAATTTATTGCTTCCCTTTTTCAGATAAATAGTGTCCAGGGTAAATCCATTCACTGCAAAATGCTGCAAGGAGCACTAAAGCTACAAGTACAACAAATGAAAAATATTTTGAAAATTAAGTATAGAAATTTCTGGATATCAGTGAATTTCTGATCCATCTTGTTTAGAACTAATGCATAGTAGTCACTTACTTGAATTAGAATAGGTCTCTCTTCTGCTTTCACAGTTGATATACAATTTTTGGGTGCAGTTTGGCAAGAGTTTGTGTTTACATACTGTGTCTTGCCATTTTGTGATTTACCTGGAAGTCAGTATTAGAGAGGTTTATGTTCCTTGGCAGCTGTGAAAACTTCATAGGAATTCCTACCAGAGACCCATCTTCATGTATTTAAATCTGGAAATCCAGGACATACAATCTAGAAACAGTCTTTTCTCTTGAGTGTGTATGTGTCCCCATCTTTGTTTGGCTAATAGATCGGCTGGGTCTAAATGCAGATTATATTCTCATATATATGCCCTCATCATGGGGGTGTTTTATTTTCCTATTAAAATGCTTCCTTCGGTTCTTATTTGATTCTATTAAAACAACAAGTAAAGATTAATAGTGAAGTAGATAAATGCTATTTTTATGCTTGCTCTGTATACCTTTAGTATTTTAAAACGTATTTAATTATTATTAAATTAATAAAATTTACTAATTTTTATGCTTTATGCATACATCTGTATAAGCTTCTAGCTAATCAGAAATGCCACATAGTGCATAAATATAATATTACTTGCAAAAAGCCATTGTTAATGGCTCTGTCAACCCATTAAACCCATTCATTAAGGTTTTTTATTTTTCTGACCTATGCAGTAATCACTTGGCTTTAGTTTGAAGATTCAGGGGAAAACGTTCTTAACATCTTAAAATTTTAATATAGATTTTTATTGAATTATTACATGGTAATGAGTATCAAATAAGACACATGATACAGGGATGATCATTTTTGTTGTCTGTCCCTAGATTTAATTTCTTCCCTACTTCATGTGCTTCATTTTGTTGTTACTGTTTTTGTTGACTTTTTTTAAGGAATTGTGTTTCTTTCAGAGTACGTTACATCAGTCACATTGATTTTAACAAACCTGCTTAGGAGCAGATTTGGGAGATCTGATGTACAGTCAGGACTTTGCCACTGGTCTGTGGTGTAGCCTCTTCCAAGTCAGTCTGAATGAGCCATTAACCTTTCCATGGCTCTGCTTCTTTACTTATCAAGTGTGAGTTACAGTCAAAGCTGTATTACCTTTTAACTAAATGTCTGTGGAAAACTGTACAGCAATTTCTAACATGAAATGATAGGAATAATATTCTTGCAAAACCCCAGCAGTGAAAACAGGAGGTGAAATGAGCTGTACTTAACATAAAATAATGCTCTGCTTGTTTAATGTTACTTTCTTATGTCTTGATTGAGTGATTGATTGGTTGGTGGGTTTTTTTGTGGATAAGGATCACAGACAAATTTTTCTTTATTTCTCGGTGCCCCACCAAAATAATTGTGTCCTAACATGCTAGTTGCATGTGGATTTTGGATTTAAATGGATTCTGAGATTTTTAAATTATTGTGCATGTTCAATATGTTTAGTGCACTCCTAGTTAAAAGTTTCTATAGTGCACTCACAGTCATACATAGAAACCTGTCTATAATAAACCTTAAAGTTATGTCACGAAACCTCTGCTTTATGGAGGGAGATGGCCACGAGGCTTGTTCAGGGGCATAAAGTAAATTATTGATTAGAGCGTTGAAATCTGATTTTGGAGATCCACACTTCACTTGTACTGCTACAGCCAGCTAAAGCTACATTTTTGAAGTTTGTTTCTCTTTCCTAGTTCAGTTTCCTATCTCTGATAAAACTGTCACTCTTTGGATGCATACCTGCAAATAAGCTACTACTCCTGCTGAGAGAGAATACCATTTTTCAGAAGTGCCTCTTGTGGCACTGGGCAGTTTCTTGTCTGT
Source organism: Sterrhoptilus dennistouni (assembly GCA_013397095.1). Lineage (NCBI taxonomy): Eukaryota > Metazoa > Chordata > Aves > Passeriformes > Zosteropidae > Sterrhoptilus > Sterrhoptilus dennistouni. The sequence continues at coordinate 68,547 of VWZU01013199.1, forward strand.
GTTAGTTCTTGCAACTTCACTTTTTGAATGCCAGAATATTTAGTAATTTTAGTTAGAGATTTGCCATAATTAGATCTTGGCTCTAATTAGAGATTGACTAGCAACCAAGTTTGCTTTGATTATTGCCAGGACTGCTTTTTGCTGTGATAGTGTTCTTTGTCTTTAAGCTCCGGGCACATGGGACAAGATTTTCAATCATCTTTTGCATAGGCAGGATTGTATCTGTTCAGTTTCTCTCTGATTGTTTTTCTTTTTAAATGGTTTGACACAGGTTAACATGATAAGCCTAAATAACAGGATTGCAGATTTGTCAAGGTTGGGAGAGACATTCAAGATCATCTAGTTCAACCATCAACCCAGCACCATCATAATCACCCCTAAACTACATCCCCAAGTGTCTCATTCAGATACCTCCTGAACATTTCCAGACTGTCGTCTCCCTGGGCAACTTATTCCAATGCCTGACTACTCTTCCAGTGAAGTTTTTTTTCTAATATCTAATCTGGACCTCCCATGGCACAATTTGAAGCTATTTCCTCTTCTCACCTGGGAGAAGAGCCCAGCCCCCATCTGGCTATACCCTCTTGTTAGGGAGTTGGTGAGAGCAAGAATGGCCCCCCATAACCACCTTTTCTTCAGTCTGAGCTCCCCCAGCTTCCTCAGCTGCTCCTGGTGCTCTAGATCCTTCCTCAACTGTTCCCTTATCTGGATGTGCTCCAGCACCTCAGTCTCTTGTCAGGAGGTGCCCAAAAGTGACCCCAGGACTGAAGGTACTTCAGCAGTGCCTAGCACAGGGAATGGTCACTTCCCTGGTCCTGCTGCCACACCAGTGCTGGTACAGGCCAGTGCCGCTGTCCTCACCCACCTGGGCACACCTGGTTCATATCCAGCCAGCTATTGGCCAGCATCCCCAAGTCCCTTCCTGCTGAGCCACTCTTAAGCCACTCTGCCCCCAGCCTGTAGCTGTGCATGGAGTGGGTGTGATCCAAGGGCAGGACCTTGGCACTTGGCCTCACTGAACCTCAGCCCATGGATCTGGCATGTTCAGATCCTTCTGTAGAGCCTTCCTACCTTCAGTGCTACCGAGTAGCTCCAAGAGGTTTGCAAGGTTACTAACCTGTGTCTTTCTGTAATCTAGACCTGTGTCTTTCTGTAATTTATTAATCCGTTGCCTACTTTGGCAAGTTTCATTTGGATTGAAGATCCATTAATCATACTGTTATCCTTTGCTGAGCTGAATATTGCAATAGATCTTTTTCTCTATGTGTGCAGTACGTGATTATGAGGAAGAAAGAACTCTTGAGCCTGGACTTTGGTTTTTCATGATTGTGTGTTAGCTGCCATTTTTTATCTGTAGCACAAAATGCACCAAAGAAGGCAAAAACTTGAAGTAAGGATTGACCTTCACAGTTAAACTACATAATAATTTTAAAAAATTATATCTTAAGATGCTGTATTGAGGTGAAAGGCAGAAGGGTACTGTAAGGATAAACATGACATGGAAGTAGGTGCAAAGGCTGAAGTCTAAGGAAACTATGGGGGAATAAACTTTGATAGTCCAGTTGCTGTAAATGAAACCACCACCAAAAAAGCCCAAAGTGGTGTAAAGTTTTAAATTATGTGTGGCATGATCCCAATCCCCTTGTGTGTGTAGTCTCACTAGTCAAGCTTCTGTAGACAGAATGAAAACCCTGTACTGGCTCTTATGTTCTTTTAATCTCCAACTGAATGAAGTAGCCCAGTAACCGAGTAGATTGGGGTTTTGGGCAATTTTTCTCTGATGAAAATGGTGAGTGTTGCCCATATCAAGGACTAAGAGCATCTGAGGTGTGATACAGCTTGGTTGTGACCATAAGATGTAATTTGTTCTTTGTTTATTTTTATCTTGCCTGAAAGAGGATGTAAGCCTCAAAAAGGATGTAGTGTTTCAGAAAGCACTGAGATCTGCAGAGAGGGGAAGCATAATTTAGAAAAAGTATTTCTTTTCCAGGTGTCAGCTGCTCAGATGACGATGAAAAGCCCCGCAAAAGACGGCGAACAAATTCTTCTAGTTCTTCCCCTGTTCTCTTGAAAGAAGTCCCGAAGGCAGTGACTCCTGTCACTAAAACTATCACAGTGCCTGTAAGTGGGAGCCCCAAAATGAGTAATATAATGCAGAGCATTGCCAACTCCTTACCACCACACATGTCGCCTGTGAAAATAACCTTCACTAAGCCCTCAACACAGACAACAAACACCACAACACAGAAGGTATGTGGGGGAAGCTGCCAACTGTTACTTTATTCTGGTTTTATCAATGAATAAGATGTGATGTTTGACTCTTCCTTTCTATGATCTGACTAGCTGTTTTTTAAGGATTGCGCTGGGGATAAAGTAATCCCTCTTTAAAACAAACAAAGGGAAAACCAAACTCTTGTATGAATTTAGTTCACCTGTGTGTGAAAGGACCTGGATTGACAGCCGTGGAGACTGAAGCCCTCTTTTTATCCACAGAACAGGTACAGCACAGGCAGCGGGAGTGCAAGCTTCCCCCAGACTGCCCCACCAATGTGCCTCAACCCTGACCTGAAGGGACCACTTCTAGGGATGAGAGGGGATTCAGTCTCCATGCTCATTAAATTCTTGGCCTGTCTGGTGAGACTGCCAACAAGGTTACCAGTTAGTACCATTTGTGGTGTTGGGTTTTGTGATATGGACACTAGTCCACTGAAAACTGGATCACATAGGCCACTGAACAGCCTTCAGATGGTAACAACTGTTGGTCAAAGGTAATCTTTCTTATTTCTATTTTCATTCTTTATAATTATTCTTTGCAGTAGTAGAATTCCAGGAGAGGTGGCATGGGCTTTTCCTTGCCAACCTTTTTATCTAGAGACTAGATTTTGGGGTCTATAATGCTTATTCTTGGAGCTGCTCAAAGTCTTGGGGGCTTATTTTTCCTTTCAGTACTAGTGTGCCATTTCTCATTCTACGTTAACAGTGTTACAGTGGTCAAAATCAGTTGCATTATTTCAGCTGAGTGTGCCTAGCTTTCACCACAATGCAGTGTGCAGAAAAGGTTTTCCTTGTTTAAATTTTGTACTGGACTTAGATTTTTAAGTGCCTAATCTATGGCATGACTGCATTACCATTCTTTAGGAGGCATTTCAGCTGTGTCTATTATTCTATTTTAAAGATTTAAAAAAGATGAATGGTTCCGACCAAGTTCATTCTTGGTACAGTTATTAATTACAGCAGACTTCAGGGGGTGGTAGGGTCTCTGTGGAATTAATTTTACCTCAATACCAACAGACTTACGGTAGGCTGGCCACTAACAAGCACTTTTGCCAACTGTGGGAGACTATTGAGCTCAAACCTTTGCATATATTTGTCCTTAGTCTTCTTAATTGCTTTATGGCTCTTTTTGGATTAGCAGAGTTCATGTGTCTTGATTTTTGGAAATTTCAAAACCAAGTAAGATTAACTGAAGTAATGTGCAATAATGATTTTGCTTTCTGACCTCTTCCCACTCCAAGGAAGATGCTTTCATTTGATTCGCTGTTCATTAACAGTGTCCTTAATTAAATCTCATCTCTGAATACAAGAGTGTATAAGAGAAATCCTTGAGTGAGCATAAACCATCAAATTGAATTCAGTGCATCAACTCCACAGCTACTACAGGGCTTAACCTTTCCATCCTGTTGCACATTAGCGTTATAATTTGTGCAGGAAGAATTTTTTGCCTTAAACATCTGTAAAGTTGTATTAAGTATGGGTGTTATATATTATGGAAGTTAAAGATGGAGTGTACTATGTCTCCAAAAGAATGGGCTGTTGATAGGACCTTTCCTGCAGTTATGCCTCTCCACTTGTTCTGACATGGAAATTTTAGAGTTCACTTTGCATTCTGTTATTTGACTGTCGTACTAATCTGCAGTGACAGAAAAATCAGTGCTTGCTTTGTTAGGCAGCTAGAGTAGCGTTTGTATCTGAACTTGTCACAGTGCCCTCTTCTGTTGGATTTAGATAGGCCAAAATATATAACTGGATGATTTTGGTGGGAGAAATCCCTCTTAGTAGTTTTAAATTAGAAGTCAGTCTTGTTCATTCATATCCAATAGCACATTTCCAGTTTGAGTGTAAGTTTTTAGATATGAATGAAATTCTTTGTTTCTGCATGCCAGCTCTTTGAATTGTTTTGACATTTTAGTAGGTTGGAGGAAGATTTGTCATAGCAACTAATAATGTCATAGCTCCAGTTTCTGGATTCTCTTATAACGAAGTCACCTGTGTAGGACACAGAAGGAATCTAGCTAGTGAAGTTCCTGGCAGTTACAATAACCTTATTTTGGCAGGGACTAAGTTTTTACATCTCTCAGAATAGAGCTGACAAGACTAAATTCAGTACATGTTGGGAATTAGAATTTATGTAGCAATTAAAACCAACAACAAAATTAGCACCTTGATTCGTGTGTCTGTGTGCATGTTTAAAGTCAGGCAGTTTCTCTGCTGTAAAACATGGCATGCAATTTTGATACCCTTGATGAGATTATTTGGATCACTTCAACATACATGACAAAATAGTATTTCAGAAATAGGATGGTAGTGATCTGAACTCTAATATTTATTTTTTATGTGAATTTTATGATTCCTGGATATACTTCATACATGAAGATTCCTGAACCTTGCTCTGCTCTGTTAATTTTGAAAGATGAGATAGAATAGACAGACACCAACCTGCTTAGTCACAGTATAGCAGCCACTGTTGAACCGTAATGATATACAGGCTTTATTCCTTTCTTGATTAAATAGAGTATTTTTAAGTGACTTAAGGAGGTGCAGTGGTCCACAGGAGTTGCAATTATGCCCAGATTCATTCTACATATCTGTACTTAGTTGTAATGCTGGACTTGCCCTGTTGTCATATAGCTTATATTCACACTAACCCATAATCTGCCTTTTTAAACTGCAAGTTGTCCTTTGACTGTGTTCCTAAATTAGTTACCCTGTGTGGAATGGAGCTGACCATAAACTTCAGACAGTTGGAAGTATTCCTAGTGTTAACTGACAGTTTAGGAAACAGGATAAAACTCCAGAGGCATATCACAGAATCGGTTCACTTCCAGTTCTCAGACTAGAACAAGCTGTGTCACGTTCAGCTTATCTGTGTGTTTGTAGCCTAAGATTAATTTGAGAAAGGTGTTTTGATTAAATCAAGATTATGCAGAATGCAAAAATAAGACTGATGCAGAGAAAATGTTCTCACTGGAGAATGCAATCAAGTAGAAAAGCAGCAGAATGTGGAAACCTTGTCCTTCAGTCACTGGTTAGTTGTGGTCAACCTGCTGTAGTTTTTGGGGTAGTAAGGTTTTGATTTTCCTCAGATCAAGATATTAAAGGTTTATCTGAGCAGCAGAGACCATCAAACTAAGAACTGAGGCAAAAGAAGAGGCAGAACCAGCCACGGTGGTGAAATCTGCTGCTTTTATTCCATCCATGTGGCTATTTCTTTCTTTTTTTTTTTTTTTTTTCATTTTTCTGTAAGTAAATTATAAACTCGTAATCTCTTGCTGCTTGATTTGTTGCTTAAGTCTATTTCTGGTGCCATTATCATATTATTTCTTTATCAGGCAAGGTTTCAGTAGTGTTTGGCTAGCAGTGTGAGACTTTCTGTGTGAGCTGACACAGGTTTTCTTTGCCCCTTTTGTACCTTATTTTTCTATCAGCTTTGGTTACATTGAATCATTAATATGTTTAAATTCTCAAGGTTTTAATAAACAATTTTTTTGTTGGGACAACAGCGTTATTAAAATGGTTTCTCAATATTCCTGCATGATAAACTGAAAATGTTGTATTTTTATTCTTCTTCTTCTATTTTAACTATGTAAGTACAAGAAGGGACATAAGTTGAATAAAAGGAATTTCTTTACATAAACAGTCCCCATATTCAATACTTAATAAATGTTTAGTTTTCTACACCAGTTGCATAAGGACAGACTTCTTCCAATGCTATCATGAATTCTGTTTTTCTCTGTCAGATCAGATTCAGGAAGTTGTCGTTGTAACTTGCACTGGAGTGGTGTTTATTCTCTTCAAACAAATGGTTTTCAGACAACTTAGAATTTCTTGATACTGAGAGCACTAAAAGCAGAAATTGCTTCAAACGTAAACCATTTTTCTTTCACGGATGAAATATTGTTTACATCAACTGCATTGCCCAATACTTGACTCAGCAAGTGCTTGTTAATTATTAAAGAAAAAAAATCATCTATTTTCTCTCATTGCTGTTTCTTGATATTTTTGCAAGGTTTGGAAGAATGACACTTAAAACTTGCTGGAAATCAGTTCAGTTTCTCTTAAAATGGGTTTCGGGCTTTCTGGCACAATTTAATGAAGTCAGATTCATTCCTGTCTGCCTTCAGATATGAGATAATTCTACTTTAATTGGCTAGTAATTGTTTTCCTTAAAAATCCTAATTTTAAGGAAGTGTTAATCATCACTTCTTCAAAATAGTTGAAACTTTTTCTTGTGAGCAAATGTGATTGACAGTCTTAAAAGCTCTTAATAAACATGTATCCTTAAAACTAAATACACTGAAATTTCTGAAGTGTTACCTTGAAATTTCTATGCTTCTAAATAGATGCAAGGAACAAATGAATTTCTTCTTCGTTTTTTTTTTCTTTTCTTTTTTTTAGGTCATAATAGTAACCACCTCTCCAAGCTCAACTTTCGTACCCAACATCCTTTCCAAGTCCCACAACTATGCAGCTGTTACAAAACTTGTCCCGACATCAGTCATTGCTTCGACGACTCAAAAGCAGCCCGTGGTTATCACTGCTTCCCAGTCCTCTGTGGGCAGCAGCAGCAGCACCTGCTCCACTCCCTCCTGCACTGCCAGTACCATTGCCGTGACTGCTGTAGTGTCATCCACACCATCAGTGGTTATGTCAACAGTAGCACAAGGTATGGAAATTACCTCATAAAGGCTCTTTCATCGAGGAGTTGGGCTTTGCATTGAGAACAGCACTGGAGAGATGCACTTTTTGGTTACACGTGGGTGAGGCACAGGGCATGTGAAAGAGATCGGCTGACACTAATCCAAGAGACTTCACAAAAGTTCTTGTTGAACTGTTTTCCTCTGTATGTCAACAGTTAATGTGCAGATCCTCCTTTTTAAAGAGGATGTCATGGGGTGGTGTGACCTAGTTCTAAAACAATATAACCTCAAAATGACTGCTTTAAGAACTTTGTCTGGTGCATAGAAAAATGTATGTTCAATATTTGAAGGTGATTGCATCTCTAAAAGCCCAATTTACAAAAACATGCAAAGTTAACATCAAGTAAATACAACTTATTAACATGCCCAGATGACAATTCTGAAAGGTAAAGAAGTGTTTATACCTTTTTTACTGATGTATTTTATCAGCATGTCAGTTTTAAAGTCCTTTATAATTAAGACCTGAGTGGGTCTGATTAAAATTCTTATGTTTCTGATTTCAAATTCCAACTGTGTATGCTAGCTTGACTGTTTCAGTTTCACAGCCACCAGCTAGCATTTGAAAGGGAAGCTGTGAATGAATGAATGAATGAGCCTTAGTGAGCAGCACTTGAAAGAAAAGCTGCCTGACAATGATAAGTGTCACATCACAATTTTTCCTAGTCTGTATTTTCCATTCTTGTTCGATTTCACAAAACATTGGGTAGCCAGATCAAGGCTAAAGACATATTTTCCTTCCATATTTCTTGGATTAATGTAATCAAATAATAATCTATGGAGCAGAAGGGCTCACATCAGGCTTCCATATTGTTTGAACAGTTGATTTTTAGTTGGGTTTGATCATGGAGGAGACTTTAATTCTAAAGTACCTTAGGTGGAGTATCTCTCCAGTGGTTTTTTTTCCAAGACTGTCAGTGTCACTGCAGAAGATGCTGGTGAAAAGTTTTGTGCTATGAATTGATAATATATTCAAATGTAAAGTTAAACTCACGAATGAAAAGAGCTGCCCAAGGAAGTGGTGTAATCATCTTAAATGATGCAGTGAGAACAGGGTTGCTTATTTAGATTGCCAGAATTGTACCTTTACTATGATTTCTGTCATCATCACTGCAATCTGTTTCTGTTTTCCACTACAAGTGGGATTTAGTTAAAAATTACTTCATAACATATGGACTTTGTCTGTTTTGGTGCTTATGGATGTGTAGTTTAGAATAAAATTTTGCTGTAGATGTTGTGACAGCTATGTAGGGGAATGACAGAAATAAGTAGTAAGATTTATTTGGGAACTTTGTCTTTCCATCTTACAGCAGACTCCTTTTAATTGCTTTTACTTATAAGATCACCTAACAGCACAAAACAGGTGGCCCACAGTTCACAACTTACATACTTGATTTTTTTAAAATGCCAACTGACTTTTTTGCTAACAAATAACTCTCTTCCAGCATGATGGGTTTGATATTTGACATCGTCCTATCACCAACTTATTGTCACTGTGATTTTGAAATCATTGGATCACAGAATGTTTTGGGTTGAAAGAGACCTTAGAGATCCAGTTCCAGCCCCTCTGCTAGGGGCAGAAACACCTTCCACTAAACTAGGTTGTTATAAATATTTAGAAAGATAAATGTATCTATATATACATTTAAAATACTTTCACTGTAGGTATTTTGCTGTCTTGAAACTTGAAGATGAGTCTTTCAAAGTATCGTTGAATTATTCATATTACAAAAGGTGCAGAAGTAAACTGGATTTGTGGTCTTTCCATTAGCTGCTGTTCTGCTGCCACATTGAAAATCTGTATAAAGCTCTGTTGCCTCCTAACAGAGCACCTCTGCTAAATGGGAGCTTTGTTTCATGCACTTTTCAGTAGTAAAGATAATTGAAATGTAAGATTATTTTAAAAATTATAGTATTTTTTTTTCTCATTGCACTGTTGAATCTTAAACCCTTTACTCTTTCACAGGTGTATCTACATCAGCAGTTAAAGTTGCCTCTACCAGACTACCTTCCCCAAAAGGTTTGGTTGGGAATCCAACTCAGATCTTAGCACAGTTTCCCAAACAGCATCAGCAATCTCCCAAACAGCAGCTGCACCAAGTCCAACAGGCCCAACAGCAGCAGCAGCAGCCGCAGCAGCAGCAGCTGGTGCCGTGTTCTGTAGCCCAGCAGCAGCCACAGCAATCTCAGCTGCCAGCTGGCATCAAGCCCACCATTCAGATCAAACAGGAATCAGGTAGTTGGAATTGGTCTTGGGTCACATTGATGAGGTCTGCCTGCAACTCAGGAAAGTAGGGCAGAATTCTGTCCCAAAATGTGCATGGGGGAGTGAGTGGTCATTAAGGCGTCATTTCTTGAGTGCAGGATTTGGCTTCAAGCATTCATATAAGTAGATAGAGAAAGATGTTTTAATGTTTTCAAGTAACAGTAATTAAAGAATTTGGTTCTTTCAGTCTTCTTGTTTGGTTCAGGTATTACAGATCGTGCTTTAGGTATATATGTTTTTATCTTAGAGGTTGAGAGGTATATAAATAACTTCAAAAGTAATGTTATTGGCAACGTGAAGCACCAGTTTTCTGAAGATCCAAGAGTTCTACTGTACCACCTGCAAAAAGAAGTTACTCCATGTTTTAATTATTTTCTTTGGTCCAGAAATCAAAATGTACTTTTGAGGTACTTGTCAAAACAAATACCATTAGATGTGGAAGTTAGACTGGATTCTTTTTGTGACATTGATTCATTCAGCTGACTTTGGGCAAGTCATGTAGTCTTTATTTCTTGGCTTCTCTCTGCTGTGGCACACTGTTTTTCTCTCAGCAAGAAGTAGTAAGAAATAAAGTTTGCAACGTTATCTGGTTCTCAAATAAGTGCTATAAAAGTGCAAAGTATTTTTATGTCTATTAATATAAAATCAGTATTTTATTTTAATCTTGTCAGTAAAAATACTATTTTATATCATACTATTTAGATCAAAGAATTAAAATAGATCATGGAATGAAAAAATAAACAGCCCTACTCCCATCCTTAGATAAAACTATCTTTTGGATTGTAGGATCATTGCTTAAGAAAAATAATAGCTACTAATTAAGACATAAAAAAAGCTTCCAGCCACTGAACAATATCAATATGAGCTTCATTTCCTTATCTTCTACAATGAACTTAGGCTCGTTGTGCTTTTTGGTTGAAAGTTTCTTTGGCAATACCCTCTGATATCAATTCTTTCTGGAAGATGTTAATCAGTTTTCATGGAAACTTTACTTTTTATCCAGTTTTGTGTCTGGATGATGCAGAGACTTCAATTTCTCTTTCAATTTGTAGCTTACTTGCTCTGTACTGCTTTTATAGTCAGTGTAGAGAGAGGAAAACATTTCTGGAAGATGTTCCACATCTCAAGTGGACAAAATTTTTCACCTAGGAATACCTGTATACAAACATAAGTGCGTCATCTAGATGGGATTCATCCAGGCTGTGTGTTCCATGGCCTTTGGCCACCATAATGCATTTATGTCATCATGGAACAAGATCATAAGATGCACATCTCCTGGGTGCACTTTTAAACAGATGTTGTGAATCCACTGGTTTGCAACTGAGAAGTGAATCTCGCGGAGGTACCATTCCCCAACACAAAATGGAGAGAGAGGAAGCAGAATCCTGGAGGTACTAAAGGTGCCCTCATCCTTCATTCTTACTGATTCTACTCATAGCTTAAGCCAAATTTCTTTGTGGGTTTAACATGACCAGTAAATCAAGGGAGAGCAGTTTACTTAAAGTAACCTTCCCCAGCCAGTGTCACAGTTGTTTCCTTACAGCCACTATTACTCCTTGTGCAGAAATGTTTTTTGATTTATTCAGGATGGTAAAATTAATCTAGGCTTATTACACATTAGGATTTACAGACTGAATTGATGAAGGGTTACTTTGCTTCTAGGTGGTTCATTATATATGGACCAATTTAGTCTTGGTTGTGACCTGTTGGCTCCTGGGAAAGTTCTGGGGTTTTGTATCGTGGACCAGGAAAAATAAAAAATTATGTCAAGAAATCAGTGATGGAATGGACAATGGAAGTAGCTAGGAACTGAAACAGGCACATGAAAGGCAAAGATTTCTTGGTATTTGCAAAACAAACAAAAAACCCAGCCAAAACTAAGAAAAAAACCAAAACAAAACCACCCCAAAACCAAACAAAAAAACCCTCAAAAATTAAATAATTTCTTTCTTGATCAAGAATACCACAAGAACCACAATAGGCTCAGAATTGAAGCCTTGTGGGGCTACTTGCCCGCTTAGGCCTTGGTCTGAGAAAGCATTTCAGAAAGTAACTTATCGTGCCTGTATTTTAACAGTAACCTTTCTCCTTTCCTAGGTGTTAAAATAATCACTCAACAGGTGCAGCCCAGTAAAATCCTTCCCAAACCAGTTACAGCGACCTTGCCCAGCAGTAGCAATTCACCCATTATGGTGGTTAGCAGTAATGGGACTATCATGACAACTAAACTGGTCACTACTCCCACTGGTAAGTTATGGCTCTGAGAAGGGAAGGGAGGGTAAACCCAGACATACAGGTGATCAAACATGGTTTCTTAGGTTTTAAAAAATAGCACTTACCTCTTCTGAACAGTGGGCACAACGGCACATTCACAATCCTATTGCTATTTATTCTAGATCAGGATTTTTGCACTGAGTGCTCTTTTATTCCTCTGTTTGAATTGGTACACAAAAATACCATAGTTCCTTCCCCACTGGGTTTATTTCAAAGGAAGTTTTCATGCAACCTATACAGATACTTTGCACTTCTGTAGTACCTTGTATTACATGATTTATTCTGATTTAACTCAAGCAGACAGGTCAGCACCATTCCTGTTTTGCATAGATGGACTTCAAAAGACATATGTGACTTGCTCATAGTCCTGCAGTGAATTTATAAAAAGACCAGTAAATTGAAATTTAAGCTTCCAGTGTTTTTCTGGGCATCTGATTGTATTTGTGTTTCTGATAGATAATAATAATGCAGACAGTTCTGATTGTAAACTTGCATGAGGAAAACTTGAAAGGTAGCTTTATCCTGGTTTTCAGAAAACTCTTCATTTCTTGGTTTGTTTGGTTTTTTTGGGTTTTTTTTAGCATTGGCTGGGAATATTAGAATCATAGAATTGTTATGGTTGAAAAAGCCCTCTAAGATCAAGTCTGACCACTAATCCAGCACCACCATGTTCACCACTAAAATCCTTGTCCCAAGTGCCACATCCACATGGCTTTTGAATGCTTCCAGGGATGTTGATTCCACCACTTTCCTGGGCAGCTTGTTCCAATGTCTGACCAGCCTTCCCATGAGCAATTTTTTCATAATATCCTGCCTGAACCTTCCCAGGTGCAACTTGAGGCTATTTCCTCATGTCCTTAGTGTAAACTAATGATTAATACTCTGTTTGTAACTTGTGAATACTCCACATTTTTGAGTACGTTAGAAAAAGCAGAAGTTTTGGAGTTCATTTAGTTGGTAAAATCTGTACTGTGCTCTTTTGGATGTGAACACACCTTTCTTGATGAAACAAACTGCTTTGCTCTGTGATCTTTAGCAATTAAGGGCACTACCTGCAGCAGTACAAGCGGAATGGAATTTCAATGTTTGCGTAGCTGTTACTATTTTTGAACAAGTTTCTTTTGTGGACTCAGTTCAATTTCCATTCAGAAAAGCATTTGTTCTAAAAAATCAGCCTTTATACTATGTTGAGAGGTTTCTTCTGTGCTGCTGTATGCTAAGTCCATAAAATAGCATCATCATTGTAAATTGTATTTTTTTTCTAAGGGTGTTACTTAAACCAGTCATTGGTGGTTCTCTTCGTAAGCAATCTGTTATATAGGAGAAGTGTCATTCCTGAGAGGAAAGGATGAGTTCTGGTTGTGTCATCAGATGCCTGGCTCCTGGGCATCTAAGGGAGCAAGAGGCAAACCTATAGGCAGAATCTGCACATCTATTGAAAATTACAATTTTATGCACAAGGACATTAATTAAAATAAGGCAGTTGTGGAACATTTGTTAAAACACTCAGAAGACTGTTATATCAATTTAAATTTAGTATGTACCTGAATATTGTGCTGTGGATTTAAAAATTACTAGAAGAATTTTAAAGGGTGGTAATAGATTGCAGGGTAGGATATCTTTGAATAAATCTGACACGCTTTTCCTAAACTAGCATATTTTTCCACATATATTAGTAGAGGATTGTGTTGTAACAGTGAACTCTTTTTTCTCTCTCTTTGGAACAGGAACTCAAGCAACATATACACGGCCAACAGTGAGCCCCTCTCTGGGCGCTCGGATGGCTGGAACTCCAGGGACTGCTGCTTATGTGAAAACTACAAGTGGCAGCATCATTACTGTAGTACCAAAATCACTGGCTACTCTAGGAGGGAAGATCATCAGCAGTAATATTGTTTCTGGTAGGCATATGAGAATTTTGTTACAGTTAAGACTTTTATTTCAAAAGTAACTTTGGGCTTGCCTTAATTGTTGAGGGCTTTTCTGTGGGTTACATGCTCAAATAGTTATTAGGACCTTTACTGAAGAATTCAGAAGAAAAATAGCTGAGCACGAAGAAGAAAGTAAAAGGTAGAAGTTTGAAGATGAAGTGTCCGTAAGGATTGTGGTAGTTCTTGTGTTTAAGAAGGAAACAGCAAATGTGAAAGAAAACCAGGAGGAAAGAGAAATGTGTGCCGGGGACTAATATGTTGTACAGAGAGCAGAAAGATCAGAAAACACTATTAGCCCAAATTTAAAACATTTTATAATCTCAATGCTGCCCTTCTCTGTTTTACCACATGTCCAAAGAGCTAGAATAAAACTGGACTGTGGATGTTAAATTCAGCTATGCAGCCCCCACCTTATTTTGGTATCTTATCAGTGGCAGCCTGTCTTTCCTTTAGCCCATGTTCTGCCTTAGGCTTTCCCTCCCAGCTTTATGCTGTATTTTAATGTGCTGTTTATCTTTGTTAGTCTGCTGACCAGCCCTGGTTCTCCCTGCTGGTTATGTACTGGCACAGGTTGCCCAGAGAAGTTGTGGCTGCCCCAACCCTGGAAGTGTTCAAGGCCAGACTGGATGGGGCTTGGAGCAACCTCGTCCAGTGGAAGATGTCCCTGCCCTTGACAGGGGAGGAACTGGATGAGCTTAAAGGTCCCTTCCAACCCAAAACACTCAATGGTTCTATCATCTCTAACTATAAGGTCTCTTTGGGACCAGGACCAAGCACACTAATACCAGGAACAATTTCTTAGTATATGTTTAGGACTTAAACTTTGTTTAGCAAAGACCTGACATGGCACCAGCGAGCTCCAGTCACGGTAAGGTGCTGCACAAGCTATCCAGTAAATGCTGAGCTGTAAACTGTTGGGCTGTAATCTGTTAGAGCAGTTTTACAGGTTTTGATTTCCAGAAAATTATATTTAGTGATGATACAGCATGTTCTTTGGCAACAAGTAACTTTTTTAGCCTGTTGTGGGTATGATGAATTGTTAAAACAATTTCTAGGTCTTGTGATGAATTATATACAAGTGGAAGTATTCTCCTGAGCAGCAGCTAATGTGGGGAAACCTGTGAGTTATCCTGATGAGAATAATAATGATTGTCTTGAAAGAACACAAGTTTGGAAATCATGCCTGCTTCTTTTCTTTTGTTTGCTTAATTGTTTTTGCTAAGGGAGCAGTCTTTAGATGCCTCTGAAATCAAAAGGATTAAATAAATCGTAATCTTGTTTCAGCATTTCTTCCCTTTCCCAGAATTAGTGGAATTGTTAATTTGAAAGAGGTTGTGAAGTACCTACCAGGCATGACTAATGAATAGAAGGTAGTAAAGGGAATCATTGGGTTTGCAGCTCTGTTGTGACTGCATGGTGCTTTCCTCTGGAAAAAGGAGAAATTGTCTGATGGCTACTGCAGTCTGACAGCACTGATGATTGATTGCCATGTGTGTACTTTTGTAGACTCTGGAAGGCTGACCAGAATTATCTGTTACTGTAGGTAACTAAAAACCTGATAAAAGGAATGGAACTAATTAAATACTGACATAGGAAGAGAAATAGCCAAGACAATTCAAAAAAACCCAGAAAAATAAAATCAGCCAAAAAAAAAACCCTCCAAAAGAAAAAAATCACCAAAAAACCCCCAACCCAAAACCACAAAAACCAAAAAGCCAGCACACTTCTAAACTTAGCTTTTATGGACTGCTTGTGAAACAATAGCATGTTTTTCTTTTTTCCTTCTTTCAATCCACTATTCATCACTTACATTACAACAGAAAGAGCTGGTGTTTCTCTTGACTGGAGATACATCCTTGGTATGTAGATTCTTCTACAGAGGTCATCTGTAGAAGAGTATTTGTCTGTGCAAATAGGACCTTGAGTTGAGTATTAGTGATGTCATTACCCCACCCTAACTCCAGCCTTTGAAAAGTTCTACGTGTTTGCCTGAGAAAGCTGTGTTAGTCTGCTCTGTAACTGGTGAGGCCTGTCCTAATATAGAATACATTATATTCCCCTGGGCACACCTGTTTTTACTGTAGGTGAAAGATTTGTCAAGTAATCTTTCCACGTTGAGTTGGGTGACATGAGTTCCCATTCCACATGCTGCGGGTTTCTTGATGTGCTGTCAGATTTAAATACGATGATTCTTCTATAACTTACCAACTTCAGTGGTGAAGGGAGATATACAAAATGTGATAAACTTTACATTATTTCTTTTCCCACAAAAATTTAGGAACTACAACCAAAATCACTACAATTCCAATGACATCAAAACCCAATGTGATTGTTGTGCAAAAAACTACTGGAAAAGGAACTACAATTCAAGGGCTTCCAGGCAAAAATGTTGTCACAACACTGTTGAATGCTGGGGTGAGTAATTGTTTCAAGTCTCAAATGGAGAGCCTGGTGACAAGCTGTGTGGTGGCTGCTGCATTCATTCTGCTAAAGGCTCAATTAAAAGCAAACTGTGCATGAGCTCCATAACAGATCCAGCATGCCTTGATGTCAGGGGTATTTGAAAACTGGCTGTGGTTTGCAGAATATGATTCCATGTTTAAAGGAAACTGGGGATATTTTCAGAGGTAAAGGAAAATACAAACTTTAGAACTTGGTTTTTTAATACGGATTATGATTTTGTATTCCTCAATTAAATTAAATAGATGAAAATTACTAGAATCTTACCCTGATTGCTCCAGTGAGAACTGGGGTCCTGTGTTAATAACTTGCATCTCCAGCCATCTGTCTTTTGGGTATAAAGGGCAGAAATAAACTGTGTCTTCACAGTAGGGGAACCACTTTCAGTAAATGTGGTGTGTAACATATGACATCCTGTGCCCTGGGTATGGCATAGTGGTGAATTATTTTTTGGGTAACCTGAGGTATACCTGAGAATAAAATCAAACTTCTGGCATCAACTGAGCTTATCTTTAATACTTGTAAATAAAAATTAACAATGTTCCAAGGTAAAACTGTGGGATTTAATGCCTTAGTCCTGTAAAATTTAAAAGGCTGCTTCAGTAGCAGAACTACTGAAGGGTTTTTTAAAAGCTTTTTTCATTTAAAATGGATATTTTTAAAATCGTCTTAGATTTTTTTTTAAGGGTTTGAACTTCCCTAGTTTTAGAATTAAAGGTATATTTGCAGACAAGTGGAAATCTTAAGACGTTTACACAATAGTAGCTACCAAAACGGGATGGTATTTTTGAAACAGGTGTGGTTTGGGGGATTTTCAGCTATTTCATGGATATTGGTGGGAACTGGCTACTAATGTTGTTACTCACTTGGTTTGTTGTTGTGCAGAGCTTAAAAAAAAGCATGCTCAATGTCTTTGCTCTTCTTAAGCCATCAGGAGTCTAGTCATATGTAAACAGTATTCTATAGTCAAATGATTCCTGTAAAACCACTGTGAATCTGCATTTTTTGATGAAGTGAACTTCTAGTTGAAAAAAAGTCCATCCATAATTAATGTCTTGGTCCCAAAGACAATGCCAAAATCTGTTTAAATTATTTTTTTTAGAATCTCAGTTCAAGTTTTGTAGATGTCTTGCCAAAGTTAGTGTTAATAGAAATTGGTGGTCTTAAAAAAATTTGTGAAGGATTTGAAGAAAGTTCCAATGTAAAAAACTTCATGTCTTTTGGTTACTTCTTTTTATTTACCCCTTCAGAGCTGCTCAAAAGGTAAGGTAATGGAAAAGTGGATTTTGGTAGCTTTTTCCATTCAAAAGAGTAGGTTCTTTTTTCTTGGTCATCTAATGTATTTTGTATCAAATAAATGTAGTTGTAGCAGCAGATTTATTTCATGGTACACATATAATTGTATTTTTTTGGAAAATTGGGTCTCACTGAACAATTCCATTAAGTTAACCTTTGAACTTTGACTTCTCTACAGGGGGAGAAAACTATTCAGGCAGTGCCAGCAGGAGCAAAACCTGCTATCATCACTGCCACAAGACCCATCACAAAAATGATTGTTACACAGCCAAAAGGAATAGGGTCCACGGTCCAGCCAGCCACCAAAATCATCCCAACTAAAATTGTTTATGGTCAGCAAGGGAAAACACAGGTACAGTGAGGACCCCTTTCTGTCTCGGAATGTACCCCTAAATTTTAATGGGCAGTAAATAGTTTTTCAATGTGTTTCCTCACTTGTTCCAGGTTTAATATATATCTGTGGGGAATGAGACTTGGTGGTATAATGAGGTGGGCTCAGTCCCGATTTCTCAAACACAGTATCTGCATTTGTTAGCTGTTTCTGAAGGCCTAGAGCAAGCCAAAAGGATTTACTAAGCCTTTTCTGTAGCTGAAACTGTCTGGCCATTGTTCCAGATACTTGTTTACATCTTACAGCTAATGGTCATACCATTAGAAATAAAGATGCAGAGTCTGGACATAGGTCATTCATCAAATCTGAGGTTTTATTGAAGTTTATTTTCTGTTTAATACCTGTTCTGGCTGTCCCTGCAACCTTGTGTGGTTGGT
Source organism: Sterrhoptilus dennistouni (assembly GCA_013397095.1). Classification (NCBI taxonomy): domain Eukaryota; kingdom Metazoa; phylum Chordata; class Aves; order Passeriformes; family Zosteropidae; genus Sterrhoptilus; species Sterrhoptilus dennistouni. The sequence goes on from VWZU01013199.1 coordinate 86,516, forward strand.
GGGGCTGTATACAGAGAATCTGGCTTATTTTTGGATGCTTTCAGTTTCAGCTTTTTCTCTGGCTGCACTTAGTATTTGAAAGAACTAAACTTTTATCAGACGTAACATTTTGTGTGTTTCGGTTGTTCAAGACTGTACTTATTGTGGAAGTGCTTGTTCTTATCAGTGCAGTGCATGTTCCAGCTCACTTGCGTAGCTTTCACTTATCACACTGGTTTTATCTAGTCCTGAAAAATAACTGTTTAGTGGTTTATTGTGTTAAGCACTTCACATTACCCAGTGAGAAGTACACTGTTGTGCATTGCCATTTACTTGGACTTCGTGGTTTAATAATCAAAGTTGCTGAATTTAGAGGTAGACTTTCTAAGTAAAATACTACGAAGGTGGTGTGCATAGATCTGAGTGGCACCCTGTACTCTGATTGCTCAGATCTGTTTCTTGAGTGCTTTTACTATAAACAAAATTTACCTTTCTAATTAGGTCCTCATAAAACCAAAGCCAGTGACATTTCAAGCAACAGTTGTGAGTGAACAAACCAGACAGCTGGTGACTGAAACATTACAGCAGGCTTCAAGGGTAGCAGAGACAGGAAACTCATCTCTTCCAGAAGTGAAAGAAGAACCACAAACCTACACTGAAAGTAGCTCTTCTTCTACAGAGTCTTCCCAGAGCTCTCAAGGTCTGTGTTGGTGTCATATAATGTATGAGTGGACTGTCTTCCAAGCATGCCAGCTTGCCCCAGAGAGCTCTGTGTGTCTCTTTTTAGCACAGGTTTCACCCCATCTGTTTGCTGTGAAGCACCATTGTTCCCTTACTAGTATATTTTTTTTCTTTTGAGCTACTTACTTGCTTTCATTAATCCTTAGTATTTTAAATTAATAATTTCTTTCATTAATAATCCTTACTTACTTGCTTTCATTAATCATGAAAAGTGGTGATAAAGGTGTCTTGCTGAGCTCCAACTTGCTGTTACAATGCAACCTGTTCCCTCTTCCTGGAGAATCTGCCAAAGGTATGCAGAGTAGCAAGTTTTGGAGGTTATTTTGGCAGTCCATGCTCTGCCACTGTCTTTCTAGAGTGTATCAAAGCATCTCTCTGGTGCATGTCTGAAAGCTGCCATGGGACCAGCACAAATCTCGGTCCTTTTATAGACATGTATGTGCATCAGGACATATATCAGACATGCAGTCCTGATGGTAATTCTGCCCTGGCTTCAAGCCATGGTACGGATGCAGTTCTTTGTGTGTAAGAGGAGCGTAAATAATAGGGCATAAACTAAATCCAACCTGTGTTCGAGAGTGACCATGATATGTATCACTACAGCAAGTAAAAGACAGTGTCTCAGTGAAAGCTTTGTACCTTTTCTATGTAATTTTGTAGCTGTTGGTCTATATGGCCATTTAAGTAAGTTCTAAAAAAGTTCTGGACATTTAACCAACTTAGTTCAGAATGCTGAATACATGGTGATCACCTGAACTGTTAAAACATTCAGGAAAAAAGTTCAATCCAAGACAAATTCAACATACAAAGAAACCTGCTGAACTTCGATTTTTCAAAAAAAATCTTTTACAAAAAACTAAGGTACAGAACTTTTGGCTTTTGTTGGAAACTGTTTGTAACATCAACAGTGTTTTACTTCAAGAGTCAATTGAAATAGAAACTAAAGTGTTGCAGAATGAGAGTATGCATCCTTGACAGTGTTCAAAGCTAGTAAGTAATGAGTACTTTGGTATAATTTTGAACTATCACACTGCTTTAAAGCAAGAAGTTGGATGAGAGCCCTCCAACGCTAAATGGTTCTATGATGACTTGAACTGGCACAAGTTGCCCAGAGAGTCAGGGGCTGCCCCATCCCGGGAAGTGTCCAAGGCCAGGTCAGACGGGGCTTGGGGCAGCCTGGTCTCTAGTGGAAGGTGTCCCTGCCCATGACAAGGGGTTGGAATGAGATGAGCTTTAAGGTTTCTTCCAACCCAAACCATTCCATGATTCTATGATGTGCCTTTGGTTTTTTTTACAAACAGATTCTCAGCCTGTAGTCCATGTGATTGCTTCAAGAAGTCAAGATTGGTCAGAACATGAAATTGCTGTGGACACAAACCCTACAATAATTTACCAGGACGTATCCAGTGAATCTCAGTCAGCGACTTCCACAATAAAAGCTTTGCTGGAACTTCAGCAGACAACAGGTCTGAAAACCCGTGAGAATGTTTAGGATAACTTCAGAGGTTATTTTTTGCTTAAGTAGGCTTTTGTAATAAGTTTTGTAATTGAAAAGCACTTACCTTGAATCAACTTGATTGCTTCCTTTTTATCCCGTATCAGTTTGTTTGCGTCTATTCTGTAATGTTCACTATATTTAATTAAACTGGTACATTTATATTATAGGTTTATTTTATTATGAAGGTTTATATATTAGAGGTTGATTTTATGCTTTGCTTTTCTTCTAAAGCAGTGAAGGAAAAGTTGGAATCAAAGCCAAGGCAGCCTACCATTGACTTGAGCCAAATGGCTGTTCCAATCCAGATGACTCAAGAAAAGAGGCATTCTCCAGAAAGTCCTTCAATTGCAGTTGTAGAGTCAGAACTAGTGGCTGAATATATCACAACTGGTAAGTGGCTAAGGTAATGTGAGGGTGGCTTTGCAATTGAACTCTGAGGACTTAGTTTTGGAGTTTTCTTACAATAGGTTTCACTTTTGTGTTTTTTATGTAATTTTTTGTAGAGGAAATGAGTCTTTTCTTCCACTCATGAGACCCTGTGCAGTGGACAGAGATTACATCTGCCTTGCTGGGGCATAAGGGAAAATGTTTCTAACTGAAACATTTGAGTAGATTTGAGTAGGGTAGCCCATTTGAGTAGATTTTCTGTTCCCTGTACATAGAAGAGAGACTGTCCCACCACCCTTGAACAAAAATGTCCAGTAAGGAGAAACTAGAAAAGCTACAGGAACTGTAGCCTAGTTTTTGTACATACTGAAAGGAGTCAGACATTGAGTTTGTTAAAATCCACATAGTCCTAAGTTAAAGCCAGGTGTGCATTTAGCATGCTAATGTAGTCCCAGTTTCTTCATTTACCAGAAAGCTTTGAACGAATAAACATGCACTTTTAAAATAGATGTTACTCAAATTCATCTCTTTAAATTCTTGACTCCTCCTATTTCGACATCCATTTTGTATAAGTCCTTTCTCTTGTCTCTCTGATGTTCCCTACTTTCTCAGAACACTAGGTGTGAGCCATTTCCCACACATACATGAAAGGATCAGATTACCTGTTTTCCATTTTAATTTCTTAAACCCACATTGCTGGTCTCTATATTATTTGGAAAATGAAAGCAAAAATGCGTTAAAAGTCTACATTGGAAAAGAGAAATAAAACTTAACTGTATTAAACTGTATTACTGCATATCTGTAGCTCCAGTGATTTTAGTGCTAAATGCCTAATCTGATATTTTCATTTTGTTCTGTACCTCCTCTCCTTGCTCCCATCCCTTGAATGGCCTGAATTTAAGTTGTGTGAAATTGGAGCTGGGAGGATGTTACTATTTTTCTTTTAAATAGGACTTACTGTATCTGGCTTCAATTTTGAATGCTTGAATCTTGCTGCCTTGGATCTCCTTTAAAACAAACTCCAAAGTATAATAAATGGTATTAAAGTGCTTTCCAATTAGCAATCAGGTATCTTACTGATACAGATATCATGCATTGAACTTCTCTTCAAGGTTCTAGTTTTTGATGGTCTTGCTGTAGAAGTTGATGTATAAGAAGGCCTTTTGCAGGGAGGATGGAAAGTAACAGTCAGTGTCTTTGTAGACTTCAGTACTTTTCTGCAGCTTAGAAGACATGCAAAGTACAATGGCTAAAAATTTCCAGGAGATATGGAAATACTATTTTAAATATTAGGATTTCTGTAAACATTGATTTGAAATGTGAGAATCTAGCAGAGAAGTGCAGACTCCTGTGGGTTGGCAGCAGCAGGTTCTGCTGAAGCACTAAACTGGTTGTTTTGCAGTTTGTCCCTTCCCCCAGTTTCTCTGAACATTGCCAAGGAATGCAAGTAATTGAGTTTCTTTTTGGTTTAATTTGTGCTTCTCTGAATATCAGTAACCCACATAGCTATTATTTTCTGCTAAAAATTCAGTAGTAAGATAGTAAAGAATGTATAGTCTGTTATGAAATGTCTTGCATGGGCCTAGACCAGAGGATTAGGTATTTGGGAGCTGGGATTCAGCATGTGCTTCCTCATGAGATGAAGGGAGCAGTTCACACATCTTAGTGTCACCATTTTTTGTCTGTCTGCAGACTCAGGAAGACAACACTGTATTGGTTCACATTCGGAAGAATATCTACACAACCATATAGGTTAGAAACTTTATTTTTAAATTAAGTTTTCAATTGTGTAGGAATTGTTGGGAGATATCCAGGATAAATCTGGCACAGCATGCAGGCCAGTATTGATATAAACCAATTTTGTCAGAGTGAGAAAGTAAAATTACCATATTAAGTCAAAATTTGACCTTTCTTTGGACATTCAGGAAGATCTCTAGAAACTTTTTGTTATGTTACAACTGAGTTTAAACTTTGCTTATTCTCTTTCAGTGATTAAATGTTTTGTAACTAAGAAATGAGATTACAGAAATATTTGCATATTAGTATGGACAGACATGAAGTGATTTGGATTAATATCTTATCAGTGACTGAAATATAGAATGTTTTTTGGGGTTTTTTTCTCAGCAACATGTGATTTTTCTGTCAATCCACTGTGTAATTATAGGCCTATCACTGTAGCTCTGTAACTCAAGATAGATCTGTTCTCAAAAGTGACATAGACCCATAACAAGGTCTCAGGTTTTTTGATCTGTCATTTCTAATCAACCTCACTTGCTTTCATAATAGCCAAACGTTTTCTGTCTGCTAATCTTTCAAATTTAGCTTATGCTCTGGGGAGTATTGTGTGCAGTTTATCAGTGGTAGAAACCTGGTGAGCAAGGCTTGCTGTTCTTAATTGCAGTCAATTGTGGAGGTGTTTTTAACAGTGTAGAAACCACAGAATAACTTGTCTTCTACAGCAATATTCTAGTGCTGCATAAAGAACCCAGGTGAACACCAAGTATAAACTCTGCTTGTGGAATTGGTGCATTGGGAAAGGGTGGCCAGAGGAGGCTTGGACCAAGTGTGGTTACTTAGGAAACAGATAAAAAAGCAAAACCCCCAAGTTGCTACTTTAAAAAGGTTTCTCAGAATAGATCTATCCATTAAGGTTGACACTAGCACACAGTGAAAGACATTTTCCATACTTAGATCTTTTTCACTCGTATATGCTTTCAGTTGAAGCTTAAGTGCAGAGCAAACAGTTGAAGTTCCTGCAGTTAGTTCTGGAGAAGTGCTACTGACCTCTTTACTTTCAGTCAGTCATCGGTCCCAGCCCCATCAGTCATCTCAGCCCCAGAGGACTCTGCTGCAGCATGTGGCTCAGTCGCAGACAGCAACGCAGACTTCGGTTGTGGTGAAATCTATTCCTGCATCCTCCACTGGCGCCATTACCCATATCATGCAGCAGGTTGGATCCTTTCTTTTCCCAGCAGTCGGTCATATAAATTACATAGGACCAGGGCTTATTCTAAATGTATCACAGTGCTGCCACCAAAAATGTTCAGCGTTCAGGCAAATTAATGAGTTTAATATTGGCTCATTAGCCAAGGGAGAGGAGGTTTAGGTTAAATACTAGAAATAAATATTAGGAATAAATTCTTTACTGTAGGGGGTAGTGAGGCACTGGCATGGGTTGCTTAGGGAAGTTGTGAATGCTGCATCCCTGGAAGTTTTCAGGGTCTGGACAGGACTTGGAGCAACCTGGTAGTGGAGGATGTCCCTGCCTGTGGCAGGGGTGTTGGATGAGATGGTCCTTAAGGTCTTTTCCAACCCAAACCATTCTGTGATTGTGTTCTGATGATGAGGGTGGTTGTACTGTTGTGGTGGCCCGACCTCTTTAGGCTATGTTGGTAATGTAGGGGTAAGAGGGCTGAAATGGAATCTGGTCAGTACACAGAGCGCACAGTATCTTTTCCATTTGATGTCTTTAGTTTGTGAATAAGAAAACTTCCCTGAATCAAAACCTCAGATGATATTTAGATCAGGACTGTGAGGATTCCAAACAACTCAAACAAGCAGTGCAGCTTGTGGTGAAATCTTGCTTAAGCCACTTGAATGACTGATCAGGACCTGCTCATCTTGGCAGCGCTTTAACTAGGGATCTGAGTTCTTGAAGTGGAAACTTCAGGTGCAGTCCAGAACAGTATTGCATTAGTTATAAACTCACATTAGGCAGGTGTTGGATTAGGCTGTTTGATCTTGCTAACACCATTTGTCTGTACATTTATACATTTTGGTTTACAAAGCATAGGTTGCTCGTTCCCTCAAAAAGTCAAATGTTTGTGTAATGCCTAAGAAAAATTGCAATGCAATTTTGAGAAGGGAAGAAGAAGAGAGGGCCTCTGCTGAAATAGGACAGCCGGTAGTTACATGGGGCCCTGCAGAAGAAACCTTAGAGAAGATGATTAGGCTTTCAAGAGGCAGAATAAAAATTTATTATGCAGAGAGACTCTGGCTTGAATGAGGAGCTACTGGCTCAGCCACCTGCTACTCCCTGCTGCTGTGTATCCAACTGCCAGGCAGCCTTAGGGAGCTTTGAATCTCAGTCTGGCACAAGTGAGATCTACATAATCCCACTGAGGGTTAGTTGTGAAGCTCATGTTCTCCCATAAAGATGTACCACAGTTTAACATGATAAAAATAGATCTCGCTTGCTTATGTATTGTGAAATACCCATGTAAGAGTATCTTTTTATGCATAAATTGGGAGTCTGTAATGGTAAAAGAATTATAGTACATTTGAAACATTAAAAATTATTTCTAGATTGTGTATTCTTATATTTCTTTTTACTAACTTGCTCTAAATTTTCCTTCTTAAGGCCTTAAGCAGTCACACTGCATTTACCAAACACAGTGAACAGCTTGGAACTGAGGAAGGAGAAGTGGAAGAGATGGACACCTTAGATCCTCAGACTGGCCTGTTTTACAGATCTGCTCTGACACAATCGCAGACACAAAAGCAGCAAAAACTGAGTCAGCCGCAGCTGGAACAGACTCAATTGCAAGTGAAAACTCTGCAGTGTTTCCAGACTAAGCAGAAGCAGACAATCCACCTGCAGGCTGATCAAATCCAGCACAAACTCCCACAAATGCCCCAACTTTCCATAAGACATCAAAAGCTAACCCCCCTGCAGCAAGAGCAAGCACAGACCAAACCAGATGCACAGCACCCCCCACACCATATGGTGGCCAAAGAAAGGCAACTCCCTACCTTAGTGGCACAGCCACAGCAAACTGTAGTACAGGTGCTTGCAGTAAAAACCACGCAGCAGCTGCCCAAACTGCAACAGGCACCAACGGCACAAAAAATCTACGTGCAACCCCAGCCCCCCCAGAGTCAAATGCAGCTACCTGCCTCTTCAGAGAAACAGCCAGCAAGCCAGGTAACGGAATATTGATAGCATGCAAAATACACGTCGCTGTTCAAGGAAAAAAAATAAAACACCGACCCTATCGCTGTAGCAGTGTTTTGTCCTGGCAAGAGAGAATCCCTCATTCTGCTGGGAGTTAATTACCCCAGCAGAAGGTTGACACTAGGAGAGAGAAGCACATGTTATAGGGGAAAAATCCATAGAGCTCACAAACGTGTTTTGTTGGACAGTTTTTTTATTAATTTCAGCCACCACTGGTGCATGGAATTTGTCCCTAGTTATTTTCTTTTAATTTTTTAGATAACGACACATTAGTATTTTCCATTCCCGTAGCACTTTTTATTTCTGTAGAAATAAAGATAAATACACTGCAGTCTTCTAATGCTTTCCATTGTTCCTCTTCCTTTACATCTTCCTGAAGTTATATGGCTTTCATGTACAGGAGTAATTTGATTTTCCTTGGGAGGGAAAAAGGCAGAGACTGAGGAAGATGGGAAAAAATGTATTTTAACTATCTCCAGAAAAGTACAATTTTTTTTTGGCCCTGTCAGGAGTAGATGTGAAAACTAGCAAATGTACCAGGGGGCTGTAAATCCCAAAGGAAAATTAGGCTACTGCTACAATCCTTATCTAGCAGCCTAAAAAGCTGCTTTTCCCCAGGCTTCAATTAACCGTTGCCCTATCATTGCTAATTCCTTTGTTAAAACACTGAGTTTCAATTGTCTTCCTAATAGCAAGTATGTTGTTTGTGCCATTCTGTCCTTGGAAAATATTGATGAGGATTTCAATAAAAAAAAAAATAACTGTAATATGCACAACAAAAATTTGATTTTCAGGTGCAACATCTAACTGTAATGCAAGGATCCACTGTAGAGAGATAACTTTTGAGGGGCGTGAGCCTCCTTTTGTTTCAAAGGTAGCAGGTGACAGTTCTGTGCCCAAACTGGCATTGCTGGTTACCAGCGTATTTCCCATGCAGGCATCCACGGAGACATCAGTAGCAGATATATTGAGAGTGTCTGTGGTGGAAGCTCAGATTGATGCAAACATAGAACATACGATAGTGGATCCCCCAAACAAGGCCACGTCCACTAGTAATCCTGCTAGTGAAGCAGAGTCGTCACCTTGTACCCAGGGCCCGAGGGTGGCTGCAGTAGGGATGACGGCACCTTCCATCCCCCAGCAACAGACACATTCAGAATCCAGCTCAAGTCCTCCTGCTGTTGGTCCTGCTTTACCAGAGAGGAAACTCGATGCACGAGGAATACCTACAACAAACCAGTTTATACACATTCAGAATATATCACAAAAGAAAGCTGAAGAGAGCTCATCAGAAATTGTTGTCCAGGTAAGAGAAGACTGAGCAAATAAGGCAAAGTTTGAGCAAAGCAAATATGTGTCTGATGCGGTGATAGTCACTGAATGATGTTTGAGTACTTGTGGGTTTATTCTCCAGGTTTTGGTTCTGTTTCTACTCTTAGCTTGTAATCAATTGCTACCTTGAAGTGTAATTCTTCTTAATTGAGCTCAGGTTTCTCTAGTACTGTATCATTCACACTGTCCTCAGTGTCTTCCTTCTTCTGTTAAGAAAACAACCAAAGTCATCTAATTTTGCAAAATACTTCCATTTGCAATGCTTAAAACTGCTTCAACACTTAGTATGGAGTTATGTTCCGGAATCTTCTATGTTATCTATTAATGTTGTTCCTGAGTATAATATTAATGATGTAGTAAGGTTGTGCTTACTGGAAAAGTTCAGCGAATAAGGTCTAAAATCAGAAGAAAGCTTTTTAACTTCACTTAGGATAAGACCACTTCTAAGTTAGCCTAAATGTTTTGAATTATTATTTAACTGCTATGCTTGATATTTTCATTGATTCTGTTGCCTTTAATATGATGGTTTATGTTGCAATAAGTTGTCAGAGTGTCAGCTAAGGAGGTATTTAAATCTTCAAAGTGGTCAATGTGGATCTTTGTAGACAAGTTAGCATGGCCTATGTTCACACAAATGGTAGTGTGGATTGAAATTGTTTTAATATGTATCATACTTGTGTTGCAGTGCAAATACTTCTGATGTGGGAAACAATTTGTGTACAGAGGTTTCAAATTTTTCATGCTACTTTGTGAAGTCTTTACTGCGGCTAATTTCTCTTTTGTAGAAGTTACCAGTTCTGTATTCATTTTTAGTCCCCCTTGAATACACAAGGGTAGATTTCTGTTTTACTTCAAACCTGTATGTCTTGAGAACTGGTACCATTTATCATTGTGGCATGCTACAAGTTGTTTCAAAAGTTAAATAATGCCCAGAATTTCACATAAAGTCAGAGATTTAGCTTCTAACCTATGAACATATAAGTAAAAATAAATAATATAATAACCATAAAAATAATAATCTTGGAAATAAATAGCTATTCTCAGCCTCTTAGCTGCAGCTCTAAGCAGGGCCAGAGCTTGAACTCTGTTGTGTACAAAAAACATAATCCTCCTGGAGTGCTTGGACAATGCACTGCCTGGTGGGATTCTTGTGCAGGGCCAGGAGTTGGACTTGATGGTCCTCGTGAGTCATTTTAACTCAGGTTATTCTTTTATCGGCACATCTTGTCTGAAAAAGATCAGGCTACAGGAAATATCTCCGCTTTGGGTTTTGCAGAATGGTGGATGATGGGCATTGGTTATGCTGTCACCTTTAGGTGAGATCAAAGGCCAAGATCACTGCCTGGAGAGCAAGATTATTCAAATTCTACCCTTCACAACCCAATCCAGTGAAAGGGTGCTTCAAAGCCTTAGTTAGGGAAAATTGCCCTTGGAAACTAAATATTCCCTTTTCCACAATTCTGTGTGCTTGCACAGATGCCTTTACCTTCGAAATTGTTCATTAAACTTAAATATTTTCTTTCAGACTCTCCCTCACTATTCCATCCCTTCATGTCACTCCAGCTCCAATGTGGTGGTGGAACCCAGCGGGCTCCTGGAGCTCAACAACTTCACCAGTCAGCGCCTCGATGACGAGGAGACGGCAATGGAGCAAGATGTGGACAGTAGCACTGAGGACGGCACCGAGCCCAGCCCCTCTCAAAGTTCTGCTGAACAATCCTAAGGAATAGGGACACTGGAGTGCACTTTAAAATATCTTGGGATTTTGAGCATCCAAGATGCCCTTCTGTTGTGATGTCTTAGAGCACTTTGCCTATTAGAATTGTTCATTGGACTCTTGAAGCATCAGTATGTTTTAACAAGACGGCATTGCAAAAGCTGCATCTTAAAAATTGTTTTGGAAAAAAAAAGAGAAGGTGTAGGTACCAAGATTTAGTAAACCTGTGACAGTAGAATGTACTCCTGTTCAAGAACAAATCTGCAATGAATTCTACAGCTTGTGCTATTGAAGCCCTTGCCCAGATCCTGAAACAGCTTTAAGTGAAAAGGGATTGTTATTTTGCTGTGTCTTTTTAGCTGTTGAGCCAAACACCATTAAAAAAAAAAAAAAAAAAAAATTTAATATTTAATAATTTTTTTATTGTCAAATAGCATGTGAGAGAAAAAAAGCCTCTGAAAAGCCCCAGGAATTTTGGAATTGGTTAGCTTTCTTGCACTCATGCTCACTTAAAATNAGAAAACATTTAATATTTAATAATTTTTTTATTGTCAAATAGCATGTGAGAGAAAAAAAGCCTCTGAAAAGCCCCAGGAATTTTGGAATTGGTTAGCTTTCTTGCACTCATGCTCACTTAAAATCTTTTTTCAGAAGCTTAAAATATTTTTTTTAAATTCTTGTTGGTGAATGTTTGGAAATGAGCAAAACTGCTAACAGTAGCAAAGTGGATTTGCTAGTGGAGTTTTGTTTTCATGCTTAACAAGAAGTAGGGTAATGGTAGATGAGGCATTTCTTTGTGCCATAAGCATGCAAAATGCTCATCTACTCTAGTTAACCTTTGATTATTTATTTAAATACAAAATTTAAAGTGAGAAGTTGTTGAAAAAGTTCCTGTGAAACAGGCAATTGTATTAATTCTAGTACAAACCAGGGAGAAGGAGGTGTATTTTGCTATTAATCAGTTTTTCAAAATTGGGGATAGATAGTTCAACATCTTTCCAAGTTGAACTCGAGAATTTAGAAGTGAGCTAAGACTTTTAAAATCTATATTTTACTCTTACATGCTGTTTTTAAAGTCGACCATTTGGGGAGTTTAAAAGCTTAAATGGATATACAATGGTAGGTTTCCAAAATTAGCCTTATGCCTTGGCTTGTTGAAGCAATACATTGGGGGTTTGTAATAGTTACAAGTCACAGAGAGTGGTTTGGGTTCAGATGGGACAAGAGAACCAGTTTTAATACATTCTGGTAATCAAGACAATACAATTTTTTTTCCAAAATGTATATAAAATCATGTTTTTAACTGTTTTGTATAGATTTCATTATAAATAACTAAGCATTTTATGACTTTGACATATCATTTAATTGTATATACATGTATAAGCCTAACTGCCCACGTTTTGGTGCTGAAGTACTGTAAGTAGATTTCATCCAAAGTCTAATACAGCTTTTTTGCGTCAGTCTTTTTCTTAAGCTGTTATTTTACTGTTGGTATTGTAGTTAAGGTTAAGTTCCAGTTGGAGTAAGTCAAACTGAAAAATACAAACCCTAAAAACCACTTATCTTACCTGTCCTGAGTATCCACCTATGTTAGAACTTACAGTAACCCCTAGAGGGGGCTCTTGGTTTTCTCTAACATCAGGTATCCTATAAACTAAGTCACTCGGACCTTCATATATTTCTTTTTTCCTTCTGTTTTCTTTTTCCACCAACATTAGTTCCAAAATAATGTAGTTTATGATTGTGGAGAAATGTCCAGATTTTATTTGACATGCAAATACTGGAATAGTGGATTATGAAACTAATGGTTTTTATGTTTACCTTTGTATTGAAGTAAGTACTGGTTTGAGTTCTGCTGTCCATAGTGCTCAGGATTGAAGAGAAAAATATGTTATAAATTAAGTATTCCACATTTCTTTCTTTAGTTAAATAATAATCCTGCCAGTATTGTAGGTAGTTAAGGTTTTGGTTGGGAGATTTTACTCTTTTTTTACTGAAATCTCAGCAGTCAACGAAAGTGAAGAAGTTGTGCTCGAAGTTGTGAAAGTTCCACATTGCTACAGAATGACAAAAAGTGGGTTAATGCTGATGTTATCAGCAGTGGACAGTCTGTTGTACTTCGCATAAAGTCAGCATAAGGAATGGTCTGTATTTCCATACCCAGTTTTGAAGGGCCCAGAGCAGGTGACACACAGTTCTTCTGGCTTGTATCAAATTTTCATTGTCACCTGGGCTCTTGCAGTGCTTTGAGTGTCCCTGGCATATCGAGGACTGGAAGGTCATGAGACTATGAGAGAGAGCAAGGTTTTTCTTAAGCACTTATGACTAAGAACATTGCCCTAATTTTAGTTTCAGTTTTAGGTGAAGGTATATGCTCTCCCCAGCCAAAAATAGATACCAAGAAATGGCCTAAGGTGAATTCAACACCTAATGCCTTCACTATATTGTTGAGTTCCAGTCCAGTTTATTCTGATATTTTATGTAAGACTTTATTTGCCTCTTTAGTGATGACTGGAGCAAAGGTATGGACAACTACAGTGGATTATTTGACGGTTCTTTGAAGACAGCAAATTGTTTAACACCTCAAAGCTTTCCATGTTTCTATGAGAAGTGATTGAATTAAGGTTGGCAAGTTCAAGCACATCCTCCACAAGTGAGGACGTCTAGGGGTGATGTAAGAAATTTAGGAGAATGGACTTTGGTAATTGGTATGTTCATTCTTGACACTCTTCACTTGCTGCTTTCCCAAATTTCAACTTGTTTGTCTTCAGATTCTTTTGTTTAGTTTGTCTGTTTCAGCACTTCATCATATGAATACCTTTACAAATAAGAAATAGACAAGATGAGCTAAAATGTAGGGTAGATACATTGAGGGTTTTGTTTTTGTTTTTTTTCTTGATTTTTGATACTGACAGTAAGACAAGGTGCTTGGAGCATTTGGACCTCTCTCCTTTGCATGAACTCCAGGCATCACTGCCCGTTCTTTTTTGCTCCCTGAGAGATGTGCAGTTTTTCCTACCAGCCCTTGGGATGCTTCATCCCCCTGCAGCCATGTATCCACTTCTCACAGCCCTATAAATATCAGCAAACTGCTAAAAATAAATCATCAGTATGTAAAATAATATTTGCATATCCCATGTCCCTCATGAGCTGCATCTTCATTCCTGAAATTAATTTGATGTCCCATCTTGGAATAGAAGAAAGAGTAGGTATGGTGGTGATAATTTTTGGTACTGGGAATTAGCAGGCAATAGGCTTGTATCTTATCAGAAAGCTGTGGATAAATTGTAGAGCAAGTGAAATGGCATTAATGAGTTGCTTTGAATTCAGCAGTTTAATGAACGTGCTCTGGTACTGCAGTAGTACATGAATTTTCAAAAAAGGATGCTAAGAAAGTGAACTGAAGTTAGAGGAAGTACTGAAACTAGGGGGAATTCATGTGTGCTTTAAAGATTCAGGGAATCACAGAAGACTATGTTTTCTGGAAAGGTTAAAGCATTGCAATGAGTTTGCTATAGTTATATATAGTTATATAACTATTTTCAGTCTCAGTATTTCTCCCACTGACAATACAAGCTCTTGAAATTTCAGGGCTAAAGAGAAAAAGGTCCCTTAGGGCCCTTTGAACAGAAAATGTGACTAAATCAGTGGGATTAAAAAAAAACTCAAAATACCCAACCAACAAAAAACCACACCTACCTAAAACCTTCTAACAAATAAAAAAATCTCGAATTAAGAATACATGCTTTTGTTTCTAATGCAGAAATAGTTCCTGAAGCCTAATGAGTTCACAGTTGAAGGTGGTTTTGCATCCCACAGGTGCACACAAAGGCAGATGATTTCAGCTTGGCAACATTCAATCCAGAGACGACTGATCATAATTCAGGATAATGAGCTAGAAAAATACTGCTTTGGGGTTTGCCTGTATTGGAAAAAAAGTATATTTAGCACCAGTGTGTCTATGCTCATCTCCTTTCCCTAAGTTTTGAAGTAAATCATGAAGAATGTTTGCTAACAGCCATGGTCTCCTTCCGCACTGTGGGACTGAGTTTTTCCCCTACTGACAGCCTGTCCTGAGAACGTTTGGATCTGTTTTCTTCCAGTAGAAAAGAAACACTTAACCTTATGATAAATTTAGAGCTTAACATAGCTTATCAAAGAGAAAGTTAGTGAAGGAGTACCTTTAGGTGTATTTGTGGGTTCCTTTGCAAGAAGAAATTGTAGTTTGGGCATTTCAGCCTGGTATAGAGACACAGTGTCATCATCAAATTATTTGTGTTGGAATGGACCTTAAAACTCATCCAGTTCAACTCTCCAGCCATGGGCATGGACACCTTCCACTAGATCTGGTTGCTCCAAGTCCTGTCCAACCTGGCCTTGAACACTTCCACAGCTGGGGCAGCCACAACTTCTCTGGGCAACCTGTGCCAGGACCTTGATACTCTGATTAAGAGAAAAAAAAAAAAATAGTAAGATTGAGGATAATTAACTGAGATTGACAAGAGGTATAGTATTTTTATAAATTGCAGCCTTTTCTCTCTAATCAGCACAGATGCTGTAGGTAGAAGTCTAGTGGCCTTGTATCTGATCTTGGCAATGAATTGAGAGTTGCATTGGTATGCTAAGGATTTAAACTGGAGAAAAAAAAAAAAGGAGGACTTGGTGGTACCTTGAGACATGTAGAGCTATGAGTGGCATGCAAAGATGGTTAGTCATCTTGGATGGGTTTGGGGGGGGGTGGTGTTTTCACTGTACTTTGGTGAAGAGTTGCTGAAGTGTTGAAGTAGGAAAATCAGTACCTGTGAGCTTGCTCATTAATTCTAGAGAAAAGGGTCTTTGAATTATTTGGCACAGAAAAGACATTAAAAAGTTTTCAAGCACTGTGGACTGAAGAGTAATCAAATGGTCTTGTATCATTTTTGAAGCCCAGGACTGCCCCCACAGCAAGGGATTGAAACAGGATGATAAGGTACTTTCCATCTCAAACCGTTCTGTGACAACTGTTAGAAATGTCCAATACTCCAGATCTGGTCCTACTCAAAACTTCCTATGATTTTAGTTTTGCTCAATCCTTGGCCTCTGTTTTTAAAAAAGGGGGGTGAGGTGGTGTTGGTGTTTTTGTTGTTTTGCTTTTTTTGTTTGTTTGTTCAAGGTTTTTTTGTTGGTATTTGTTTGTAGGTTTTTTGGTTGGGGTTTTTAGGTCTCTTGGTGTTTTCATCAACTTCTTAGCTCAGTAAGGTTTTCAGGAGTTTTGAAATTTTCTGTGATCCTGGTGATCCTGTTTTCTGTAGCTGCCTTTATTAAATGGATTTAGAAAAACTACTCTTGTCACCCAGCTTGGAGTGGGTGATTAGGACCATGGGTTTTTTGGGCTGTTATCAAACACTTCAGAGAGTGGTAGGCACATCAGCCAGTTACAGACTACATTGGGGGTTTAGACTCCACAGAATGTCTTGGAAGGAAGAAATCAAGATTATTTAATTCTGTCACTTGAATGTCCCAATGACCTAGCATAAATCCTTTTGATGACACTTGTACTAAAACTTGGTTAATGCTTACTTATAAGAGCTTAATTTATTACTCATTAGAGCAAACATTGTTCAGAAATTGTCTTTTATAGTAAAAAAAAAAACAAAATCAGCTTGTCACAGCTCTTAGTCAGAACTGTCCCAGAAGCTCATAGATCTCCAGTACTTCATGACTTCCTTCATATCAGGCTCTACAAGAAGCCAGCTAAAGGCTCTGGAAGTCTCTTTGCAGAGGCTTTTTTTGCTGTTAAGAATACTGCCCAAGACCTGCATACAGCAAAGAGCTGGGAACAGTTCTTTGTGCCCATGCATCAGTGAGATGGACAGGAACTTCTGGAGATTATCTGGTCCAACCCTCTTGCTCAAAGCAGGGTCAGACCGCTCAGGACTGTGTCCAGCTGGTTTTTTGGAAACTTAGCATGACGAAAACTCAACAATGTTTTCCAGTGACCACCCACTCATTCTTTTTTCTTCTTTCCTAGTTTGTGCTGTGTTTTCTGTTTTTCCTCTTGGTTTGTTTTGCATGTGAAATAGAAATACTCTATATAGAGAAGAGGGTCACAACGGCATGAGAACAAACCACCAGGAAGAAGCACAAATTTAGTGAGAGCAAAGTGTCATAGCTGCAGTGTTCCCAGAAACAGGGATATTTGTTTTCCTCTACAGACTTCCAACTTGCTCAGTTCTCCCTGCAGGCACTTCAGGACTGCAGAGACACAGGGTACTAACAAAACAGTGTCATCATATGTCACTTTCTAGTATTTCTTAATATTAAAAAGGTGTCCAGAGAAGGATTTGAAGGCTTGGAAATGTTTTTTCCAACTGCATCAATCTACGGGTGGATGCAATAGCTGTTACTGAGCATTGTGCAGCCTTGGGGTTTTTTGCATGAAAATACATAATATAGATCTATAGGTGACCACAGCACTGTTTTTCCTCTTGATTTTCAGCTTTTGTTCAAATCCACCATGTAAATATGACACATGCAAGCCCAGAATGCCTAATTTGAAAACTGGAGGGCTTCCTTCCCTGTGAAGCAGGGATTTTGGTCAGGATGGAGCCTTGCTAGAGCCATTCCTTGAGGATACACATACTTATTTGGTTGCAGATTGTGCTCCCCTCTGAGTTTGTCCTGAGGCATGCATGTGTTCTCCTGCAATAAATAGAATTGAGGCGACCAAAATCATTATAAAAATTTGCCAAAGCATCTTAAAACAACCCAGGAAGATGCTTCAAAGCAGAGCTTGCCAAGTACAGAGAACACAGGATAAGGCTTTACTACATATAATTGTTATCAAATGGCTGTATTACAAATAATTGCTATGAAGTTTGACTGATAGTAGGGGGTGGACTCAGCGAGAAATTGCCTCATCTGATCAGCTACTGTGGAAGTACCCTAGGGCTTGGGGTTACTTTTGGTTTGGTTTAGCACAGGTGCTTTATGGAAAGCTATTGTTTGGAAATAAAATAGGAACCTCAAGCTGAAACAAACTGGGGTTGAGGAACAGGGGTTGCAAACCAGAAACTTGAGGATAAATGTAGCACCACGTGGCTACAGTGATCATCGTGTCCAGGGAGGTACAGCCGCCAGCAGGGAAACAGACTAAACAAGTCTCTACTTTGTTAAGCACGGGAGTCCATTCTATTTCTCCCCCTGCCCCGAGCCAGGGAGGGAGGAGAAGGCAGAGAAGAGAGTGCAGGGGCAGGGTGGTGGGGTTTTATCGGGTATTGCAGGGGAGGGAGTCCAGGGCTTGGGTCAAGGGAGGAGATAACATAAGGAGAGCAAAATCAGATTTCAGCCTCCTCAAAACACTAGGATTCCCCAGGTAGATGTAACCTGGATCCTTTAAATTCTTTCAATCAAGGTGCAGATGGCACAAGAACACACTGGTCCCAGAGCTTTAGTCCCATTGCAAAACTTGGATAGAAGAATTGATCTGGTAAATTGCCTGATTTGGATGTACGTGGTGTGTACAGATGGAATGTGAAAAACAATGCTGTACAGATGCCAGCAGGACAACTGGAGGGGAACGACCGAAATCCCCTACAGAGAGCTGCAGCTCCTGTTATGGTGAGACATAGCCATGGTTTGCACCTAGATGGTTGAATTGGTAGTGGTACCCTTGTTTGCAAAACTTAGAAGAACTCAAAAGGTTACCAAGTTCCTGACTGAGGTGGACTATGCCCCCCTTTATCTCTTTTCTCCTTACCTTTCATTCCTAGAGAAAATTTTAAGTTACCCAACTTCATTCTTAAAGCTACTGGAAATTACTTTTTGTGTCCAGCAACTTTTTTATGAAAGTGAGGTTCATTTTCATTTCAAGTCACAGTCTTGCTCTTGGGTCAGGCAGAAAGGGTGTCCTTTGTGTGATTTCCAAAGGACTTCATGATTTCCCTTTTCCTTCTTCTCAGTCCTTTTCTTCCTGGACTTTGTGGTCATAATGCAGTAATCTACAGCCTAGAGATTAGCAGGACAGCAGTAATATAAGGAATGGAGGTTCTTAGACCAAATCTGAATTAGGTTCCCCTTGGAAATTGCCAAGAAATTCCTTAGTTGGTTATGAGGACTGTAAAAAAAGCATGAGACAGCTTCCTTACTATAGGCCTAGAAGATCTGGATTTCCATGCCATGGAGACTGCCTCACAGAACTGAGTTTTGCTGTGGGGTGGGACACTGGAACAGGCTGCCCACAGAATTGGTAGAATCGCCATCCTTGGAAGTGACCGAAAGATGTGAACATGGCTTGGTGGTGAATACAGCAGTGCTCGGGTAACAGTGTGACTCAATAATCTTTTCCAACCTGAACAATTGTGTGGTTTATGGTTTAGAGCAGGGTATGTGGCACTCTGAATGCATGGCACAGACCAAGGTATCAATGTTGTGTTACACATGCACTTTTTCTTTGGAGAGACGCATGAGCTACTGCACACGTCAGTGGAGTTCATGGGGCCACTGAGAAGCAGGAAGGAAGAAAGAGAATGCCTTCTGTAGCTTGGTGAGCTCAGCAGGTGAAATGACACATAGCTTGCAAACTTCAGATTGTCAGTCACACCCCTGAGAAATGGGGTGACATCAACCATGCAATCATTACAACTCTCCCATAGGATATGTAAAGAGTCCTGGATGTGATGAAAATAAGCAGTACAAAAGCAGAGTCCTGGATGTGATGAAATTAAGCAGTACAAAAGCAAAGACAGGCATTATAACGACCTCCAAGTACCTGTGGAATCTCCTGTGAGGAAGCTAACGTGTTTTCATCCTTCACTTTGTTTTTTGGCAAGGTGCTATACAGTCCTCCATATAAATATGCGTGTGTGTGTGTGTATATATATATATATAAATGAGTCCACACTACAAACACATTCCCTGTTGCTGGACATCCCATTTGCTACTGCATCCTGTGACAATGTCCCTTAAAGCAATGACAGCTCTTGCACTATTTTTTGAGCTCCCTCCTGAGTATAATAGGCAATGGAAACACCAGGATGCACTTGGACAGCTTGGATTTTATTCCTAAAGAAAATGGTGGTTGTTCCTCTTACAGACTTAAGAATCCATTTCTAATTTAGGTTTCCGCTTTTTGGCTTGATGTTTTATGAAAATTCAATGTCTTGTGATTTGAGCCCTCCTTTTATTAAATTCCAACCATTCTGCCGATCATAATATTTTTTGTAGAGTCCCAAGTTTCCACCAAACCAATGCAATAAGCCCAATGAAGAAGAATAGTCTCACTCCTGAAATGCGTGTTTTCCTGGTGTGACTTCTCCATCAGACTTGTCTTCTGCTTCTCTTGGCCAGACATGTTTTGTAATAGCAACTTAAAATAACAGTATTGCTCTGTTGGAGTATCATCAAAAATGTTGTTTGGTATTTAATTTGTGCATTTAATTTTGTGATACCAAAATGAATTTTCCAACTTGGGAGAGCTTAGCATAGATATTTTCTGGTTTAGCTTGGCAGGGACCCACCCTACAGAGGTCCATAACATGTTCCATGCTGTGCACAGTGTCTTGGCTACAGTCTTGTTCCTCCTAGTTCGTGGCTGTAACATCCCCATTTTACTATTGTGGGGTATTCAAATTTGTCCTGTTCTTTCACAAGCATTTTGAAAAATTTCTTCTTAATGCTAGTGCCTTGTGTTGGTCCATCTTCTCCTCACCAGAGAAGAGTCACCAGGGGGACTGCTCAACCTTGCTCCTGCTTCCTTTTCCTTACAGTCTCATATTAGCCCACAGATTTACTTTTCTGTTATTTACTATTTTGTTACTGTTCAGGTAACACCAGACCCTTCTGAACTATGTAGGATACTACTTGTTTGTGTAATAAAAAAGCAAGGAGCCCCTGCAATTTCTAATGCACTAAGGACAAAGAGTAGCTCAGGGCCATGAGTAGTGTGGATAGATTAAACCACAAAACTAAAGGCCAATTATACTTTGGATTTCATAGAACCATTGAAAGGCTTGGGTTGGAAGCAACCTTTAAAATCATCTTGTGCCAGTCCCCCTGCCATGGGAAGGAACACATTCCACTAGACCAGGTTGCTCCAAGCCCCATCCAGCCTGGCCTTGAACACTTCCAGGGATGGGACAGCCACAGCTTCTCTGGGCAACCTGTGCCAGGGCCTCAGTACTCTCTGGGAAATTAATTTCTAGTCTAAAATTCTCCTTTTAGTTTAAAACAATTGTCCTTGATCCCCCCTTGATTTCCATGGGTTTCTCTGCCACAGCTTCAATTTCTGTTTGCTTTCAGGTACAGCTACTCAGAATTCATTATTTCATCTGAAAAAAGTAAATAGTTTTGCCAAAATAATATAACTTGATTATGATGGAAGTGAAGAAAGACTGCTGTTTCGAAAAGGCTGACTTTTAATTGGATGCTTCATTTTTAAAACATGAGCTCATGATGTCATATGATTCTGTTTTTCTTTTATGAATGATGAAGGATTTTGCTGGCAGAAAATGTACCTGAGTTTTAAATTCAAGATATGATTTCACTCTATTCCCCTGAAAAGCATACAATTATTGATGGAAAAGACAAATCAAATTGTCAGGTGCCTTTATTGGATGCCACCTGCATGCAGCTCTCTAGGAATATAGCCAGGCTTCTCCAGCCATGCTGTAAGCTCTCGTTTTCCAGGAGTGTAAACAATCCCATGCAGATGTGTCACACTAAACCTAAGCCAGAACAGCCCAAACTGCATCATGCTATAAATGATTTCCTGTGAAGAGCAGTACCTAATCAGTTCTTATGTTTCAGTTTGAGTGTGGTGGCAGACCGGTCTTCTTTGTAATCTTTTGACAAAAGAAATAGCTCAAAAACATCAAGTTAATACCAGAAAATCCCCGAATTACTTAATGTGGTTATGCCACGTACCATGACATTATAAATATGAATTTTTCACTATGAGAATGCATTCTTCACTATGGGGTTGGAAGTAGATGATCTTCAAGGTCCCTTCCAACCCAAATCATTCTATGATTCTATCTGTCAAATGGAATAAAAAAATATGTTTCTGCATTGAATTTCTTATTCTGCTGTTCACACATCTCCCATATTCTGCTTTTACAGGTGAACTTCTGTAATAGAAAACAAAAGCCTTGTGCTGAAGCAAGGAAGACTGTGCTGTATCCGAATTATGGGAATATCACCTGGCAATAATCAGGTTTATATCAGTACTAAACTGCCAGTCTAAGAGCCACAAGGAAGTGGTGTTGTTTTGGGGAAAATGTGTTAACCTCACCAAACTGTTCAGACGGTGGGAAACACAACTGGACCAACTGTGGCTTCTAAAGTTGAAAAGTACGCAGGAGTCTTTTCATGTAGCCTATGGAAAAAACCCCACAGGAATGGCTGTAGTGGACCAATACTTGCCTCTCATCAGGACCCATCCCACTACTCTCTCTCATGAGCAGACCCAACAGTACAGTGCAGAGTAAGCTCTGTCTCAGCTTGACACACTTATAAAAATTTATTTATTTATTTATTTAACTGTTATAATTACAATGTGGTTGTAGTTTTGTGTGTGTGTGACACTTCTCCGTGATATGGAGATGGGGACGTGGTTAAATGGTGAACACAGTGGTGCTGGTTTAATGAGTACTTGATAAACTTAGAAGTTTTTTTTTCCTACCTGTCCTGGGTTGACGGTGCCTCCTATCCCATATCGTGGACTACCTTGTTATGTCTAACAGCTGTCCCTGTTTTCCTGTTGGCTGGGCGGGCACTCTCTCTCTGCGCTCTGCTCCCTCTGCTTAGCTGCTGGATTTTTGGCTGCTTTGGCTTCTGGCTTGGTTTTTTTTNCCTTTTAAGATTTTGGACCAGCACCGGACCTGACCTGACCTGACCTGAGAAGTCCGAGGATCTCTGGAGCCCACAAAAGAAGCTCTGCGCCCTCCCCCTCACAGTAACCTGAGTTGGTTTTTTTCTTTTTTCTTTTTTTTTCCCTTGTGTCGGGGGGTGTTCTCTCATTTCTCAATAAACTGGTTTTTTCCACTTTGTTCGAGAAATTCCTTCCCAAACCCAGGGCTGGGGGAGGGGTGGTAGAGGTTTTGTTATTAGGGGATTCCTTTGGAGGTTCTCCCCTAATTCATCCTAAACCAGGACACTACCTTAATGACTCCATGATTAGTGTTTTCCTTATCCTCAGGCCTTTTTTCAAATCAACACCAGTAGGTTGCTGATCCTTCCTTTGGGGAAAGCATGCCTTTTTGGTGAAGAGGCTTAACAAGGGCTCGCATCACCAGAATCTCTGTGACCCCTGGCTGGTAAATCACTTGCTTTGCTCTTCTCCTTGGTTCCCCAAGCCTTTGGCCCTCCACCTTCTCCACAGTTTAATGTAAAGATAAAATCCATTTGTTAATGAGTTGCTTGGATACTGTTGGCACTTAGGGTGAAATTAAAAGTACATATACAGAAAAATGCATCTTCTAGAGTCTTTTTTCTGGTCTGCAACCCTCCTCATGTAATTAACTAACCACTGTGTCTTTCCTTGGGCTAGTTCCACATCCCAAGCTGCTGCTCATCTGGTGTCCTTGCTCAGCAGTTCTCTACAGGGCTCTGCAACTTCTCTCTCCAGCTAGCAGCTTTTAATTGCCAAATCATCACTCTCTTCTGGCACAATTCCTCCCTTCCCTGCAACGTTCCTGGTGATGCCTGAAGAATAAGTCCCAACTAACATCCTCTTCCAGGGTTTTCCCCACACTATCTGTTCCTCAGCTCAATTTAGCCTTATTTTGCTATTAGATTATATGTTATTTATATAGAGAGAGATTTTCTGATTATCTGTCTATAACCTTTATTACTTAATTCAAGTCCAAGTTTATGAGTTAGATTAAAAAATCCACAGAACTCATAGCTATGACTGTACAAATACAACCATGCAGTGATGTCCAAGGTGTTTGTAGTTCTGATACAAAATAAAGTGTTTTACAGGGTTAAGTTAAGATGATTTAGTTGGGTTCAAAGAGATTGTACATCAACCAGTCCATGCTCTAGGTAGTAGAGCTACACTGGTTGAAACCTGCTTATGAGCTTCAATTCCATTGATTTTTTTTTAAATATTTTAAACTGCTTTTTGTTCTATTCCCCAGTGATCTTCCCACTACACAGAAGGTCAGGAGGTACCTGTTTGGTGACTATAAAGTAACTGGAGGTCATTCTGGCTTCTTCTGAATTGTAAAAAGCCACTTTTGTCTTTTATTATTCCCTTTCTCCTGACTTACAACAATACACATGGTCTCAGTAGCCTAACTTCATGGGCTGCAACTCTCCCAGTAAGCCCAACAGGATCAGAGCACACTCATGTGATTGTCAAGACCTTAACTGTTAACACAATTGCTATTCATGCAAAGCAACCTGAAATGCTTATTCACAGATCTGAGGCACATGCTTCAAAGTAAATTCTGCCTAAGTGGAAGCCCTGAAGCAAAACTCAGTATTTTGCTGAAATGCAAAAAAATAATTTCATTATACAACAAAGCAAAATCTCACTTGAAAGCTGTAGAATCACAAAATGGTTTGGATTTGAAGTGACTTTAGAGCTCATCCAATTCCACCCTGTATTTTCCAGTATGTCAGGTTGCTTCAAAGCCCTGTCTGACCCAGCCTTGAACACTTCCAGGGATGGGGAAGCCACAGCTACTCTGGACAACATGTGCCAGAGGGCCTCACCACCCTCAAAGAGAAGAATTTCTTCCTAATATCCAATCTAAACCTATCTGCCTTCAGCTCAAAGCCTAATCCAAATCTTCACGTTGCTGGGTTCTTTGTTTTAGGCTTTAAACGGTTAACTTCACAGCTTAGCTGATCTTCCTCATCCTTTTATAGCTGATCATAAATACAGTGCAATGAATTCCATTTATTAGAAAATATTTGTAGGGTACCTTAGATGTGAACAATATTTTATAGATTGCATGTAAGGCATACTCCATGTCTAGTACACTTTGAAATCTAAAGTAGTCAAGTTTAACACTTGGCAGGGCATGAGAAAATATTTCATCACAAGGATTATGTGAGGTTGCCAGTGATTAGAAAAGAGGAGTGCTGATTGGAGAGCTGAATTTTAAGCAGTGCTTTGAAGAAAAGAAGACATTTGACAGAGGAACACAGAGAAAAGGCAAAGGCACAAGGCCAAGAATCTGAAGAGATAAAAGAAATTAGATGAGAAGATAGAGATAAGCCAGTGCACTGTGAAATAATAGTCTGGATCTTGGTCCTGGGTAGAAGAACTCCAGTTATGAAGGTTGGGGAGTAGTGTAGGTAGAAAAGAAGAGGTCGTGGGACACCTGTGTTTATAACTGCAACTGTGTGATTAAATACTGTGTGATTTCTTGGTCTCCAAGATGGAAGTGAGGACTTGGGAATGAAAGAAAAGCATGAGTGATGTGCTGCACCAAGAGCAGAAAAGGAGGAAAAAGAGTCAGAGGTTTGTGGGTCAAAACAAGGTGGAGAGGTGGGATCTTGGAAGGAAAATATGTTCACTTTTGGAAACAAGAAATGTGTTTGAAATGCAGGTCTTGGTAGTGAGAGCTCCCTGTATCGAGGTAGAGGGGGAAGAGAAGTAAAAAGCCAGTGCCAAGTTCCAGCATCATGGCTGGATGGCAGAAGAAGCATGGATGAAATACTTCCAGAGGGAAGGTGGATAGAAGGAAACAAGGAGGACCAAAATCATGACCTAGCCCAGCACCAATACACAGAATAAGATTAGAGAGAGAGGAGCCCTAGCAAAAAGGCTTGTGGGAAAATGTTCAGGGACACCTTCTTCAACTTTGTTCTGTCAAAGACATTGTTCCCTCTGTCTTCTCCAATGTAGAGAAGCCAACTGCTCTTGCCTGGATGGTTGCTTATTAGAGAACCTTGGAAAGAGTTGGGTTGGAAGGGGCATTAAGATCATCTAGTCCAACTCCCTGCCATGGATGGGGACACTTTCATTAGATCATGTGTACTTCCAAAACCACAAGTCTGTGCTTTTCCATTCTGTGCCTTACCCTTTACAAAATTCCCCTTCAGGTTAATCTGCACCTTGCAGAAATCTTGATGGCTTTTGTTGAGCCTGACTGTTGCTTCCCTGTGCTCCCTTGTCTGTGTTGACCTGTCTGTCCCTTGCTTTATTCTTTGACTCTTAGTCAAGTAGACCCTCCAGCTGACCTTCAGGGTGCTGCAATGATGCAGGAAAGCCATGTCCTGGTCTAGGTTTTCCACCCTGGCAGCTGATGCAGGATGGCTCATCATCTTTCTCTTGGCAGGACTGGTGGAGCTCTTTCCCTTGGGTGTAGTAATATGTGTCAAAAAAAACCATCTTTATGTTGCTAATTTGTACAAGAACCTGAGTTAAAAATTAGCATCATGATGTGGATCCAGGAGCTGGTTTGGGGCGCCTAGCTGGACACAGGATCTGAGAAATCTGGTTTAGCAATATAAATGCAGAGAGAATGAGCTGTCTCCAGCAGCACCAGCATGACAGAAGAGAGCTACCAGCAATTGATGAGTGGGGAGGTAGGTGGATTAAAGACAAAAATAAAGAAACACATTTTAAAAAATCAGGAAGGCAGCTCCCCCCTTTTTTTTTTTTAATGCCTTTGATTGGTGCAACAATTCCCAGGGGAAAAAAATGAGGGTAGAAAAATAACAGCCTTTCACAAGCCAAAATTTGATTATTAGTAGAAAAACAAACTCCTCTAACAGCAGCTGCTGTTTTATGTGTTGGCCTTAAAGCGCATAGTATTATGAAACTTGGAATAATATTTAGCAACTGCAGTAATCCAGTTAATTCTTTTAATAGACGTTCACTTACATCCTGTTTATAAGATGTCCCTGAGCATCTGCAATATTACAAAGATGTATTGTCATGACAAGGTGATTAGAAGAGATTGTTTGCTTGGAGTGGTGGTGATTAATTACAGTTTGACTTACAGTCTAGAAAGTAAATGAAGCATGTTAACACTTTGGTTGAGAGATCTTCAACTAGGCCAATCTGACCTCAGCCATTTGAAGACTAAACTCTGGTCTGCCTTTTTATTCTTGGTTTTAATCAAAATCAAGTAATTTTACAAGACCTTGTAGTTTGTTTACCTATTTGCACTATGGTTTTTGGCATTATTTATACTGTGTTTTATTTTATGCTGTTACCCAAACCATGTAAATTGTCTGGAATTGAACTTGAGTGTTTATAAAAAATCTGATATTTACCTAAAGAGCTTTTAACTCAGGAAGTCAGAATGAAATAGGGAATAAGGAAAGGGCTGTGTAAAGATTCCAAGTCCACTGCAAATTTACCAGGTTATAAAGTTTTCTTCAACAAATATTCCCATGCAAGGATAGCTGCAAATAGAAGATATGAGTGAGGAATTCTATGCTGTTTGTGGGACTTAGAACTGGGGCCAAGTGCTTGCACGACTACTTGAGTGACTGCAGACCTACAACGTAGGCATGAGGTGAAAGATTGATTGTTATGAACCTGAGCCCTGAGCATCTTCCCTGACATGTTGGAGGCAGTGTGATGTAAGTCATCAAGTAGTTTAGCAAGATGGGCAAAGCTCACAGCCAGTTTCTACACTGGTATAGCTGATTTCATCACTTCTTGCAGCAAAGGAAGCAAAAGCAGAGCAACAGCAGAGCCTGTGTCTCATTTGATGATCTTTGGTGGTGGCTTTTTGCCAGTGTAGTGTAGGGACAACCTACATGGCCACAGTCTCTCCTCCATCCATCCTGCAGACATACAAGAGAATTCTCTCCAAAGAACTATGTGGCAACTTCCAATGGCTCCAACTTCTTAATCAGAGAACAGGAGGGAGATGTGGGAGGTGTGGAAACCTCCACCCTGAGCAGTTTGTACAGTGGTAGCAGGGAGTGTTTGTGATAGTAGCCAAACAATCTATTCTCCTGGAGTGCAGGAGTGAGCAGGAGCAAGTCCAAAATCAGTAAGATCCAGAAACATAACAACAATTAGCGCACATACACTATTAAACTTCCCCGTCTAAAATATCAGCTCAGAGCACATATTTACATAGTTATACTTCCTACTAAAAATAAACAAATTAAAATCACAAACCTACTGTGTGAGTAGGTAGGGGAGAAAACATTACATGTGAAGTGTATCATGTGATATAAATTCTAGTGTATCATGTGATATAAATTCCTTTGTGACATGTTCAGGCTTCCTTCCCACCTCACTCTGCTTGTAGTAGTTTAGATTGAGTTGCTAGACAATTCTTTCCAACTAATACCAGGACAATGGGTCTGCTTTGTGTCTATGTTATTACCCATTATCCATAGTGACTTCAGCCACATATCCAGGCAAAATTTACCAGAAATTCTTATCTTATTTTGGGGTGGGTTCTTTTGTTTATTTGGTTTTCTAGTGTTTGTTTGCTGGAGACACCAGGTTAAAGACTCAGATCCTAAGTTTGTTTCCTGGCTTTGACACTGATTCACTGGCATTGTGGGGAGCAGCCTGCACTCATTTCTTTCTCTCAAGGAATTTTCTCCCATCTCTTGCTAAGAGACAATAATGACCAGTATTTAAGAGAGACAAAAGAGGTAGCCACAGAGAAGGGAGAGGTGTGCAGCTGGCTGAGGGGCGTTCTCTTGGGAAGGGCAGAGATATCACCACATTTTGGCTGGGGGTGAGGGGCTAGGCTTGGCTCCTCACAGCATTGGAGGAGGATGGTCAAGCTGTTGGTTACTGGGGGGAGAATACGGTGCCACCGCTGGAGCACAGCCTTGTACCATCTCTCCTGGCATGGGTGAGCCTTTGCTCGTGAGAGCAGCCATTGATCTGAGACCTTATTGTCACCCTGCTCCAGTGGAAAGAACCCTTGCCATCTATTTGGGTGCCTCAGAGAAACAGACCAGGACCCAAACCAGCTCCCCCTTCCCGGAGGGCACATCTCCCTGGCTGGTGCAGCAGCTGCTGAGGAGGAGCCCGAGTGCTGCTGCCCAGCCCCGCCGCTCTCTGCTGCTGCCTCAGGCTGTGGTTATTCCCTGCGCTGCAGCTCTTCCCCCCTGCCTGCCGGGACACCCCGCGGTTCTGCTGCAGCTGCGGAGTTTCTGCTGCCTCCTGCTTGCTGTCCCGGGTGAGCCCGCCTTGTCATTCCACCCTGCTACTTCCCAGGCTCCAGCTCCAGCTCTCCTTGCTACCCAGAGGAGACACGGGATCGGCTGCCGTGGGGGTTTGTAAAGGCAGCCCCAGCTCCATCTCTGTCTGCCGAGCCCGTCCGCCATTGTCCCCGTGTGCCACAGCGCCCCCTGCAGCCGTGGAGGAGTCAGTGCGCCTGCCCTGCCCGGCCGGGAGCCACCAGCGCCCCTGCCGGCCGTGACCGGAACTGCACCAGAGGGGAAAGAGCTTTGACAGCTGGGGGAGAGGGATGTGACTGGGCTCCTGGTTTTGTTTGTTGGTGGTTGCTGTTGTTGCTGTTTGTTTACCTTGTTATATATACTAGTAAAGAACTGTTATTCCTTTTCCTATATCTTTGCCTGAAACCTCCTAAATTTCGAGGTTATAATAATTCAGAAGGAAAGGGGTCATATTCTCCATTCCAAGGGAGGTTCCTGCCTTCGTTGGCAGACCCCTGTCTTTCAAACCAAGACAGTGTGTGAAGCAATATCAATCTGTGCTCATGTAAGCTGCTCCTTTGGCTTTGTCACTGTCAGCTTTGTGCAGTTGAGTCAGATTTCCGAAGTGGCAAAAGAGGGTATTTGCCTGGCAAAAGCAAAGCGTTAGGTTGCTGATAGGCCTTGTGTGTATTGTGTTTTATCTAAGAAGCAACAAAAAATAACTCCATTGTGACCTGCATATTCCTCCCAGGTAGTAAATCATGTTGGAATTTCTGTGATCCCTTTCTCTGGGGGCTCAATTATTGTTCCTTTTAGACTCAGGAAATTAATTCTGAGCCTCCCTTTCTTTTGGGTTGTAGTTGCACATGAGCTGTCCCATCAAAAAGCCTAGTTATTTCTGTATCCTGAGCGTGTCTGGTGTAATTAATTCTCTCTCAGGTTCTGTCTGCATTAGCAAATTGGACTTGCTCATGGCTGCTCCTCAGCTGAGACCAACTGACTCTTGATACCCCTTTTCCACACTACTGAAATTTATTTGTCACCAAAACCTGGTGTCTGAGCATCTTGTGCTATTTCCCAGACTTTGCTTAGTGGCACTTGAGGATGGAGTTGGCTCAGCCAGGACAGAGGCATCCCAGGGGAAGCTCAGCAGCACTGACATTGACACACAGTCCGAGTCCTCATTGTGTTTAGTTTACTGGAGTAGATGATGCTCAAAAGACTGTACTGGCTCTTAATTTTCACAAGGTATTTGCTTATCTTCTAGAGTTTTTTGATACTATACAATTTCTTCAGAAATTGGACAGTCCTTGCCCATTTCTGATTGTCTAGAAAAAAGGCTCCAAATTAGTTTGGACCACAAACCTTCAAAGTCCTTGAAATTTCATTAAGACCAAGCTGCATCTTTCCATCTCCCTTTATACTGAACATATTATGAAGGATCTATCATTCCTTATCTTTTATGCATCAGCACATGTGGCTTTGCACATGTCTTGAGAAACAATGATACAGGGCACATTCTCATGCAGGAGCAAAAGAATATGCTTTCCACCTATGCTTTTTTCCTAATGAATACTATTTTTGGTAAGGATAAGGTAAAGAACATGTCTATCATTGCTTTTCTTGTGCAGGTGTCTGTACAATCACAATAAAACAACAGCAATAAAAGGCTGACAAGCAAACTTGTGTAGCGCTCCAGAAGCCAGAAGCATTTACTGGTAGCATCTTTACCGAGAGAAATGAGACACATAATTAGTTATTTCTTAGGTTCCCAGCCTCCTACAGACATTTAGGAGCAAGAAATTCTTCCTGTTTCTACTATTTTGCTGTTCCCCAATGCCCATCTCACACTCCAACCATTTGCAGTTAATAAGTGACCTTCTGCCAAAAATCCCTTTTCCTTCCACACCTTTTTCCAGATATGGATTTAGGGAGCAAGCTTGGGCATCTAGGCATTAACTAATTTGCACTTAGAAGTGTAATCTTGTATTGGATCCCTGCTTCATTCAGGATGTAAATTGTTCTGCTCTTTGTCCCCAAGGAGATTATTAGAACACTATCTTGGTGCACCCATAAAACCTACACGGGACAGCAGGTGGGTGAAAGGCCAAGTTGTGTAGCACAGATTGTTAGCCAGTGTCTCCTGGATGAAGGTTATGAGGGTTTTCACTTGCTTTGAATACTTCAAATGTTTTGTGGTTGTTACATGCTCTTTTCTTAAGTGTCCCATACAGGACCACTGTTTATATGTATATATACACACATATATAGGTGAGGAGACAAGTTATTTGTGGTTTCTTTCACTAGCAACAAGAAAATAGGTAACAGATCTTCAAACTTAAAACTAAAATGAAAAATCCCTCATGCAGCAAAGAGTTTTGAATAATATCTGTCAGACTAACTCCAAGAAAGGCAAACAAGTTCCCCTATTTTTTAAGTGATCCACAGCCTTGAACATCTGTCCCAAAATACTCAGGCTCCAGGCTGCCAGCAAAAAAAGGACTGGAGGTTAAGGGCTTAACCTTCCTGAAGAAACTGTACTTGGCCAAAAACTACTTTGGCTCAAAGGCTCACTGGGGGACGGACAAAGTTTCAGCCTAGAACAGAAAATGATGCCAGTAGTTTGCTCAGATGCAACATTTTAACTGGAGATTTATTGAGGAGGTTTTGTTTTTGTTTTTCTATTGCTTCTCTTTGCAGAGTTGAAATTTGTTCAGTAACACTCTGTTTCAGTCTTTCATGTGGATTATCAGACACTTAAGCAAATCAAACAAACAAACAACATGAGTTCAGAGTCAGCAAGTTAGTAATGAAAGGTGGACCAGTGACCTCTTGACAAAACTTCAGCTGAGATTTTGGCAGAACTAAAAATAAAGAGCTGTTTTCCTTATTTGCTGTCAGCATTTTTAAGTTTCCATCAGCTTCACTGGGCAGCAAACAGGCACTAAATGTGGACAATATAATTTCCAGCACCATACATGGTATATGATTCCCCTGACAGGGCTGTGTTTGTAGAAAATATTGTGCCTTGTGGTCTTTAACTAAACACAGGTGAAGATCACACAGGTGAGTTTATTCATAAAGTCTGCAGTTACTTCAGCTGTCACCATGGAACAAAAAGATAAACAGAACTAATAAAGTAATGAGCCTTAAAAAATTCTCTTAAGACTTCAGGCCATATATAATTTGCACAGTGATTAAGCAGAAATTGCATTTGTGGGGGCAAGTGGGGCTCTGAAGCCAGTTATTTGGCTTCATAATAGTGTTGGCAGACATCTCTCCGTGTGTCTAAGTTAATGTCTATCTAAAGGCACCACTAAGTCTGTCTGATAGCAAAAGAGGGTGTGATTGAGGGGTCAAGACCTCAGAGTTGCAGTGTCTTATTCTCTCCATAGTTTTAAGTTGTTTATTTAAACCCAGACTTTGTTTCCTGGTCCAGCTCAGATGTAACCAAGTGCAACCCACCCCTCCAACCTTGTGAAATTTCCATTATTTATATCTTGAGGAATTAACTTCA
Organism: Sterrhoptilus dennistouni; assembly: GCA_013397095.1. Taxonomy (NCBI): domain Eukaryota; kingdom Metazoa; phylum Chordata; class Aves; order Passeriformes; family Zosteropidae; genus Sterrhoptilus; species Sterrhoptilus dennistouni. Next base: position 118,722 of record VWZU01013199.1, read on the forward strand.
ATATAGGACACAGAACTGTCTTAGAGGCTAACTCTTATAAACTCCATGCTTTCTTTTATGCCTAATCCACACCTGTCTCACCCTTGAATCCTGTCCAAATTAAGGGAATGGTTTCTTTATCCAAAACCATAAAGTCCCCAAGAGAACTCACAGTATCTGTGATTATATGTCTATGTGGTTTTAACAAGTTTATGTTCTTTCCTGCTTTACAGTAGTGGAGGGAATTTGCTCAGGAACTTCAGTCTACAAAACACCCCAGATGGCACCTCTAGTCTGCATTAACATTCAGAGTGAAGGCAAAGGTGCTGAAGAATAACAGCAAGATGACTGTTCCCATAGTGTAGTGCTCTCAAAGGAATCCTGGGGAGGATAAAAGCTGCTTTGCCAGGGAACTAGCCGAGATTCATAGCTGGAGGGGATTGCCTCACATATAGAAATCAAAGGGCTGAATAGAGTCTAAAACTAAATAAAAGTCATTGGCCTTTTTTTGAGGGGGGAAATTAATTTCTGCTCAGGCTGAGTGGAATAAGTGGGTTGGAATAATCATAAGATGTGACTGTTGATTATATTAATCAGTGTATTGGGTCAGTCAGGAAATACCAGCTCTGCTTCAATGACATGAATGGGGAAAAAATGGATCTAGAGTTCTTGTTAAGCAGCAGAGGGAAACAGTCAGTGATGTATCATACCTTTATCCCTGCACACCAATGTGATTTGCTCAATGGGTAAGTAACCATGTAAAGTGAGTCCAGAGGAGGCCACAAGGATTCTCCAAGGACTGGAGCTCCTCTGCTCTGGAGACAGGCTGTGACCTGGGGAAGTTCAACCTGGAGAAGAGAAGGCTTTAGGAAGACCTCAGAGACCCTGCCAGTGCATAAAGGGCCTCCAAGAGAGCGGGAGAGAGACTTTGGACAAGGGCCTGGAGGGACAGGACAAGGGGGAATGGCTTTCCACTGCCAGAGGGCAGGATTGGACAGGATATTGGGCAGGAATTCTTGACTGTGAAGGTGTTGAGGCCCTGGCACAGCCCCATCCCTGGAAGTGTTCAAGGCCAGGCTGAATGGTTTTTGGAGCAATCTGGTCTAGTGAAAGCTGTCCCTGCCCATGGCAGAAGTTTAGAACCAAAGATCTTTTAGGTCTCTTCCAACCCAAACCATTGTTAGTCTATGATTAATATTTCTAATTCATGTCCAATCTCAGTGCTTTAGGTTATTCTTTCTAGACCAGTGGTTGTTCTTTCCCTTTTTCTCCAGATTCACACCAGTACAGTCCATGGGAATCAAAGCTTTTCTGAAGTAAACGTGGTGAAGCATCAAGGGAAACTGGTGCAGTTATTAGTCCTCCTGACTCAGTCTGTAAGAAATGCAATCAATATGGCACTGTCCTGCATGTTATCCAAGGTGCATATGTGGACAGAAATAACTACTAATGACTAAGCAGATTGGTTGCTTCCTCTGCTGCACCAGGAAACCAGCACAACACAAGGTTCACTGGCATTTACCAAAATCTTAGTTATCCTGGAGTTTTCCTTCCTGGCATGTCTAGGAACTGTGAACAACACGGCATTGTTGTGGCCATTAAAAGTTGGGCATTGGGTACTTACTGAATTCCATGCCTAACTGCCTGCCTCTCCACAGTACAGACCAAAGCTGCAGATTGCCTTTGCTCAAAAGATTACTCTTGACCTGTCTCTTTTCTTAACACCATTTCTTTCTCTTTCTGCCTTACAAATGCTGCATGCATCTCACAGCAAATAACACAGGTATCTGTGTGCCCCATTACATAGGGGCACACATGGGCTTCTTTTCTCCAGCCCTTTAGTCCTATCTCACCATTGTAAAGTCTTATGAGCTTCTTTTTCTCTCTCGTGCAGTGTTTGCTTTTGGCCTGGAATAGCTGGGGAATTTACACTTAAAAATTATTTATCAGGAAGCCTATGCAGTGATTTGTAAATGTCAGAGTCTTTTAATCTGAAAGAAAAATCTTATCTGGTGTGTGGGAATAATGTGTAGGGGGTTCTGGTCAACAGATTTTTCTTTGTCCTTTCTCAAGGTCACTTCTGACTCCAGGGCTTTATGCAAAATGTTGAGTTTCATAGAATCGTAGAATGGTTTGGAAAAGTTGGTGTTGGAAAAGATGTTAAAGATCATCTAGTCCAACCCCCCTGCCATGGGCAGGGACACCAGGTTGTTCCAAGCCCCATTCAGCCTGGCCTTGAACACTTCCAGGAGTGGAACAGCCTGTGCCAGGGCCTCACCACCCTCACAGGGAAGAATTTCATCATATAAGCTCCCCTTCAGTTCCCTGTAAGAACAAGAGGGAGGATCAGTGGGGCCCAGAGGGATTGGACTGCCTCAAAATACATCAAAACTATATTGTTGGGGAGCAGGTGGGTGACACAAATTTGTACCTTTACCTACACAGCTGCTGGTGCTCTCGTGCTGCACTGCAGCTGAGTGCCTTGGCTGGCTGCTGAGCTCTCTGGTGGCAATGTTGTCAGAATTATATATTCTCTATATTCTTTACACATATATTTGTAGCCTATTATTGTATTTGTAGTTAGTCCCAATACTTCTCCCTACCTTTTCCCTAGGCAGAAAAACACATTCCAGAGCTCCAAGCCCTGGGGGGTACACAGCCCCTACGGTATCTTTGTTCTTCCTGGGAACCAAGGTTGAAACCAGCTGTTTGAGACACATTTTCATAAACAAAGTTTAGTTCCCATCTGAGGAGGAAGGATTTAGAAAGGGGCTGAACTGGGGAGGAATTGCCTCAATACTTGTGCTCCTAATTGGTGATTTTTGTCAATTAAGTTAATTTGCTAAACTTATAAAACTGTATTCCCCCCGGTGGGGGTGGGCATTTGGGCATTTAGGGATTTTCCATATCTGGCCCTTGGAGGCCTCCAGTAAAGACCGTCTTTATGTTACCTCCTAGACTAATATTATCTCAAAAGTGTTTTTTCATTTCTAGGTTCTTTAAGGCATCAGCATCACCTTTCGCGGTGGTTTCCAGGCCGTTAATGAACAGGCATCCAAAAACAGACTCTCAGACACACCCTGGGGACGTCCCCATCTTGCACACATTGAGATCACACATTGATGAAATCTCTGTCTGGAGGTTGTGCGACTGTCCTTGCAGCAACTGGAGTCCAGTCTCATCCCATTCTCTTCTTGTGCAGGTCAATGGAGCTGGACAGTGGTGGAGAAGTGTGATCATAACTGAGCCAAGCAGTGTCACCAGGATGTATTCTTAGGTGTCTCTTCACCCATGACACTCGTGACACCCATGGCACCACTCACTGCACTGCACTGTTGACTATTTTGATATTGGGTGATGTGTGAGCAACAGTGCCCTGAAGCCTGGGAGAAGAGATGAAAAGGCAGAGCAAGGATTTGACAGAAGCTGGGCTCGAAATGAGCAAAAGTGATCAACTCTGAAATCCTAATCCTACTGATGTGATTTTCTAGTAGATTTTTTTGAGACAGTTTCTAAGCTCAATTTTGCACAATACTGGTAAAAAAAGGTAGAGGTTCTTCGTTGCTCAAATTACCCCTGAACTCTGAATCCCAGTGTTTGGCTATATGTTCTGAGGTGAAATCCACGTGTATTGTGTGACAGATACGGGTTTTGGTAACCCAGATGTTTTCAGAGTTGTCTTAGCTGTAATTAGCTACCGAAGACTTGTGGCCTAAGAAGGTTTAGAACTAATTCAAATTATCTTCCCCTAAATTGTGACAGTAATTTCTGAGAAGGGCAAGACATACTTGAAAACCCACTTCTACCTTTGTGCGTGGGTAGAGGTTTGTATGAGTCTAAGCTGGTCTCAGTCAACACCATCCCCCTGCCTGCAGATCTGGAGGGTAAAAAGTCCCCCAAACCTGCTCGTGCCACCACAAGTGATGCCACTCAGAGATATGATGCAATGTTTCCTCCAGCAGCAAGGTCTCCATTACATAGACTGCTTCCATTTCTTCACTTCCTCTGCCTTGGCCTGACATCATCTCCTGCTCTCACTCCTACCTAGCGACCTTTGCATCCTCAAAGCGCTTTCATTTTAGTTAATTTTATCAGTACTTGTTGGCAAACCTGTTGTGAGAACATCTCATTTCTGTGTCTGGTGGAAACTGGGTCTCATTCACAAAAAAAGGGGCTAAAGTGTAATATTGCAGCATCACACAAAATTAACTGCTTATGAAGCTCACAGATTTACAGGTCTGAAGGCAATAAACACTTAAACTTTTCATTCCCAAAATCTGTAAGGGATTTTGAAGCCTTGAGCATGGGATGGATTCACATTAAGCTTTGCAGAGAGGTCAGGTTTCTTAAGATGCTGTTCCAAATTTGGCTGAAACTGAACGTAAAGAAACACCATTTCTATCTAGGAGTTGTCTTATAGTCAGCAATAAGCAGAACCTATCAGGTAGGAGCCTACATAGCATTAAAAGGTTAAACAAAGGACACTGTGATGTCCTAAGCTGAATTCTTCTGCCTAGGAGAAGTCTTCTGCTATTCAAACTGTGAGGGGACTGGACATCTGGGATGTGTCTGCAGTAGGATGTGTCAGTGAGTGGTAGTTTCTTCCTAAGGATTTGCTGCCGTCAAGATAAATCATCTTGTGCAAGTCTTTGGATTAATGAAAATAAAATTGTTCCTTCCTTACTTCATTTTGAAGTGGTGGTCATTTGTGGTGGGTGTGCTCCCACCACAAGGCCAGAAGAGAGCAAGTCACTTGAGGAAGCCATTGACAATTTCACCTCAAATTGGGAAAAATTGCTCAAAGTGAGGCCAGACACATTTGTTGCAACAACTTGCCACAAGATTTTTGCCTGCTTTTTCCTCTTTTAAGATTTTTTTTTTTTCATATTTCACATTCAGCCAGTTACAGCTCACTTTGTTACCTGCCATTTTGATGCCACTGTAATTCTTTGGAGGTACATGTGATTTGTATGGCTATTGGAGTAAAGACAATAATCTGCAGGGCTTGATGCAATGCTTGATTTGATCCCAAATGTTTTCCTACTGGAGCCACACCATTTATTCTTATCTCATGATGATGGATAAGGGTGTCAACAGTGTTTTGGGATAATACCTGACCTGCACGTCATCCTTGAGGGGAAGGGATGGGAGGGAGCCTCAGGACACATCACCTGACACAATGATATGTTCAAACATAGCAGATCATGCTGTACATGTCTGCAGTTGATACACAACTTAAGAGCTCTGTTTAGGTTTCCTCTAAGGAGCTGGGAGCTTTCAGACACCAGGAAAGGATACCAAATGCCTCAGAGATGATGACCAGCAATTTTGACTCAGCTTGATGTGAGTGAGAAGAGCAGAGACGGGAGCTCTCTTCCAAAGCCCTTGTGAGTGATGGTGGGCTCTGGAATGTGATGTGCATCTTAGGATGACTAGGTGACAAGCACAGTTTTTCCATCACCTCCAGCCCACTCTGGATGAGGCCCAGGATGTATCATCACGGCTGTGGTGTGTGGTGTGGTCCCACTGTATACATGACTCTGTTATCAAATAAGGTTTCTTTTAAGGATGTGGCCAACTGTGCAGCAAGACTGTGGAATTACAGGGAGGGGACAATGTAAGCTGGTTAATCATTTTAAACCACACATTCCTCTCCCCACTTTTTTTTTTTTTTTTAGTTTAATTTTTAAAATGGTCTGTAGGGTTTCTTGCCAAATACCAGCTCGTCACTTCTTTTGGTGAAACTTTCACAGCTGGGGACTTTCCGTGGTTACTTGGAAAAAGTGATGCAAATTGTAAATCATGTCTTAATTTGACTTAAAATATCTAAGCCTCAGACAATATGTCATCATACTGAAGATAATACACATGCTCAGAAACTCAGTAGGCATCCTTTGAAAACTGTCACCTGCAATAGAAGTCCATTTATTTTTATAAAAAATAGTTGAATTCTATAGCTGATCCTAAAATGACATAATTAAATTTATGCATCAGATGTATCTCTTTTCTCCTTCTTGACTGATAACAGGACCATACAAGAGAATAACTGGGGAGAAATAAATGGCTGCTGAATAATTTTAAGGGGATTTCAATAAGCAATAATGGTAAGTTAGCTACATTTCTTTTGGTTTGTTGGCCCGATAGAGAAAAAGCACTGTCTGGAGTTCAAAACCTATACCTCCAGCTAAATACAAAGTCATGGAGTCATAGAATTATTTAGGTTGCAAGAAACCTTAATGATCAGCCAGTTCCAATGCCATGCAATGGGCAGGGACACCTTCCACTAGACCAGGTTGCTCCAAGCCCTGTCCAACCTGGCCTTGAACACTTCCAGGGATGGGGCTGACACAGTTTCTCTGGGCAACCTGTGCCAGGGCCTTGACATCTTTATAGCCAATAATTTATGCCCAATATCCCATCTAGCACTGCTATCTGGCAGTGGAAAGCCATTCTCCCTTGTCCTGTCCCTCCAGGCCCTTGTCCAAAGTCTCTCTCCAGCTCTCTTGGAGCACCTTTATGCACTGGCAGGCACTCTGAGGTCTTCCTAAAGCCTTCTCTTCTTCAAGTTGAACTCCCTCAGCTTTCCCAGTCTGTCTCCAGAGCAGAGGAGCTCCAGTCCTTGGAGCATCCTTGTGTCCTCCTGTCTGCTGGAGCACTTGCCAGTGAAGACCAAGACAAAACATTTTGTACCTTAGCCTTCTCCACATCCTGAGTAATCAAGTCTCTCATCTCCTTATGAAGAAGCATACATTTTTCCTAGTCTTTTATCACCAAAATGCCTTTAGAAGCTTTCCTTGTTGCCCTTGGCACCCCTGGCCAGATTTAATTCTACTAGGGCTTTAGCTTTCCTAGCTGATCCCTGGCTGCTCAGACAACTTCTCAGCATTCCTCCCATGTTGCCTTTTCTTGCTTCCATCCTCTGAAGGCTTATTTTTCATGTTTGAGTTTTTCCAGGTATTCCTTGTTCATCCATGTAGGCCTCCTGGTGCTTATGTCTGAATTCATCTTTGCTGGGGTGCATTGCTCCTGAGCTTGGAAGAGATGATCCTTGAATATTTAACAGCTTTCTTAAGCCCCTCTTCCCTCTGGGGCTTTATCCCATGATACTCTTCCAAGCAGATCCCTGAAGACACTAAAGACTGCTCTCTTGAAATCCATGAGTTTGCTGTGTGCCCTCCTCTCTGTAAGGCTCTTGAGCTCCATCCAACACTTCATGGTCACTGCAGCCCAGGCTGTCCTTGAGCTTCCAATTCCCCACCAGATTCTCATTGTGGGTGAGAACCAGGTCCATCATAACACCTTTCATCCTTAGCATCCCTATCACTTGGAGAAGGAAGTTATTATCAACATTTTCTAGCAACCTCCTGGCTTTTGCCCTACTGTGATGTCCCTCCAACAGGTATTGGGGTGGTCAAAGTTCCCCACATGAACCAGGGCTTGAACTTGTGGCTACTTCTATCTTTAGATTATCTTATCCACTTGTTCTTACTGCTCAGGTGGCCTGTAGAAAAGCCTCACTGCAATGTCACCTGTCCCTTTCTCTCCTTTGATCCTGACCCATGAGCTCATCCCCATCCACCCCCAGGCAGAGCTCCATGCACTCCAGCTGGTCATTGACAACACCCACTGCTGTCTGTCCTTACTAAAGAGTCTGTATCCCACCATCCTGACACTCCAGGCATAGCAGCCATCCCACCACAACTCCATGGTCCTGATAAGTTTGCAGTGCTGCATGTGTGTGCATGTCTCTCTTATATTCCCCACGCAGTGTGCCTCTGCACAGAGGTATTTAAGCTGACTTAGTGGCTGGATCAGCTTTGTACAGGTGCTCTTCTGCTGACCTGTGATCCCTCTCCATGTACTAGGAATGTGTTGGTGGCCTTGGCATCAAACTGGTAGGAATAGGATGGATTGAGGTTCTGTTTCCCCAGCAACTTCAGTTACAGCCCTCCTCGCCAGGTTGGCCGACTTATAACCAAAATTGCTTTTTTCCATTTCTGACAGTCCCCAGCAGAGCAGGTTTCTTAAAGCAAGTCCCACATTCTAAATATCTGAATCCCTGGCTGTGGCACTACTCCTGTCAGGATTTGTGGACTCCCCAGATTCAACTAAAATTTCCTTTGACCAGGAACATCCAGATAGTTTCTTCCTGGAAGTACTTCCGAGTCTCTTACCACCACACCCAGGGCCCTGCAATCCTTGATGCTCCTCATACTTCTCCTGGCTCCATCCCTGGTGCTCACATGAAATGATGGCCATGGATCACTGTCAGTGTGCTGTACAAGTCTCTGGGTGACATCTCTGGTACAACATTCTCCTGTCATATGCTGCTCTTGAGGTTAGGGGTAAAGTCTGAGAGATTCTTGTGGGGGTTTTTTCTAATCTCAGATCACTGCATTGCTCTTCTGAGTATTTCCCAACAAAAATACAGTACAGAATGTTTAACTAAATTAAGAATGCAAATGCATGTCATTCAATGGAAGTTTATCAGATGTCTCAGTTAAATGGCAACTTACCAAAACTGTGTTCTCTACTTTTGAAATCTGACATAAGCCATGTGCCTATATTTGTACAACTTTTTTATTCTTGCTTTATTATTATTTTTAAAAAAATCCTCATACTTTGCATCTTGAAGGGATTCATAGGAGTTTATTCATGATAGATATTTAAAACAGTGATTTAAAAAATTTAAAATGAAATTTCCCCAAAATGCAATGGGACAACATAGATATTACATCAAACTTATTTTGAACAAATATCTTAAGTCTACTGAAAAACAATTTCTTGGTAAGTGAAATATTCAAAATTACAAGTATATGATAGTATATTGCACTAGAATTTTTATATTCTGTAGGTATTCAAGGGAAGAAAAACCACAGAATTTTCTTTATTTTTAAACCATCTTCTCAAATTAGACCTTAAAACCTATATTTAGACTCTTCAAGGCAGATAATATTTCAAAGGTGCTGAGCACCTCTTCTTTCCATGGCCACAGAAAGCTTCTTGACACTCCTCTGAGTGAGATCACATTTCTCAGAAAACCTAAATATGGTTATAGGAACCCAGTTTTGACTCATATGCCTGCAAATTTCAGTCAGTAAAACTATGTCTCTAAAATAAAGACAAACTAAACTGAGCTCTAAAATAAAGTAAATACCAATGCTTCAGGGAATTGTGAAAGATGTACACAGTAATTGTGATCCTTTACAGGGAAATACAGGTTTACCAAGGAATTTGATCACAAAAGTTGTGGCAAAGGCACCTCCAGGAAAGATAACCAACAGTAACAAAGTTTATTAATTCTCCCGTGCCCAAAATGTAGAGGCTGGTATTGAGTCCTTAGAAATTGTATCATAAGAAATCAAGCAACACTTGAACATTGCTCCCCATCCTGCTCTGAATCCAGCCAGGGGCCGCTACAGCAAAGAGCAGAGCTCATCCCAGGAAGAGGAAAAATCTCCTTGTTGGGTCTTTTCCACCTTATTACAGTTGAAGAAGCCCTTCTGCCATTTCAAGGTTTCTTATGGTTTCAATCTAGAAACATTGCAAAATTCCTCATCCCTTACAGCTCTCCATGCTCTGTCTGCTGGAACCATCTCCATGAAAAGGAAAAAAGCGATGTCTGGGCTAAAGAAACCTGTACAGCTCCAAGCAGTCTTTTTCAAGTGCAAGGTGCCCTGGAGGGGTATCAGCTGGGTCATGATTTTTCTTGTAGGCACCTGACCATTATTGAAATGCCATGAGACCACTGAATACATGCCAGTGGACCATCTCCAGATGAAAATGCCCTCTTCTTACCACTGCCTTTCTCCTAAAACCCACAGCTCACGGCAAAAGTAGGTGGTGTTTGGGTTCCATCTGTGGAGCAGATTTCATTTGTGCCAAGTCTCAAATCCATGGGGTATTTGTCAGATTCTTATTCCTTTTCTAGGAGGAAGCTGGAAGAGCAGTCCATCTTCTCCATTGCTCTTTTGAACTCGGGAATGCAGTAGTAACTTAGGGAACAAAAAGTAATGCAAAACATACGTTGCAGGATATTTGGGGTTTTCCACTCCTGGTATATCAATCGCATCACCTGCATGCATCATACACGAAACATGAGCCTGATTCCACACAGATCCCTCAGAGTCTTCACTGGCACTGGCAATACTATTGCAGCACAAATTGTTGCATTTCCTGTAGCTCGCAATGTGTTGACTTTCTTCTGCTAGAGATGTAAGTATGATAAATAACAGAGTCTGAGTCAGTTTAAAGTCATGGGATCTCAGACCAGATTGCCATTTGGAACTTTTAAAAATTTAATTTAATTATGGTTTATTTTATTTTGTTTTATCTTGAAGAAGAGCTTCTGGCTTTGCTGCAGTTGCTAAATGGCTGTCAGGTCCTGGGCAACCACAGATGTGATTCCTCACACATGACTTAAGATATTTGTGTTGATGTCTATACCTGATTAAGTCATCCATGACTACCCTTACAGTCAGCAGAGAGAAGGAGGCACTTCTAGGCTGGTTTCTTTTAGACACTGCCTTCCCAAGAAGGTGAATCACACCCCAAGAGTGTCTTCCCTTGCGTTACAAGAAAAGCCCAGAGTAACTCAAACCAAAGGATGCTTTTCATCAGACTGATCCCAACTTTATGTATGCCTCTGTTTCCCCTTCGTTAAAATGGGCCCACCTTCCCACCAGGAAAATATTGCTTGATGTCAGTGCTCTTTGAATGCAGGGAGTAACTTGCACCTCATAACTGGTGGTTTCACTGTCAAGGCCCTGGTGTGGTCAGAAGTCCTATGGATTGTGTTAGACAAAGTTATTTATAAATTAATTTGTGGTAGTGCTTAAGAAGCCAGAAGGATGAAATATGATGCTGTGGAGTCTTACATCTAGGTGGTTCCATCCAGTGCTGTTTGAACTCTGATTTCATAGAAGCATAGAAGGGTTTGGGGTGGAAGGGGCTTTAAACATCATTCAGTTCCATTCCCTGCCATAGGCACGGACAATTTCCACTAGACCTGGTTGCTCCAAGACTTTTCCAACCAGGCTTGGAACATTCCAGGGATGGGGCAGCCACAGCTGCCCTGGGCAACTTTTGCCAGGGCTTCACCACCATCACAGCCAAGAACGTATTTCAAATATCCAATCTAAACCTACCCTCTGTCAGTTTGAACCTCTTTCCACCTAAATAATTTCAAATTGGAATGGAAAAACATTTAAGAAGCCACATTTTCCGTGTTACCTTCAATAAACATGTTTTCAGGTTTCCCCAAATAATCTACTCTGCTGTGCTTATATTTTTTGAGCAGCAGATATAGAAATTAGAACCAAATGTGAGGCACTGGACTATCTGCAGTTCAGTATTGATAACCTGTTTTCTGTAATGTTTCCCAGGACAATTTGCTGGCTTCTTTTTAAACCATTTAAAGCCCTCCTTGCATGGAATAGGACATACCAAGGCTTGATAGCACTATTTACATAGGGCAAATTTCTCTGTCAAGCTGACAGAAAAAAAATGTGGATTAACCATGGGTAAATCCTAAAGAGAGACTAACAGAAGGATGGAGAGGGACTTTTGAGCTGGGCATGTACTGACAGGTCAAGGGGGAATGGCTTGAAACTGAAAGAGAGTGGATTTAAACTGGAAGAAATTCTTGGCTTTGAGGGTAGTGAGGCCCTGGCATAGATTGCCCAGAAAAGCTGTGGCTGCCCCATCCCTGGAAATGTTCAAGGCCAAGTAGGACAGGCCTTGGAGCAACTTTGTCTAGTGGAAGATATCCCTGCCCATGGCAGGGGGTGGAATTGGATGATCTTTGAGGTCCCTTCCAACCTAAACTATTCTATGATTATTAAATCAAACTCACACCTGAGTCAGGAACCTGCCTGGCTGTAAGGTGATCGCTCCAACACAAGGTTTTCAAACCATGTCCTACCAGTTCCCACCCAAGACAGGGGCCTGGTAGTGGTGTGAAATCTTGTCCTTTTTTCTCTTTCAAGCAAGGGTCACCTCATCATGATACCAGAAAGGTAAAGTCAATTCAAGCTAAATCCATGCAGGTGAGAATCACTCCACGTGAAGTATTGATGAGAATAAAATTATGAAAATAATTTAAAAAGTTTAGTTGATGCTGACTGGTAGAGTGCTCATTAAGGAAAAGAAAAGAGAAAAAGGTTGGAATATTGCTGTGTTAATTCACTCCCCAAGAATTTCCCTTCTTGCAGCACCAGATTCATGACTAAGACTTCTTTCCCAACTTGTCTGTGCTGTAAGGGAGTAAATGAAAACCATTTTGACTGTTAGGGTGATAATTGTTTGCACTTTTTGTTTGAGGCTTTGTTGATTTTTTTTTCCTGGAACGTGAAGATAATCAGCTTATGAGTGGGGAAAAAATTATGTAAGTAAATAAAGTACAAGTACACGTACTCACAAATTTTCCCCAGTTTCAGAATTGCTGACTGTTCCTCTTGAAGATTTGGAGAGGGTATTAAAAGAACTCACGCATCTGCAGTGTATCCAGTCTGCTGTTGGCAATACCTTCTTCTGTTGCTCAGGGGATTTTGATTTCTTTTAGTGAACTTCATAATAAAGATCCTCTGGAATTTGGTGTTCTCTGTTCCAGCCCCATATGACAGCAAGAATAGGTGTCCAATTTTAATATAGTTTATCTACCTATAGTATAGTATATATATATATGCACACACACTATATATATAGTTACCAATGTATAGTAACCTGCATAGTTTCAGTATTTCTGAAGGCATTTCTGCACCCCAACAACTAATTTCATTGGGAATTCCTCATTGCTAATAGAATTTATTTTCCTAAAAATGTAATTTTTGCTAAGGTTCTGGTAGGATCTGATGACTTCATCTCTGATCAGGGCTGTGTGAAATGTTCTACAAATATGTACTAAATGGCACAACTAGAGCAAGTAGTTAAAAATAGTGGGCAAAGAAGATTTATTCTTCTGTATACTGTGTGGGAACGGAAGCACAGAGAAAAATCTCCCAAGTGGGACATAGCCAGGAACTAAAACATGCCATTCAGGTCCATGTATGATTCTCTTAGAGGTTTAGGACATACCAAATACATCAACTGTAGGTGAAATCCAAACTTTTAGACTCAAACCAAAAAAAGGTAGGATAGGCGTAAAGAGGCCTGAGGTAAGAAAACAATCTGATTTTTGGTTATGACTTAAAGGAAAAAAAAGAAGCCTATGTTGATATACAAAGTTAGGATAGATGGTTAAATTTATTTAGAACTATTTTCTAAAAATTCTTATTTTGCCCTTATGAAAACAAGAGTAGAGGAAGTTGCAATAACTAGAGCACCAAGATGTTGAAAATATTGTATCTGTTGGGGATGGCTGGGAAAACCCATAACATGAACATGAATAGCTGAAAGAATGTGAAAAATTACATATAGCCTAGATGGAAAAACTCAGAAAAACTTGGATGCTGAAGAAGACACTGTGGGAAGATGGTGATATCTTCCAGGCTTCCAGGTCATCCTGACCTTATCTTTTATACAGCCTTAAAAATCTCATTTGTATTTAATGAAATATAAGCATTTTGTGCCTTTTGACCACAGCCCTGGTCTGGTGGGCAGATGGATGCTCTTGCTTATGTGCATTCAGAACCTCAGACCAAGGTAGCCAGGTGGATTGTGCTCACCACTGTGTGTTGGGTACCATGTTCTGTGTTGCCAGGTGCCCTTGGGACTTCTCTTTGTGTGTTTGTTCATGGCCTGCTTTCCTGAGGAGGATGGATTAAAAGGTGGGGTTTTTTCTCCCTGGTGTTTTGAGATTTGCTATGCAAAATGTAAGTGTCATATTTATGCTACAGCCTGGAGAGCAGATTGTAGGCATCTGCCCTCTTCCCTGCAAGCAGAATCAGACCACAAAAGAGCAGTCTCTTACCTGGACATCAGCTTCTTAACTAACTAAATTGCATCTTAATATGTGAGACTCTGGCACAAGTTGCCCCGAGAAGCTGTGGCTGCCCATCCCTGGAAGTGTTCAAGGCCAGGTTGGTCAGTGCTTGGAGCAGTTTGGTCTAGTGGAAGGGTGTCCCTGCCTCTGGCAGGGCATTGGAACTGGATAATCTTTAAGGTTTCTTCCTACCCAAACTATTCCACAATTCTATGACTTTATGATTCCACAAATACAGATCCTGCACTACCTGAAGTGCCATTTCCCTCAAACACAGGCACTGTCACTGGGACAAGGCTGAGAAAACTAAGCGTGGGTTAAGTGTCCTCAAAGGTCACTTCTTTTTTTTCTGAATTGCTTTGTATCAGCAAGGAGGTTTGTTGTCTGATACTAAATTTAAGTTTTTCATGCATCATTGAAGCAAAATCTGTTGTAGTGCTATCTTCAGACAAGAATCTTCAAATTCTTAGTATTCTGTGCCCTTTATAGACCTCAGTGGGTACATTAGTAAAGAAATGGAGATAGAGCCAGCAACAAGAAATCTGACTGTGATTTGAGTTGAGAAAAATGCATTTGGATTGGTATGACCGTAATTCATTAGTCAACACTTGAGCAGACCCCCAGAAGGCTTTTCTCATTGAAGTCACCAGAACACTGAGTACGTGTTAAGTGTTTCAGATCTGTCAAAGCAGAGAGGCCCATCCTAAGTCCCCTGCACTTCAAATGGAATTTAAGCTCTGTGCTTACTAAAAATGAATACTTTGAACAGGATGTAATCTATAAGCCCTGGAACAAATGATCAAAAATATATAAAATATTCCCTCCTGACTTGAGCTTCTCATCGAAAATCTTGGTGCCCTTTTTCTAACGAGGTCATCACCCACAGCACAGATTGCAAGGTCACATTTCTAACTGTGCTAGAGAAAAGCCATTTTCTCTGGGCATCCTATGGGAATCTTTCAGCACATCCAATGTACCATGGCAAGGCTCTTCCAAGAAGTTATTTCTCCAGTTATAAGACCCTTTGAAGAAAGACAGTGCCCTCTCACCCTGACCAAGTATTCAAGAAGCTGCATTCCAGCAGCTGTCTATAGCATAAGCCAAACATTTAGCTAGAGGTCTGAAGTTTGACATACGGAGAAACAAAAAGGCATGTTGTTGCACTGACCTTTCCAAGTTCCCAGTAAACAAGCTCTGTAGACCACAGAGATGATGTGCATTCACTTCACATGTTTGGTTACCACTCCGAACACAAGAAAAATTCGGTGTGCGAGTGAAAAAGCAAATATGGTCATCTTCTAGGAAGGAGATGTGAGGGTCCCATGTTCACCATGGCACCAGATGATGAAGGATATAACATCTCTGTCCAAATGATCAGATAAATTTTGGGTATTCTGAGTTCTTTTTCCAGGATGGATCTGTGCATGGATCCTGGAAATTTTAGCTCCCTTGGATTTTGGATATCCAGCCTGGGTTTGAAAATGAGCAGTAATAAGGGACTTGGATGCACTCCTGGCATGGAAGGCTTCTGGGAGATAAAACTAGGTGTGAAAACACTTGGAAAACTCTAGCTACCTTGGCCCATACATTTCTCTCTAATTGCAGGAAATGGGGTTGTGAATACAATCCAATAATTTATCTCCCCAAATAATTCCCAGTTTCATCTCCCTGATCATCCTGAGTAAAGAAAAGCTAATTTATCTTTAAGAATGAGCCGACTCCATAACTTTTCACCTACCACACACTCTCCCAGCACTGCCCAGGAAATCTTGCATGCACAGTCCCTTCCAGGACACCCCCATGTGCACCCAGACAGACACATGTCCAGCCCACCACAGCGTAAAACATCACCTGGAGCTGTAGTATGGACTTGATGGATTCAGTATGGAGTTGATGGATTCAATTGCTTTTCTGAGAAGACACAAGCACAAAGTACAAATGTATAGTGCCAACTATGCACTGGAGACAGAAATTGGATTCCCTATGGCCCCTGCCCTGAGGCTAGCCCTCTCTCCTTAGCATCTTTAGTAAAGTAAGTGTGACTTTTCATGCCTTTTAGAGATCAGGCAAATGCCCTTCTTAATCCTGAGACCCTCTTTCAAAGACAGTTGGCATGATGAAGTTTGTGTGAGTTTGTATTGCTTCCCAAGCTTCTGTAGAGGAAAGCTAAAACTGTGGCTAGCCCTTATCCTTGGAGTGGGACATGGCTTTTATGCAATGTGATCATGTCTGCTTTTGTCACAAGCCATGGGTTCATCAGTCAGCAATGGAAAAGGCAGAGCTGGGTTGTGGTCCACCAAATGGTAACTGAGGCATTTTTCATAAATTCTGACATTTGAGCAGTTGGGTGAAGCCATATATTTCTAATTGGAAAATGGCAGCAGAAGGAAGATTTGGGTAGAAATGTCTGTCTAGGAATGTAAAACATTTTTGTGCTGCTTGCACATTGCACACACTTTCAGCATCTGTTTATTTTTCAGTGCTGCCATGGAATCTTTCTGCTCACAAGATCCTTGAGATAAGTTCATCCCAAGGTACATGAGTCAAGGCAGCTGCAAAACAGTGATTTTCTGTAGAAGGAGGGCATGGCGAAAAAGACCTTTGCAATGAATTATGCTCTTACTACAGAGCAAAAAGAATGCATGGAATGATTTAGCCAGGCTGTGTATAGCCCTGGGCTCTGTGCCAAGGAACGAGGGAAGATAGATCCCTTTTATAGCTTAGCCCCACCCAGCTGGAATGACACAGGGCAAAGTGGCTGAAATAGCACAGATGGAAAATACCAAGAGTTGTAGAGAACAAGGACAGGGAGCAGGGACAGCATCTGAAACTGCACTTGTAAGAAGTTTTTCTTCCAAGAGGAGGAAAAAGGTGCTTGGAATTGCCACAGCAAACAAGTTTGGGGAAGTAGGTGTATAGACTGAGAGTCCCCAAGACAAAATCCAGCCAGGACATGAAGCAGCAGCATGCACAGATTTAGCTTTCCTCTACATTGTGCTTCAAAGTCTCTATTTCTGTAGAGACATGAAGAGAGTCATGAAGCTGTCTCCACTGGTAGCTGGTCTTTGTTGCAGTTAGTTTAACCCTTGAGGGAAGAAGGGATTTGAAAAAGACCTGGTGGGAAGTCATAGAAAAGGCTATTATGATGCTTGTTCCTCATGGAAACACAGAAAATTTAACTTTGAACATGTTGACAGCCATCAGGGCAGTGAAAAGAAGTTGTGTTAATATCTGTAGGACTGACAGTAGGTATTTAGATTAAATACTAAATACTGTGGCTTTTTATATAAGGATGCATTACCTAAAGAATCAAGGTAGTCGAGCATATGAAGTCCAGGCTCATGGATGTTCATTTCACTATCCAAAACGTTCAGGTTCTGCAGATCTCTGTGTTTCTTCCCGATTTGCTTGAGCTTCTTTCTATTTATGGACCTCCTATGACCAACCCTTGCTTAATTTAGGGAATCTGTTGGTCCCTAACCATCAACAAGTTCCCAGCCATCCTGCAGGGCCTTGCAGCCAGCCTTGGTGCCCAGGCTGCAGTGTTTCTGTCCCACTTACCTGTTCTGCAGAGAGTGTGTGAGGGACCAGCACATCCATGGCTTATAGCTGAAGTCTCAGAAGTACTGACTTGTTCCACATATATCAGAAAACTTTTTCTGTAATCTAATGGCACAAATCGCTGCTTGGATGAAATTCCCAGTATCATTGTTTAACTGAATGCATTTATTAGTGTACTTAAAATTCCTGTCTCACAACCTTTGTAATTAATAAATACCCAAAGAACATGTTTTACAGAGATTTAAAAAAGGAAAGGCTTTGAGGACCACAAATAAGTTTTTTTGTTCATTGTAATTTCCATTTGAAAGGGGGTAGGTTTTTTTTCCTTTTGAGCAGGAACAAATTAGGTGTGCAAAATACAGAAAAGTTCAAGAAAAGGGAGAGCAAATAGCACAACAAATGTTGAAGCACTTGACTGGAGGTCAAAGGATCAGATTTTGATCCTAGCTCTGCCACAGAACAGTGCGTGGCCTTGGCTAAAATGCTTTGCCAGATCTGGAGTAAATACATTAGTAATTAGTAGTCTGTTGTAGGAGAAGGGAATACAGGTGACCTAGGCCCTGATAAGTACCAGCTGTGTTAATTATCCAATTCAGCGTGGCCCCTCCTGAGTCACAACTATATCCAGTAAAGACAAGTGTGATCAAAGGGAGTGGGTTAGCTGGTAAAGGTATCATGAAGGAGGAGGAACCTTGGGGAAGAGGGGACTAAAGAATCATAAAGAAGAAAGATCCTGGTGAGAGAGAATCACTGCTGTGAGGTCTGTCTCGGTCTGCAGTTAGAGCCTGTTGTTGGAACCTGCAGTCACAGTCTAGTTAGGTAAAAGCCTGCAGTCAGAGCTGCAAACTGATACCTGCAGGAAATAACGAGCAGTCAGAGGCTGCAAGGGAAGCCTACAGTAGGAGCTGGCTGCAGCCAGAGTCAGTAAATAGTTGGAGCCAGGATGGCTGAGCTGTAAAAGAATAAACCAGGACCCTTTTCATGCTGTGATAAACAAGAAGTCAGTATCTCAGCTCATTTCTACCTTTTAACAAGAGGGCTGCTGCAACAGTCTGTCACTGTTGTGATGGACATGACAGACAGAATTGCTACTCAGCTGCTCTCAAGACCTGAGGATACATTCCTCCTAGTTGGCACTAACATGTTCACATCTTCCAGCCAAGGCTTTGATTAGGCTTTACATCAAAGTCCTAAAGACAAGTCTTAGGTTGGTACCTTCTGCTACCTGATTCTACAGAGAAG
This sequence comes from Sterrhoptilus dennistouni, assembly GCA_013397095.1. Classification (NCBI taxonomy): domain Eukaryota; kingdom Metazoa; phylum Chordata; class Aves; order Passeriformes; family Zosteropidae; genus Sterrhoptilus; species Sterrhoptilus dennistouni. The sequence continues at coordinate 137,425 of VWZU01013199.1, forward strand.
CTCTGAGTCTTGAGCTGATGCACCCTGCACAGGGGACAGCCAGGTGACAATGTTCATCTATGGATAGTTACTTCTTCACACAAGTGACCCAGGATCTCGTTCTTGCTCCACTGGATACAAGGAAGAGACTTGATTTGATACTCTGACATATCCAAGGCTTTTCTCACTCTTTCCCAGGACACAAGCTGTCCCAGGATGGGAAATACTCTCTGAACAGAAATTTTGGGCAATGGAATCTAGCAGCAAGGATAAAAATTTGGTGCTGAAGCCGGAGGGTCATGTCTTGGCTAGAGGTGTTTAAAGCATGTTTCCATTTTCTGACCTAGCTAGTGGAAGCTAGCTTTGTTTCCCCAACTTTGGAGATCTCTTCTCTGCGTATATTGTCTCAAGGAAGGCAGTGCTTTGTACCCTGTAGATCCGAGGATTTCATCATGTGGCAAAGGGGAAAAAAAGGTATATTCTACAACAGTCACCAAATTCTTTTAAAAGTAGAACCTGAAGTTCTCAGAAGTACACACCTGCCCAGATCCTATTGATTTCTATAGTATTTGGGTGCCCTTATCCCTCTTAAACCTGCTCAGCATATCAGCTGTAAAGGGGAGATACATCAAATGCCACCTTTGTCTGGTGTACATGGGATGAAGTCAACAACAGAAATTAAACGGGATGGCTGGGAGAAGAGCCATTTCCAGAGATGATATCACGTCATAGGTGAGGTCCTAATGGGACCCATATGTTGAGAACTTTGTAGACTAAAAATCCCACATCAGTGTTCCATGCACTGGGGTAGAGAACAAAAATCCACCACAATCATAAGCTGAAGCATTAGTCATCTATAGAAATGAAAGCTCACAAGGCAGCAGTTGCCTTGGTCAGAGTAGTTTCTTATTTGAAATGGTCCCATAAAGAGAAATTTTGAATCAGAAATGCAGGGAAGGCAAGAGGGAAATGAGACATTAAGCCAACAGAAGGGATAAAAGGGATATTTTTTCAATACGTAAACAGCCAAAAATCTCCCGGACAGCAGAGATGAATATTAACTTAGAGCAAGAGGACAATGGCCAGTGATGACAGACTAAGAGAGATTGAAGCTGAATCAGTTTTGCTCTCTGCTCTAGGTTTCACATGCAAGTGGATTGAAATGTCAATGAATAGGCATTTCCTGTCTGAATCCTCATTGTTCAACCACTGCTGGTTTTATTTTAGTGTAGGATTGATATTAATTACTTGCAGAGCAATGCAGATGTATCACAGACCTGCAGGAAGCAAGGCATGGGATCAAAACTTGGGAAACTGGCATCCAACTCCTTTCTGCAGTGTCCCACCTTGTAAAGCTTTTGGCCAGACTCTGAACTAGCCCTGAGACTTTGCTCCTCTACAACAAAGATGAAAACCTGCCCTGGTCTCTCTTGCTTGCTGAGTTATGAGCTCCTCATGGCAGCATTACTGAAGGGGTGCCTTGGATTCCTCCAGTTCTCCCACCTTCCTGGGAATTAGTTGATTTTGCAAGGGCTCAACATGCTGAAAGAAAGCAAAAGCTTGGGTCACTACTGAGGAAGTGATTCTGCTGCCCTGGAGGTGGCTGCAGACCTTTCCAAGCTCTTTCACAAGCAGGTTAAGGGCATAAGGATGACTGTGCTGAATCAGGCCAGGTCTGTTCCCTTTCCCCATCCCTTTCTGGGTGGAAGGGTGGGAAAGAAGTATACAAACAATACCAGTGGGTAGTGATACTGCCCCGATAACTCCTCTGTGCCTACAGAGTTGTGGCTTGGCAACCTGTGAAGCCCCCGGTTATACCTTTGTGTGCCAATATGAATATCAGAAACTCTTAAAAATATTTCTTCCCTTAGTTAAACAGGAGTCTTTAGGATCTGTATAAATGCTCGGTATTCATAATACCTGTGGACAAGGATGTCCATAACTGGACTCCAGACCTCATGAATCTTGACAGTTTTATAAGCCTACCGCTCAATAAAATTATTTGATGACCCAAATTCTGCCATTACTAGGAAAAACGTGTGATTATTCTCTGTGATCTGGAGTACCCTGTCTTGTACAGATATTGTGTCTGTCTCATGTAATCTTTTATGAGACTGGACAGTCACAGTCTTTTCATACATTTCTGAAAATAACATTCTTCATTCTGGTCCTATAAAATCTTTTCTAATTCTTCTATGTCTTTGATGAGGAGTAAAGCTCAGAGTGCAAAAGACCTTTCAAGAACTTGTAATCTCTGTGGTTTCTTAAGTGACATCATCCTGTAGTTCTCTATCCTTTCCCAGGTAATGACTTCCCCATAATAAACTTTTCCTGAATATTTTTTAGTCATAGCTGAGTGTTCAGCTGACATTTTCATAGAACTCATTTGGTATGACCTTAACATTTCTTTATTGAGTGCTAAAGGGTGTTTCAGAGAGACCTTCTCCTTGAGGAAAAAAGGGTTGTTTATGTTAATCAACACAACATAGTCTTTACTGACTTTGTCTTTTATCCTTCAGCCACTCCTTCTAGAGAATTTGGTGTGTGGTGGAATACAACTCATATTTTTGGCAGTTTCCTTTCGTTACTAGAAATATCAGCTTATGTGATACCTGCCAGTCCCTCTACTCCATTTTCCTGCCTCTGGCATTGGTCAGCAGTGACTACTTGGAGTAGGGGAGTGTGAGTAAACTCCTCTCTGCTTGCAATATCAAGGAGAATTTCACAGCAAACTAACGAACTGAAGCAGAGTTTTAATCATGCTTTTCTGTCCTTCTCAGGACTTAACCATAGAATGAGAGAAAGGTTCAAATTACAAGGGGCCTTAAAAATCATCTTGTTCCAATCCTCCTGCAATGGGTAGGGACACCTTCCCTAGATCAGCTTACTCCAAGCACCATCCAACCTGGCCTTGAACACTTTCAGGGATGGGAGACGCACCATTTCTCTGGACAATCAATCTATTCTTCTCATGCATTAGAAGAAATTTCACCTTCTTTATTACCACAGTGAACAACAGCCTTCCAGGCGAGTCTCAAAGAAAGCCCTTACTGTCCCATAGGGAGCTGGATAGTTTCTAAATTGCATTGTGGAAAGAATTCAGTTACAACCATTTCTTAAGTGTGGAAAGAAACACTTTGTGTGGGTTGCTCCAGCATTTAAGGACCTCCTATAAGGTCTGACTTACATTCCAAGAAAATGGTTTTCCTGCTAGGTAGGATTTAAAACAAAAGAAGTATCTTGTTTTAGTCCTCTCAAACTTCTCAATAGTCACAGAAAAGCAAACAAAGAAAGAAGCAAAGAACCACCCATTCATATGAAGTATTTCTCTGTCTCTTCTCATCCATGTTCCTATGTGGAACAACTAGGAGCAGCTTGTTAAGAGACACCGACTTATGGTCAGCCCAATCTTCTTCACAGAGACTGAATAACAAGTGAAAAGACAAGTGCTTCTGACAACAGCCTCCATATTAATAGACAGCAAACAAAGGGAATGCTGGAAAAGCTGCTTCCTTCTGTTCTTCATAAAACCCCCTACTACGTAAGTAGAGCTGGTAAAGCTTGTTCAAGGTGTCTTGACAAGTTAATTTTTTTTAAATCTTTTTTCTAGCTAAAGGGTCCAAAGAAAAAGAATATATATATAAATCCTTTTTTTGGGATTTGGCCTGAAGCTTATTTCCACCTATCCAAAGAAATTTAACATTCCCATCCTCTCTTTGGTGTGTATGGTATGGATAGCTCCCTTCCGAGTTTGGGAACAATGAGCTTTACTCACCGTAGTCACAGGAACCACTTCATCAGTATGAAGCTTGACTTGAATCCCCTTAAACGGCTCAATTACACTCATGTCAAGGGTCTGATAACATTTTTCTGCACCAGGGCTCCTCTTCAAACCTTGTAGGGTAGCAGTCACCCCAGAGTAGAGGCAGGGGTTGTGTTAGGATTTGGGGAACACTGACCCACCCATCCCCTCAGAGGCCTTTTCATGAACCTCAGCAGATACCAGGGCATGACTGTCCCCATCCTAATTTGAAGTCTAACAGACAGTTGGATTATTTGAGATATACAAGACAAGGAAAGCAAAGCTTCTGCTGTGGGAGGACAGTTTCAGAGTAGCTGGAGGTCATATCAGGGGTGAGGAACATAAACCAAACCCAAATCTGCCTTGTGGATGACTAATCGGGCTGAGCCATGACTGAAGATCAGATGGTGTCTCATCTCATCTGCTATCACACTCCACTGGTGCTAAAAATTAATTGATAATTCCCTCTCCAGAGGAGAAATCATTAACAGTGTAAAAGTTGCACCTAACTTTTTGAAATGTCAGGAATACTACAAACACAAGAAATTATAAAGCCCAGTTTCCTAATGAGCTGCAGCTCTTGGTTGATTCCTTTGGTTCCTGTTTCTCTCTCTTTTCTTTTTCCTTTTTTCTTTTTTCTTTTTTATTTTATTTTTCTTTTTTCTTTTCTATTTTTTTTCTTTTTTTCCTTTTTTTCTGGGTTTTTTTTATTATTATTTATTTTTTTTCCCTTACAGGCATGATCTTATAGGACAAACAATAAACTGGGATTCAGTAGATCAGCATTCAGTATATAATCTTCTGTTCCACTTTGTGTTGCTAATTAATTCTGTGCTTCAGTTCCCTTTGGGCAAAATATAAACAACAATACTTCACTCTTTCACATTATTGTAGCTATTAAATATTTGTAGAATCATTCAGATACCACAGTAGTGAGAACTATGGAAAAATCTATACATAAAACAGAACTGTTTATGTTTCTGCTGATAGTAGAGATATCACAGATTTTCTTATATAGTGGGAGAGGTGTTTGGGGGGAGGGTTGGTTTGTGTTTCTTTATAAAAACCCCAAGTGTGGAGTAGATGCTGCTTCTGTTGTATTACACACTGAAAAAAACCCTTAAGCTTGGCATCGTCACAGTACAAAAAAAGGGAACAAATATTTCTCCAGCCGCAGTGTCATTCTTCACATCTTCAAAGTACTTTACAAATATCTGCCAGGAAGCTGACTTTCCACTCTGATGTTCAGATTCCCAGGGTATTGTTTCTATTTTGGTGAATTGTTTGTTATGGCAGCATGACCTTCCTGAAAGAATGGCTTCAACATTTGAGAACCCATCCCTAGCAGAACTACATCTGAAACTGCATTTTTCAGTGGCTCATCTAAAATATATGTGAAAGCATGTGTCAATAATCCCATTCTTTTTTACAAACTGACAAGCCGTTCATAGAGGGAAAAATGACCAAAACTTTCTCCTCCAATGCTCAGTAAGGAGGTTGAAAGTATGCCTTCATGGAAGGAATTGAGATTTAAGATTATAAACACAGTTTCTGCCGGGGAAAAAAATAAAAATTGAAATGGCATGTACTAAGGAGACCGTCCTCCTGTCATTCCAATCTTCAGAGGTGATGAAGAGCACAGAGAGCTGCAGGGCTGCTCCTGGGACAGTGAATTGAGAATAGAAAGCTGAGCTTTGGGTGGGATGCTTGGAGGACATAGATCAGGTCCTGGGCAGTTAAAGTCAGTGGTGTTAAGAAGGAGCTCTCTGCAAATAATTTCTCCTGGAGAGCTCTGAAATAGACTTGCCTGAGGAACTGAGACCACAGAAATCAGTCTAAGGACTTCACAGCATGGCCTCTCCAAGCTCAGAGGTGGGAATACACCCCTTTCACTGTAAGTGAGCAGTACAGCCTGGCGAGCACAGGCTTTGGGGCTGGTTCCTATGGCAGTGGGACTGTGTGAGTTGGCATCTCTGTGTAGCAGAAGAATCTGTTTGCCAGACCCTTCTTTATAAACCCAGTAGTTAATGTGTTCCAGAAGGCTTCAAGACAGTGCAATGAAAATCAACTGCTCAGACCAAGTGTCAGTAAAGGATCCAGCTAAGGGAAAAGCTGTAAAATGAGCCCAGACAACAGAAATCACCTGCATAACCTCACTCTGGAGGAAACCATGGACTTCTTCCACTTGGAATCTTAGATTCAAGGTAAAGCTTGGTCATTGAAAAGGAGAGAGGAAGGCAGAAAAGAAGAAAATGCTCACTTGAGTTTTCCACTGTGAAATTCTGTAGTGGTTTGGTTTTTTGCTTCCCTCTCCCCACCTAAACATTAAACTTCACCTTTTTCTTGTGAACAAACACATTCAATACTCCCAGCAGGATGGGCACTGAAATCCACCACCAAGGCAGAACAGCCTTGCTGTATGTAGCCTTCTTTAGCATAATGCAGTGCAGCAACAAGCAGTGTAAACACATCAGCCTGGAGAAATAAACATTAGACTAAAGATTATTTAATGACTGCTTTCAATTAAGTTATTTATTGACCAAGTTTGGCAGCACAGGCTCCCACCTACCATGAAGACTTAGAGGATTGTGGTCTGCAAGAAGTGTAAATCAGGAAAATTTCTTTGAAGTCCAGATATTGTGCCAACTTATACCCAGATAAGGATGTGAACCTTTGACTTTGTCACTTGTTTCCGCTGGAAAAAGGGCAGGCCCAGGTTTTGTTACTAAAAGAGATCAAAGAGGTACAGTTTCTTGGAATCAGGGGAGGAGGGAAAGCCAGTCCCCAAAGATTTCCTGCTGCTTCTGTAGGAGGAGTGAAGAATCAGCCAAACAGAAAAAGCAAGCAACAGGGTTCCTGGTATAACCAAGTCTCCTTTTAAACATCTTTCTCCATCTGGGATGTGTATAATTGCTATCTTCCGGTTCAAGCCACAAATAAAAGGCACTGTAAACATTTTAGGAGGGCCTGGATTCATCCTACCTAAATATAGGCAGTGAGCTGTGCTTTCCATGTTACAAGCAAGTCATTCTAGGCTCTGTCTCTTACTAAATAGACCGTGTATACTTTCTATGACATAAACCAGAGGAGCAGTGACAGAGACCTGGTCTAAGGGTGATATTCTGGTTTATGGCTATCACCCTCTAGAGTCAATGGTTTGCTTTGAATCTGCCCAGCCTTGACTGTGCTCTGGACTCTGCGTCTTCAAGTCCTAATAAGCCCAGAAAGTCAATCATATCCTGGGCTGCATCAAAGGCAGAGTGACCAGCAGGACAAGGAGGGGGATTCTGCCCCACTCAGGTGAGACCCCACCTTCAGAGCTGCCTCCAGCTCTGGGGTCCACAACATCAAAAGGACATGGAGCTTATGAAATGAGTCCAGAGGAGGCCACAAGGATTCTCCAAGGATTGGAGCCCCTCTGCTCTGGAGAGAGGCTGGGAGAGCTGAGGATGTTCTGCCTATGGGAGAGAATGGTTTAGAAAGACCTCAGAGACCCTGTTGCTGTCTAAAGAAGGCTCCAAGAGCTGGAGAAGGACTTCGGACAAGGGCCTGGAGGGACAGGAAAAGGGGAAATGGCTTCAAACTGCCAGATGGCAGGGATACATGGAATATTGGGCAGCAGTTCTTGGCTGTGAGGGTGAAGCCCTGGCACAGGTTGTCCAGAGAAGCTGTGGTTGCCCCACCCCTGGTGGTGTCCAAGGCCAGGTTGGACAGTTCTTGGAGCAACCTGGTCTAGTGGAAGGTGTCCCTGCCCAAGGCAGGGAATGGAACTGGATGCTCCTGAAGGTCTCATCCAACAGAAACTGGCAGTGTTGGTTTTAGGGTTGGACTGGAAGATCATAAGGGTCTTTTCTAACCTAAATGATTCTATTATTCTGTGTGTTTTTCCATTCAGACTGTGCTGATCCCATCAGCAGAGTGTGGCAGTGAGATGAAACACAAAGGTTTCAAATGCTCTGGGTGGTAGATCAGACCATTGGGAGGTGTTTAAAAGGTACATAGCTTTTTGAACCAGTGTTAAAAGTCTTCATAACTGGTTTTTCTCCTGAATCCACTTCAAGTCTCAACAGAGCCAGAGGGATAAGGGAAAATGAACAAGGAGGGGCAAGGCAGATTTGAAGGCTTAAGTACCTCTCTGGCATAATTTTCTTTAGTACACTCTGTAGTAAATACTTATTTAGGAGTGCATTGATACACAGACAGATGCTTAAGACTTGATGTCCTGTTCATGTTCACAGTCATGATGGCACAAATTACTATTGTGATTTAGTGGTTATTTCCCTGCATATCGAATTGTGTGTGTCATCACCTCAGCTCATCCTCTTATGATGACTCACATGGTCACCCTCCCAGCACAGAGAAAATTTTACATCCTGTTAGTACACTGTGGCAAGAGGAGGCTGGTTACTGTGCTCCAGGAGAACAGGAACACTCACTTGGGAGGTCCTGTGCTCATAGTACCAGAGCCTCCTTTCTCACACATGTATTAGTAAGCTGTGTTCCTAGACAGTTCAAACTCTTATATGGTTTCTTGAACTAGGCTTCAATAAACTCATCTTAGTGTGATTGGCCTGACCTGATGGACAAGTGTAAGATAGGAAATAATTCTTTATCCCTGGCAGAATATGATAAGACATGCATAAGTGTCACGTCTATAGAGACAAAAACCGAATGATAGAATTTAAGATTAATTGGGGAAAAAGTATCAAAGAAGATAATGTATTGGTGGGTCATGCTCTAGACTTGGCAGTTTTGATGGTCTTCACTTCTGGTCAAGCTGTCTACTGATTCACAGTCTGCACTCCTTGGAGAATGTTAGTGATTGCACACAAATGTTCATCCATGGAAATGAGCAATGTTGAGTCTGTGACAAAAATTTCAGGCAGCTCTGTTGGCCACAGCTAAAAAGTGAAAGGGCTCTTGCAGCATGTACAAATCAGGGTGAGTTCTTGGGAGAAATTACTAAAAGGTGATGCTATCTGGTTTACTGGGATTTGTTTCCTAGAGACCTACTCAGTCGTTTGGGGAAACATTGGGATTAACAGGAATTTTGCTTGTAATCTCAAATGCTCTATGTTACCCCCTTTGTGTGCTTACATACCAGGAGCTTGTCCTGCAAACCTCTAGAGAAATATCAGACACCTTCTTTACATCACATTTGTCTAGAAATTTGGAATTTCTTTCTATTTAGTGTGGTATTCTTCTACCTTAGACTTCTCCATCCACATAAAAGGTGCTGCCATGGAGGTAATGAAACAGCAGAGTGTCCTCTTTGAGCTAGAGGAGCACTCAAGCTTACTTTAAGACAGCATATTTACTGCAAGTGAAAGGAGAAGATCTGATGTGGCATGCAGCACTTTCGTACCAGCACGGAGTTTGATGGCAGTTGTTACATCTTTCACTTTTTGGAAAAGAAGATTGCCTTCTAAACCAAAACAACAATAATAATTGTAAGAAATCTGAAGGTAGCCCAAACCAACAGACACCTTTCAGCATCACAGTTTGCTGTGCAAGAGCACACAGGGAGCAGAATAGGTGGGACATATGATCAACATAAGAACACCAGCTAGTTTTATTAGATAGGTCAAATAGGGAAAAGGTATGGGACTTTTCCCCCTCACAGTGATTGTCAAAGGGAATGCACATTTAACCAGATCCTAAATGTCTCACAACATTTTTAGATAGCTGAAGGATTAACACAACGTAAAGACTCCCCTCCTCACCAAAGTGCAGGGAGTTACGTCCTGCAAAAACCCAGATGCTAAAGATTCAAAAAGCTCTCCCAGACATTTGTTGTGACCATGACTATCAAAATCACATCAGTGTTACTTGAGCAGAGGGAATGGCTGCAAACTCAAACATAGCTGCTTGTTGCCTGAAAAACTGTGAACCCTGAGAGTTTGATGAATTTCACAGGGGGGATTTTTTTAATCCAAAACCCACAAGGGTGAATGGGACAACTTCAAAATAACTGCAGCCTCTGCCTGTATATGCATTTGAGCAACTTCATATGGGGACAATAGAACTTCGTACAGGGACACAGAAAAAATTTAGTAATTCTTAGCTAAAATGTCTCAAGCAGTGAAGCCTGTAGAAATTCTTAAGATCAAGCTGACTTAAAGAACCAATTAATAATACTCAAATACGGAGCCAGAAAGGTTAGGCTACTGTCTTGGGCTATGTAACCAAAAAACTTGGCATTCTATTTCATCTGTTGAAAGCAAATGGGAAGATGTTTTTTCTTTATCTCTTTAACTCCATGGGGGAGGGTGCCTTCTGATAAAGAAGCAGTTGTTAAGACCAGGTGGGGCATTGTTCCTTATCTCTTTCCAGGACCTGTCCTCCCTCTAGGGGGGTATCTTCTGTTAATGGGCCATCAAGCGTCACCAATGACATGACACATTATATCATCCCACCCAGTGCAGGGAGCCAAACCATTTCTACCTAGATAAAAACTGAGCCGTAGGAACACCAGATATCCAGTGTTCCCACTGGATTCCCAGAGGAAGACTGTACCCATCTCACCATTACTGGACCCTTTTTCTACAGGACCATCTCTACTCCAACAAAACCACATCTACCACTCCAGGAGGGCTTACTTTGGAATGCTTCCAATACCCTGACCTACACAGTGTCAGGTTGTATTTCTGACTCTGTCAGGGTTTCTAGGATTTTCTGGGATTTTTAGTTTGTTTGGTTTTTTGTACTACTACATTTGTATTCTTAATATTTCTAGTAAAGAACCGTTATTCCAGTTCTTTTCCTGAAAGTCTTTAATTGCAAAATTATAATAATTTGGAAAGGAGAGGGGTTACATTTTCCATTCCAAGGGAAACTCCAGCTTTCCCTGGCAGATACCTGTCTTGCCAAACCAAGACAGCTAGTCAAGAGAAAATAGCTCTAAATCAGCACAGGTTGTTTACTCCCATTCCAACCTGGTTTTGAAGAGGCTTGTTGAGTGAGTTGTTATTTTAACATCAACAACGGCAGAAATGCCATCAGAGGCTGATGCTGCAAAGGAAAAATCAGCTTTATTTCACAAATCAAAAACAAACAGCACTGATAGCAACAAAACTGCCAGGACTTCACCCACTCTAAGGAAAATTCTGCCAGATTCTCAGTCTGTCACCTACAAGGATTGGAGGTTTCCTCCAACATTCATTTTAAAAGAATACGTTTTGGACGACAGGGAAAATGCCACTTGGGTATTGGACTGTGAGGAAGCTGTGGTGTCATATTTGTTTCCCTGCCTGGCTTTTAGTCTTGTTAAAGGCTTATGTTGCTCACCTGGGTGGATCTGCTATAAGCCATCTCTTTATGGATTGGTTACTACCAGTGTGTTTGTATGCAAACAGTTCTGCTTTGCTTATCTCATTGCACAGGAGCTGAGCCAGCTCCTGAGACAGGATCACTGAGCAGGAGGGCAATGGTACTCATGTCCAGGGACTGGCAGATAGCTAGTTGTCTGATAGCTTTTTGCCTCTAAAAATCCTTGTTGTTGCCATTGTCCAGTTCAGAAGAGGAGGCAAATTAGGATGTTAATTTTGACATATTATTTTTTCAGTATCTGATGGTCTCCAGGCCGAGACATGCATTACATTTCCAGGCTTCAGTGTGACTCCTTTAGGAGAAAGGTAACCTCTTGCTCAGAAACAACTTTTTTTTCCCCTTTGCTCTTCAGCTGCATATTCCCATGGGATTAGTTGATCATCCCATGGGTGTGGCAAAAGAGCAAGACTGATAACTGTGCATACCAGGACACATATTCAGAATAATATTCTAATATTTGAGGCAGATGAATTGGAAACATGTGGATGTATCTCCACAGAACTGAAAGCTAAAGCAAAGCTCTTTATCTGCTGGATTTATTGACTAATACTGGCAAAGAAATCAGTTATGAATGAACATTGTTGAAAAAAATTAAGTACTACTTCAGGATTGTCCTTAGATATGCCCTTTCTTCTCCAATGCAATTATCTAAATGGCATTTACCTCTGAGCAGGCAGATGGTGAGGTTACTTTATTCATGCAGCTGAGTGCTGGTCCCAGGAGTGTGTGGAAGTCCCTGCAGGGAATACTAATTTCAGATGCCACAAGTGTTAAGCACCTGGACAGACATATTGTCCACAGGGAAAGCCTGGCTGTCACCTTCAAGGCAAGATTTCTCATGCTTGGGACTGGGCACTCCACATCAGAGGCAGCTTTGTCACCTGTTTGAAATCCTTGGCCCAGAGAGATAGAAAGGTGTGTCTGAGATTTAAGGGAAGATCATAGGTTCTGCAGGAGAAATTGTTACATGTTTCACATGCATCCATGGTCATTAGCACACATTTGGAGAGTGGACATCAATATTTGCACTGTCCCAACTTTGAGCCTGACCTACCAAGGAGCAGCCAAAGCTCAGTAAAGCAAAAGGCAGGTGATTTTTTTTTTCTTCCATTTTCTTCTGTTAGTTCCTCAGAGAATAATAAATGAGACAAGAATTGGTGTCAGAATATTGGGATTTTGTGCCCCATTCCTCTAGCTCTCTGAAGCTGTGCCTCTTGGCTGAGTTAGCACTTTGTTATGAAGACAGCATTTTCAATACAGGTGCCTGGGTAAAGAGTCCAGTACTAGAGCAAGCCTGGGAAAAAGTTATGCCTGCAAGACAGTTGTGATTTGTCCAAATGACTATACACATAAATTGAATTCACAATCAGCAATATAAAGTATATGTGATATACATGCATATATAAATACAAGTGCCATATGAGCAAAATCTCTCTACCAGTGTTGATTTAAAATTCTGTCCTCTGATTTTATTTCCCTTCCTGATTTTTGTTGTCTGCTACGTCCAAAGTTTCTGAGATCTGAAAGATCTGAGATCAGAGCTCTAAGTTCACATACTCTATTCCTGATAAAGCAGATAAATATCTGAAGCAAAGGGGCGTCTACTAGAATACAGCCCTGCCAGCCTGGGGACCTCTCAGACCAACAGAGCTGGATACAGCTGGAGAGTCTGGGAGAAAGGAACAATCTCAGTTCAGATAAGAGTTTTTAACTCTCTGAAACAAATTTTCAGCTGGAAAATGAAGTCCAAATTTGACATCTTCTGGGAATGGAAAATATACAGCCATGACTAATTTCATTACTCTCTCATTTTTCCTCTTTGATGCTTCTATTAGAACATTTTTTCAGAGAAAATCTGTGAGAAGATGAGGTCTTGTTGAAGTGAAGTGTTGAGATCACAGGGCATGTGTTTGTGGTTTCTTTCTTTTTTTTTTTTTTTCCTTCTGGTCTCAAAGCAGAGAAAGATAAGCAATGAAGGGGGAGGTCAGCAATGAAGTTATTTTGTATGCATGCAAACACACACTTCAGATCTTAGTGATGCAAACCAGATGTTCACTGTCTGAGTCTTAGGAAGACATTAATTTAACTCATCCAGAGTTGTGGAAAATATGGAGGCATCTATCCAAACTTTGCCAAAAGAGAATTTACTATTTCTAATAGTAACTATGCATTTATATAAAATATCATCATTATAAGCTGATCTTTGGTTGGTTGAACTATTGTTCTTTAAGTACTTTAAATTTATAATACTCCATTTTTTAAAGAGTTTGACTGAAGTTTTTTTGTTCTGTGGAACAAGTTTCAAATTTCTCCTCTTGTTGCTCCAGTTCTGAAATTTAACTTCATTTTAATCACTCTGATATCCTCATTTTTAAAACAAAAGTTAATTTCCATCAGTCTTATAACCAAATTTATAACTTCATAATGATTTTTGGTTTGTTTTGTGCTGTTCATTCTGGTCTATACTGGCCTCTGCTTCTGGTTTTGTTACCAGTGGGGGTTTTTTACACATGTACTTCATATAGTATCATTTAGGCTCCCTGGCTGCAGACAAGTTGAATAGGAGGACCATAGCACCAAAATACAGTTTCAGTGGTAATTTTCAAGTCAATAAATGTTATGGTGTGTTTCAGAATTCCCAGTCTCAATCTCATAATCCTCCAATAACCACTTACAAGACCTTGTTAGTCAAAGTGAACCAAGAGCCAGGTTTTAATTTAAGGGCGTGCTTACAGCTTTGGTTTAAGGTCAGTATTCTGCTCTTGGGTTTTGTTTGAACACTGGAGCAGACTCCCCATGGCAATGGTCACAGCACCAAGCCTGACAGAGCTCAAGAAGCATTTGGACAATGCTCTGAAGCACAAGTTGGGCTTGTTGGGGTGTCCTGTGCAAGGCCAGGAACTGGACTCGATCATCCTGATGAGTCCGTTCCAACTCAACATATTTTATGATCTATGATTCTGTTTTCTGGGTACTATTTTAATTTCAGCAGTAAGTAGTCTTCATCAGGGTCAGATTCACAAGGAGGATTATTCAGTGTAGCAGTGATTCAGATGCCTAACCTCTCCCGGGCAGCTCCTGATGGACAAGGTTTATATTGCTTAGCAGGGAGTTACCTATGATAAAACCCAGAAAAGGTAATGGGAAGACTGGGGTTTGCCTTAAGGCTCTAGAAAGGATCAGCCCTACCAGACCTGGGGGAAGGTGTTTCTCAGGATTCATCAGGTTTCTTCTTGTGCTACCCAAATCCTTTCTGATATGGTATGTTGAAAGAGTAAAACTTCTCCCATTTAACTCAAGGTGACCTTAGAGCATTCATGGAAGACTTGACAAGTTCCTCCTCTCTCTCAGGTGACTAGAAGATAAAACTCCTCCAAAATCAGAGTGTGCTTGCAGCATGCCAGTACATTTATCTGCAGCAGTTTTGTGGGGCAGGGCAACATCTGGATGTCTTTACCAGAGCAGATGCTCAAGAGGAGACAGTAAAACATTTGGTTTATGAGCTCCACTGGATTTTAGGAGTCAACTGGGTATTAAAAGGCTGATGCCAAAACTTATGCAGTCCTTTTCTTACCACCAAGAGACTTTCATAGGCTGCTATGGAATGCCACTACTGGGAACACAGACAACCGAGATTTTAGGGATCTTTAGGGTTAACAAGCAGTTAATTGAAGCGGTTTGGCATTGCTCTAGTGCCAGAAGTAACAAAGAGACGGTTATTCCTTTGGTGGAATTTTACATCTAAATTTTGAAAGCTGTTTTTTTCTAATTTCTCAAAACCTAATGGTGTAACCACTTTCCACCATGTTAGAAGAAAACTCCCAGGGGACTGTTACTGCCCGTGCAACATAACACAGTCCTAGACAGCACCCTGCATCTCTGAGCCCTGAGCACGCCGCCGTAAAGTCACTGACAGCAACACAAAAGGATGGGTTCTCATTTGGGTATCCAAAGACTGTTTATTCAGGGACTGTTGGGGGTTAGGTTTGCTCCTTTTTTACTTTAAAGAATTTTTTCCCCATAAGTTACCAAGGAGACTAAGTGTTGGATACTTAAAGAGTACGTGACTGAAACAAAGAGATGGCCAAAGGGTTTTTTTATTATCTGTTGTAACTCCAGAAGGGAGGGGGTAACTGCCTTCCCTGATAACAAGCCAGTTGTTAAAAACCGGGTGAGGTATTGTCTCTTATCTCTGCTCAGTCTTCCACTACCCCCATGAGAATATCTTTTGTTAATGCACCATCAAAGCTCACCAATGGCATGACACATTTCATCATCCTATTGTGAGATGCTCTACCAAGGAGCAGAAGGTCAACCAATTCCACCTAGATAAAAAGGAGCCACAAGTATCACCAGGCACTACGGTGTTCCCACGGGATTCCCAAAGGAAGATTAGACCCATCTCTGGACCCCTGGCTCCACAGGACCATCTCTGCTTCCAACAGGATGACATCTGCCACTCCAGGAGGGCTGACTTTGGACTGTTTCCAACACCCCGACTAACAGGGCATCAGGGTGTATTTCTGACTCTGTCAGGGTTTTCTGGGATTCCTTGTTTGTTTGTTTGCTTATTATTTTGTATGACAACATTTATATTTTTAATATCCCTAGTAAAGAACTGCTATACCTATCCCCAAAATCTTTGCCTGACAGCCTTTTAATTGCAAATTTATAATAATTTGAAAAAGGAGAGGAGGGGGCTTGCATTCCAAGGGAGACTCCAATCTTCCTTGGCAGATACCTGTCTATTCAAACCAAGACAGGGACACAAACAGGGAACAGCAGAGGGGTCCAGGGACGAGAGTATTGTCGAATAGGTCCAGAGAAGAGAACAGGACTGGGGTGAGGGTGCAGGGTTATAGATGAGAGAAAAGGGGTGGATCTGCGGGTCAAGGGCCAATAGGGATAAAGAGAAGTGATGCAAGGGAGTGACTAGGAATGGGGGGGAACCAATAGGATAACAGGGGTGGAGTGCTGTGGCAACATTTGGCCAAGAGGGGTCAAGGGAGGGAGGAACATTCTGGGAAGGGTACATTAATAGTAGACAGGGGCTGAACAGGGTGACATCAACTAACTAACCATTAATGCAACAGAACTCAAAAGATATTATCATGTGGCTGCAAAGGCCCATGGGAGAGAGGCTTTTCTCACCATAACCTAGAGGGGCGTTTCTCGTCATTTGCATCAGTCCCTCCAGGGCTGAGGCATAACTACCCTGGTGGCAAGACCCTGGGCCTCGACAGGGAACTGAGAAATTTTAAAGACAACTTCAAACTGAAACAAGATAGTAACAATAAATTCAAGAGTGCTTCCTTCTTCTCACACAACGATAGTCCTCTGCTGGGAATTTTGCATTAAAAATGCCTGCTGGGAGCATCCCTGGCAAACACTTAGCATGTGAAGGGCTTCCAGGCTAATGAGCTCTGATAGATAAGTACAGAGACTTGTCTGGTAAAGAGATGATTCCTTTCATTTTTCCTCCAGAAGAGCTTTAAGACTATCATTGCTGGATAACCACAATTCACATAAAATATTCGCTTTTTGGAAAATGAAGATGAGATATTCTTGAGTCTGGCAGAAAATCCCAATAATCCCCAGAGAGCATGGAACGTGAAAGGCAAATACCTTTGGCTCTGCAGTTCAAAGAACAGATAAAAAGTCTCCAAACCATGTTTTTTCTTTTAAACCATATTTATAGGCTTTATTGAAAACTCTTCACATGCTGTCTCCTAGCTCTAACTGTCTCACTCGCACCTGTTCCTGTTGTTTTTTTTTTTTTAAGTCTTTGGGTGGCATACAGGACAGAGGCTCATGTTCCCTTGGATGTGTGAGTGTAATCTGCTGGCACAGCATGGAACCATGGAAAGATGTCAGCAGTGACAATCTTTCTCTCAAAAAGATTACAAATGAGACAGATACATAAGCATATTTTGGAGTGAGAAGAGACTACTTAGTCAGCAAATATAATAGGGTATATTATATAATTTGCTGAAATATTCAAGGTTAAATGTGGCTCTTGGTGATCTCTAAGAAAGTGTAAGAGCTATCCCTTAGACCTAATTCTGGAAACAAGAGCCCAAGTCCTGAGCTCAGGTCCTACTAGCAAGCCTTGGGTTGGGCATTAAATACTGTGAGGGTGGTGAGGCCCTAGCACAGATTGCCTGGAGAAGCTGTGTCTTCCCTTTCCTTGGGAGTGTTCAAGGCCAAGTTGGACAGGGCTTGGAGCAACCTGGTCTAGTGGAAGGGGGTGGAATTGGATGAGCTTTAAGGTCCCTTCCAAACCAAACCAAACCAAGCTGCTGTTCTATGATTCTATAATTATATGTTGCAAGAACTGAAATGGGAAAACTAATATTATCAATAATTTTAAGCACCAGACAAAATTATTTTGCTAATCTTCAAACAAATCCCAAATTTTAGCAGAATTTACCAGATAGTTTTAACAGGAAGCTTTAGTGCAGGAGGTGAAGGCAATGATGGAGAGGCAGCACCACAACGATTCCTGCCTGGAACCATTCAGTGGTTTAATCCTGTTGTGAAAATGGAGACTCAATCTCCGCTTTGACCAAGGGCATCACATGCCCTCAAGCTCTTCCGAGCAGCGTTTTTTTCCATCACCATCCTTGACTGCTTCATTCTTTCAAGGGGAGAAGCTCCCACTGATTTTTGAACTTTATTGCAGCACATTTATTCATTATTTTTACTCTTTCATGGTAGTTAGAATTACAGTTTATTTGCCTCCACATGACATACATGATACAAGGTACTAAGGAAATGTTTGAAGCTAATAAAAACAGCACAAACCCCTCCCAGTTCCTCCATCCTGCTGACTTCAAAATATACTAGTTGAACTAAAAGTGACTGCTAGGACAGAGAAATGTATGGGATATGAAATATTTCTGGGAAGAGCTGCTAAGATGCAAGCCAAGTGACTTATGTTAGTGTCAGGTTCATAAATCAGGAAAGAATTGTGAATTCATTCTGATCCTACCAGTCCTGGAGGAAGGTCACCAAAAACTCAAGGATAGTACAGACCAATCTGTCCTCACTTCTGAAATTTTTGAATTTTTAGTGTTTCAAAAAGGATAAACACTTTGGCTTAGATCATGAATTGGCAGCATGTTTTTTCCCCAGAAGTAAAAATCTGCTACTTATAATCTTAGACATAAGCATTCCTTACATTCCTTATTAAACCTTTTTTTAAATCAGTGTAGAACTCAATACACATTAGTAACAGCATGAAGGGGAAAGAAAAAAAAAAAAAAAAACCAGGAAAAAAATGTGTCTTCTGTAATATGTAATCAGGGCTATATTTAAGTCGAAATTGAATGCTTTTCTTACAAACATTCTTTTGTGTGAATAGAAGCTTGCCCAGAGTAGCCTGTTCTTTTCATTATATAGGCAATCAGGTTGAAAAATCAAATTGGTCTTATAATCCATGAATCAATCTCCATTTTATTAGTGTGACTGAGAACAAAGTAATATATGGATGACAAGATCACCAAACCCAAAGCAGGTATCTGTCCTTTTCCGGATCCCACTAGTCCAGTCCTCTTGGATGGGTAGGCAGAGACATGGGTTTTCAAGCAAAGTAGAGATCACCCAGTTGTTTTCAACTGTTCCTTAACATAACTAATAAAACATTAATTAAAAAAATAGGGCAAAAGTGAAATCATGAAGAAACCTCAATTCCTGGCATTTCCATGGATATCCATGGTCTGATAGTGGGTGTTTTTCAAGCATAAGCTCCACAGAACTCACTGTCCTATAAGCATCAGAGGATAGCAAAGACAAGCTTTGTGATAGCAAAGACAAGCAGTTCCAAGAAAGAGCACAACAAAGGGCTTCCTCTTGCATTAGGCACTGCATCTGGGATTTCAAGGAACTGAAGAGGTAAATGAGCCAGTTATGCTCAACATTCCCATTCCTGACAAGCCTATGGAGGAGCTTCTGGAGGGTTCTGCAGGCCCCTTGGGGTTGAAGAGATGTAAATGAAAGTAAAATTTGACCTGCATATTTCTTCTTTCCTTGTAATGAGAAAAGTCATTAATTCAAGCCAAGAAGAATTAAATATCCTGCATCAAGCTCTACAAAGTCTGGTTTCCAAATTCAAAAACACTGCTTCCACTTTGGCTCAGAGTAGCAATGCACACACTACACCCTCGGGGCGATGATTCAACCTCCCTGCATACATACTTTCTTTTCAGCTGGGAACAGCCTTTCATTTTTTATCACAACTCTGCTATCTCCCTGCATTATTTATATTATTTATATGCATGTGTATCAGTTAACTAATCCTCAGTTAACTAATTTATAGCCACTGAAGGATGCCAAGAGCTAATTTTTAATTTTCAACAAAGTACATCCTTTTCTGAAAGCTATGACATTGTTCTCAAATTAAGTAAATTTAGCACTTTTTTCACCTTTGGGTCTTTTTCTTTTTTTTTTTTTAAATTTTGTTTCAGGCAGGTTGGTAATTTGAGGTCTGTTCTGCTTCCTTTCTGGATCAGACCCCACACTCAGAGTATAATGATGCCTTAATTCTTTGTTCTGGGACATTCTCACATGAAGGAACTGTGTTAGTTGTCTCTTCAATGACCAAATCAGTGGGTTGGTTTTGAGGTCAAAGCTATGTGTGTTCGAGAGGGCTTTGTGGTAAGCCAACTCACGTAGAAATCTATAGTGGCTTGGGATCAAAGAAAATAGTGTTGTTTGTAATAACTTGGAGAAAAATCTGTGGACAACATTTGCTGGAAACGAGCTTGTGGGGAATATGAGACTCCTGTCATCCATGTACTCTTTTTTTCTGCTTGCTTCTAATAAATGTGTTAATGGCTTGGTTTGTGCTGGCTGAACTTGATAAACTCCTTGGAGGAGGCTGAAGGATAATAAAACCATGTGTTTGGAACAGCTGACCTAGGTCCCATAGCAGAAGGAAATGTCTGTTTTGCTTTGGGTGGAGTTGTCAGCTGCTGGAGGGGTTGATAGTAGAAAAAAGGAGTGAGGTTGACCCAGGACCTCAGTAATAACCTAAATGCTGGAGAAGACCTGACTTCTACTTCCAAGCAGCTAAGAGCCTGGAGGAGAGAGTTACTCACCCAAAGGCTGCTCCTCCCACTGCTGGTGGGGTGCTGGATTTCTCTGCTCACATCAGGCAATGAAGACCAAGGTTAGAATTGGGGCCCAGGGGTCCGTGGCCTAAAGAGTTTGTTTGTGGGGCTGCAGTAGCATCCCATGAAGCCTGTGCCCCTGGGAACACACATCCTTAGGGAATATGCTCCCATGGAAGACAAATTTCATTTACACAACCTCAGGCTCTTTACAAACATCACATCAGCTCAGAATCATCTGTCCAGATGAGGAGAGATCCAGCATGAGCAGGGGATGAAAGAGGAGCATTATATTGTCCCCAATATCTCTGCATAGCCAGCAGAGGAGCCAAAGTGAATGTCTTCCCTGTAGGAAAGGGAAACTACACAACTGAGGACAACCCTTGTGCAAAGAGGCGACCATGAACAAACCTCTGGGCTTTTTCCCAGAGAATGAAACCTGTCATGTTTCAAGTGTTGATCTATCCAGGACTGAAATGAGGTACTCTTGATGCAACTTGATGTGAAAAAGCAATGACAGTGGACAACACTGATACTCCATGTAACACAAAGTGACACAGAGAACTTCCATCTGCATATGAAGAATAGCATAAGTTTCCAGAGATAGTATTCATAAATGACTAAGCTTAATCAAATCAAGGCTTTCCATATTCTGCTACTTCAGGTATCATTCTGTACTCATTTTCTTAGGCAATACCAGGTTGTGGGAGAGATATCTTGACCATTTTCAGATCCTTGATGTCACCGAAACCCACGATACGTTATTCACAGATGACAAAAGCACTGCAAAAACAGCAAATGACAAAGGGGGAAATTAATACCATAAGAAAACATAAAATCATACAGTATCAAAATTGAAAGGCGCACTTACATGATGAAGAAGATTATGGAAAACACCAAGGCTTAAAGAGACTTGTGAGGTTTCTGCTTAGAGGAACATAACCATCTCATGGTATCTCAGAATGCATTAGTAGGTGAACTAAACACAACAACCAAGTTTGGAAACATGCAGGCAAAAGAAACAAGGATAATTAAAGTGTTAAAATTTGCCTTGTAGCAGAAGTCACAAGGTACTGAGCCTGTGTAGCTGTCACAGCTAGGAGAAAAAGGTGTGTCTTGATCAGATTCTTAGAGTGCTATGGAAGATGACAGGAGAATTTTCAGTCTTAGAAGAAAATAGTAGAATGAGACCTAGATGTGTAACAAGTCATCAGAGCAGCTTAGAACAGAGAATGTGGTTGAACTTTTATTGCTAATAACTCCCCAAATCACCACAGGATATTTTTCTCCATTTTGAGCCTGAATTAACTGCCAAAATCCTAATGACCTCTTACACAAGAAGTCAGACAAGATGATCAACCTTGGTCTCCTCTGATTTTAGAGCCTATGACTAATGTATCATGTGTTTGTTCTCTCATCCTCTCTAGGGAAGGACAGAGAGTGGGCTGTTTTGTTTTGGAAGTATTATTGGGAGGTTTTAGTGTTCTGTACTTATTTTAGATGCAGGAGGTCAGAAATGTGTTACAGTTGGACTGTTTGGGAGGATTCTTTATGGGGTGCTTATTCCATCCTGGCCACTGAGAGAGCTTTGCATTTCATATCTCTGCTATTAGAAAGTTTTGCAGTGCCAGAGGATTGAAATATTCCAATCTGGGGAGCTGTGGGTGATCTTTTGCCACTGAACCCTTAAGGAATGGGTTTTTGGATAGGAATTGTAGGCAATTATTATGTGCAGAAAAGGCATTGTCTGACTCCCTATCTGGTGCCACTTGATGCAGTGCTTTGGGTCCCATGGAAAGATAACGCACTGCTGATTTTGAAGACCTGTGTTGCTCCTCTGCTCATCCACAATTATTCTTTTATAGAAAATGATCAATGTAAAGTCCACCAATGCTTGCTGAGGGGACAATATTGGCCCTTTGAACTCTGTCAAAGTTCAAAGATGACCAGCAGGGCTTCTTAGTCACTTTTCAAATATTAAGATATCTCCTACAAACACTTGCAACCAGCCAAACATAACTATGGCACTCAGATATATCAATGGTGTGACTCATCAATATTATTTTTAAGGGAAAAAATATTTATCCAGGAAAACAGATTATATTCTGGTTAAAAAATGTCATTGCTTTGCAGTGCCTAATGAAGCATGCAAGATCACTCTTGCAGTTAATTTCTTCAGCAACAAGAAACTATATAGAGACTGTGTATGCATGTATATGTGTGTGTGTGTATATATATATATATATACACACACTAAATACTGTATCAGAAAACACAAAAAAAGGAAAGGGCAAAGTTTTGTTAATATATAGCCAATTTTTACTATTGTACTGAACAAAACATCCCATCCCTGGAAGTGTTCAAGGCCAGAATGGATGGGGCTTGGACCAACCTGATCTACTGGAAGTGTGCATGTGTGTACTGGGTTGACTCTGAATGGATGTCAGGTACCCACCAAAGCTGCTTAGTACTCCCCTCTACAACTGGAGATGGGAAAGAAAATGTTGGAAATGAGTTGAGATAAGGGAGAGATCTTACTGAACACCATTACAAGCAAAACAGGCTGAACTTGGGGATATTAATTTATTTTTTTTTTTTTTTACCAACAGAATCAGAGCAAGATAATGAGGAGTAAAATAAATCTTAAAAACACCTTCCATCTATCCTTCCCCTCTTCCTAAACTCTCCCTCCCTTTCAGTGGTGCAGAAACACAGGGAACGGGGGTTACGATGAGATGAGCTTTAAGGTCCCTTCCAACCCAAACCTTTCTATGATTCTATAATTTTATGATTGTCATCACCCCTTAGACAGTACAAGAGAGCACTGAATTAAGTGGGCAGTTGTTACTGTACTTGTAAAGAGTGGTGGAGTTATGTACCATATGCACAAAAAGGAGTCAGGACTAGAAGTCATCTGAAGAAATATGGACCTGGGTTTTTAGAACCTTTTTAGGTCTGACCAGAACTAACTGGTCCAAAGTCACCAACGAAGGGATATAACCCCTGTTCATTCACCACAGCCTGTAAACAATAACTGCTGGACTATTTTGGTTAATAAGACCTCAGCTTTCAGTTATGGAGGCTTTGTAATTTATCCAAACCAGAGGACAAGAGCTAAAAGCCTGAATTTGAAGTAAGTTTGGCTTCTAATTTTAGATTTGAACTTCTTATTTTTGTGGCCAGCATTAAAAAGAGGTAGGAATAGAGCACTATTAGCAGCATTTGTGCTTCAAGGAATAGGGTTTAATCTGCCACTTTTTACTGAAAATCCAACCCACAAAACAGGCAGAGTTATGCACCAGGAAAGAGCTGGTTCACTATTTCTATAACAAATCATCATTTGCCTTCAGGCGCTATTCATACATACAATAAAACTTTCCCTGAAAATCTGGCACCCTGTGTTAGTAAGAAATACAGAGGCTGAGAACACAGAATGAAATCCATTGTTCAATAAAAAGGAGTAGAAATCAGGATAAGAAGCAAGACCTTTTGACCTTTGTCATTGTGAGACTGCTGAAGGAAGGGGAAATCCTGTTCCCTTCAATTCATTAGCAAAGTGCCAACCTCCTTCCGGAGGGTGCACACTTTGATGAACTTATGCTTAAGGTACTTTTATCCTCCTCTCTAGAATCTTTCAGGTCTCAGAACAATTTTTTTCTAAGATCAGTTAGAAAGTGCAGGTTTCCACTTATCTCTGCAATTTTTAAAGTAGTTGTTTGGGCATGAACCATATGGGACATATAGTATCTGCTGTAGCCAACTGCAGTTGGGGTGCTGACCTCTGTTTTCTGGGGCCTTGAAAGTGCTCAGCCATTCATGATTTTGCATCTTTGAAGAAGGAGGTCTGGTCACAGAAGTGATCCGGGAAAGTCTGAGTGGAAACTTAAACCGAAAGATCACATCAAAGCTCAGAGCATCACATCCTTTTGTTCATACAGTCACAGAATCAAAGATCACCCTTGCTGTTAGTTTCTTCAGCAACAAGAAACTATATAGAGAGAGTGTGTGTGTGTGAGTGTATATACACACACACATATATACACACTAAATATTATAGAAGAAAACACTATATCATCCCTGAATGATTTAGGCTGAAAAGGACCTTTGAAATCATCTAGCTCCACCCCCTGCCATGGGCAGGGATGCCTTCCACTAGACCAGGTTACTCCAAGCCCCATCCAACCTGCCCTATAACACTTCCAGAGATGGGACAGCCACAGCTTCTATGGACAACCTGTGCCAGGGCCTCACCACCCTCATAGAAAATAATTTCTTCCCAATATCCCATCTAACCCTGCCCTCTGGCAGTGGGAAGCCATTCCCCCTTGTCCTGTCACTCCAGACCCTTGCCCAAAGTCCCTCTCCAGCTCTCTTGGAGCCCCTTAGGCACTGCCAGGGACTCTAAGGTCTCTCCAGAGCCTTCTCTTCTCCAGGCTGAACACCCTGAGCTCTCCCAGCCTGTCTCCGGAGCAGAGGGGCTTCAGCCCTCAAGAGTATCTCCATGGCCTCCTCTGGACTTCCTCCAACAGGTCCAGGTTCTTCTTAGGGGGCCCTAGAGCTAGACAGTTCAATCAGATGTGATTTTTAGACCTTCAACTCCTGTTGTGCAGTTTAGACCAATATTTAGGCTAATTAAAAAAAAATAGTAAAAATAGTTTGCAAAGGAGAGTAGATTTTAAAATAAATGCTGCTCAAAACTACTCAGGAATCTTGCAAAGATCTATTATAATAAATACACTAATATATCAATAGATCAAAACCAGTCATAATAGGTCCTCAGAAGGTCTATTTCAATAAATATACATTTGTATATTTGTAGCTATTCCCAAGATCTATCAGAAGAGGTTTTGAGTAATATTTCTTTTTAACCTTCTCTCCTTTGCAGATGTTTTTTTAATTAACAGATATGCTGTGAGAGTCATCCTGACACAATCTGGTGTGCACTCCCTGATGGTGCCAAGAACTATGTTTCTTGTTTCCTTTCTCCCACTGCACTCCTGTATTTCTGGTGAAGGAACTACTGTAACTGACATGACTCAGGTTTATTCAGCATGCTGCCAGACCCAGTGTGCTGTCAAATTTGTTTATTGGGATTATATCCTTCCAGGCCTTTTATGGAAAATCACAGAAAGCCTCTATTTCAGCATGTACACTTTTGGTATCAACAAACCCCTGAGTAACACAGTTCTCCCTCCCCTCCATGATAGTTGTCATATAAAATTCTCTTGTCTTACTCTCTTTTCTGAACCTACCTGGTTTTACCCCCATAGATGAGGAAGACTCAGACAAGCTGAAAATTTTTGCAATATGTTTTATACTCATTTGTTAGCTTGTATGCCATTTCTAAAACTTGGGAGTGCAGTGGTGCAGAAAAAAAAAAAAAAAAACAAAACAAAACTGTTTAAGAAAGAAAAACTTCTGCAAGTGTCCCTTTTAGATTGTCCTGCTAGTCAAGAGTCACCGTGTTAAGGTAATCACAGTAATCACTTCAGCTATGCAAATCTTTTGAGTGTTGCTCCTTCTGGAAAGAGATAGTGTTGAGATAAAACCATGATTTATTTTTCAAGGGGGTGACAAGATCTTTTCCCAAACCTACAGCAAGATCTGTGCAGCTCCCTGAGCTAAAATAGAAGCTTACTCCTCATCCCCTGCACAATCCCTCCAATCACTTGCAGCAATGACCTTTGAGAAGTGGGTTTGAAGAAGGATGGCTCAGCTTTGGCAGCACATCTCCTCTGACCTTTTCCAAAATGCTGCTTGTTGTTCAGGTGTCCTCACCATGCATGTTTCTGCTCCCAGTCCAGCTCAGTTGTGCAGGGAAATGCTCCTACTGGAATCTCTCCCCTGCTGGGGTGTCACAGTGGAGTCGTGCTCTTGCACATTAACAATGTGCACAAGCCAAGTAGCAGAGCTAAGATGACAATTCTTAATCACCCACTCGATTATATTTAAGTGCTAGCCTAAAGGCTTTCTTTTACTTTTCAACTCCCTTCTGCTGAGAGAATTTATATATGTATTTAACATTATGTACACAAGTGTCTTATGTCAATTAGCCCACTCTAATAAATGAAGCATAACACATACGTAAATGCTTCCAGGAAGAAAGTTCTGTTCCTGTTTATAGCTTTCATATCTCTAAAGGAAAATAGTCTATGGTCTGTAAATCCAGTCTCTATGAAAAACTCATTTTGTCACACCATTTGCTGTTGGACAATGATATTGCTGCTGCTGTGGCACATGAGCACTGCAAGAGGACATTGTCTGAGGGCTTGAGACAGGTAGTCTTAGGTGAAGGTCCTTCTAGAACCTTTAAAACTGGATCAAAAAATGTCCAGAGTGAGGGAGAAGTGTCCACAGGTCAAAAATCAAGGGAAAATTTTGCCACATTCAAATCAAAACCCTTGCCCTTACCTGATGCCAGAATTTTACCACTGGCATTTGGCTTTGAGCATGTTAGAAAAAACATATGTCAAGTTGCCAACCTTAAGTGTAAAGTTAATGCATCATCAGGCTTAGCAGTGAAGTGAAATAGGAGTTGTATGTCTTTTGAATTAAGTTGAAGTATAAGGTGCTGTTCTAGAAATGACTGGGATTTGTAACCCACATCCTCCACCTGAAACTGTGCAAGTGACCATCCATTTTCTAATGGCCTGTTTAACAAGCACTATTGCTGTCCCTAAAAACAGGATTTGTCACCTGGTGTGCAGATAGCTAATCTTACATGCAGAGCTGAGGTATTTGATTATTTTATACCTTCAAAGATCAGTTCTATGTAGTAAACCCACAGAAAGTTAGCACAGTCTCAAAACTTCACACTATATGTACATTTTAGAAAACAAGGAAGTTTTGGTTTATTGGCTACAAATTACTTAGTTCTCTTATTAATTAGTATCCTACTTTCTATTGGTTGAATGATTCTCTTGATTCCCATGCTAATTAGTTTGCATGCTCAGTCTTTCTCTTCTTTTTAGTTGGTGGGTTCCTCAAGTCTGTGGTCCATGAGTCAGTGGTCACAATCTCCCCAATGGAATTACCTCTTGCTGCTTGGCCAGCTGCAGGGTGAGCTCTGGGTGGTAGGAACCTGAAGCAATAGGACTCATGCTGGCACCAACCCTTGTGTTACAAAGGGCACCACAGGGACCTGTGGGACAAGCCAGGAGACAAAGAGACACAGCAGGAGCAGAAGACTCAACAGGAAGACCCCAGACTAAGAGTAAAGGGTGTAATTAATCCTTTTCATACACACATGAAGAAATCTTTGCCTTCTCCAAAGATTAATTCTTTGAATTACTTTGGATTTTATGTGCTGCACTCATCTCTCCATTCAGCTTCATTGTAATAATAGAGTAGAACGCGATCTTCAGGTTTTTGTTTTTTTGTTTTTTTGTTTAATTCATGTTACATTGAAATTCAAATACATTTCTTTGACCCATGAATTTACTAACACCTACTTGTTCAAAGCCAGGCTGTAACTATTCTCACTGTTATAATGTTTCATTTAGTTGGAGTGCATACATGGAATTTGGCTCCTGGTGCAATCTGAAGAAGCCCACTGCAACATATAGTCACATAAGATTCTGGAGAATGTGCAATTTTCATTCACACATTAGCATTCTCTCCTCAAACCTTCCGCCTACTTAGTACTAATCATCTTCTTGCTTAAACATCTGGCCTTTAGACAATCAGAAAAACTGTACTGAATTATAAACTGTGAGGTTGATCTTCAACCTCACATATCATCACTCAATGGGACACTTTACTTCTAATAAACATCACATGCATAGCAATGGCTTTGGCGGTCTTCCTTTGCTAGAACATAGGACATATTCAGGTACACTATCAAGACTACAAGTATTCAAGACTAAATTGCACAATATGTGTTTTATATTTGAAGCACATTGGTGGGATTTGCCAGATTGAATAGAGATGTATGTGATGTCAGTATTTGTGTCTAAGCTCAGCGATATTGCCCCTGGAGAGAAAAAAAAAACACTTTTAGAGACTGATTGTAGAAGAATCTGATTCAGCAATTGATCCCATACAGTCTTATAGAGATAAAGATTGGAAAAGTCCTGAAAAGGTCACAAGTATCCTCGCTCAGTTTCCAAGGGTAGATCAAGCACTTTTGGACCCCCTTAGGAAGTGCTTCTCTAAGGTCTTTCTAATAAAAGGGAAAGACCAGGTACCGTGTTGACTTCAGTAGAAAAGACTTAAAATAGAAGTAGAAAAGACATTAAGATGGCTTAATCCCACACTAATTGATGAAGTATTAATGGCTGAATCTGACCCTTAATTTCAGCTTCTGAAAAGTTCTGTACCTGCTTTAAACTGTACTTCTACTGTTTGCCATGGAAAGAGAAAAATGCATGACGAACATCCTTCATACCCCAAAACAAGTAAAATCATTTTCTGGCATGTGACTCCTCTGAAGGCAACTCTGTATCACTGCTGGCTGTAAACCAACATCCAACACCTTAAATTATCTACCCAGCATTAAGTAAGATGGAATTAATCTGATGTCTTGGTTTGAAAGACAGGCATCTGCCAGGGAAGGCAGGATCCTCCCTTGGAATGGAAAATGTAAACCCTCTCCCTCTGAATTATTATAATTTTGAAATTAAGGGCCTCTCAGGCAAAGATATGGGAATAGGCATAACAGTTCTTTACTAGTGTGTATAATAAAACAAACAAACAACCACAAACAGAACCACAAACGCATTGACGCCTTCTCGGCCAGAGGCACTTTCCCCTTGCAGTTCCGGTCATAGCCAGCAGGGGCGCTGGTGGCTCTGGGTGGGCAGGGCAGGTGTGATGATAAGAGAGATCTCCCAGGTAAGAGAAATGCAACAGATGCCCTCCTCCCCTGAGCTTGGCCACTTCTTTGTTTTCTTAGGTACCCAATAGTTAGTGTGTCCTAGCAACTTACGGGAAAAATTTTGTAGGTAAAAAGGAACAAAAGGAAAGACAAACCTTCAGGCCAGCACCCAGAGACCAGATCTGAAGAGCCATTTTCATAAGGTCACCCTCAAGGGGTTAAGATTCCAGACCAAAGTTGTGCCAGGTTTGGGAGGAGAAAAAGTATTTAAAAGAATCTACGAAGTGAAGTGAAAGGCTCTTCCTGGAAATTGTTTGGGGTTTTCTTCTCAGTTTTAGTGCTGTACATGGCCTACCTTGATCCTTTCAGAGGTCCTAGGTCAAACCACACCTCTTTTTTATACAGGATTTTTCAGTAACAGAGGTGTGCATACAGTCCAAAACCTCACAGTTCTGTTACTAACTTTGCAAAATGCCTGAGGAAGTAAATATTGTGGAAAGGAATGAGGACAGCAATTACATAAACAAAGGAATAACTTAAGTGTCTAAGACAGGATCTCATATGGCACTCTTTTAATTACGTTATTATGCACCCCTTATATATCATGAACATCTCCCTTTATAATCTGCATGTTTTTTTAATACAAGATTCCTTTGATGATAGTCCTTTTTATTATGCTTGGTGAAGTTTCTAATTACCAGGATCAGTGCATTTTTTGCAGCTATTGAACTCATTAATGATCTATGACTTTTTTTTCCCTTTTTGATGTTTTTCCCAGCTCAACCCATTATGAAACAGGCAACAGCTTGCTGTAATCAGAAACATAATTTTGAGAATTAAACTAATTTTTCCAAAAACTGTTTTCTCATACTTTTCTGTTTTCTGTCGAAGCCCAAGCACATGTTTGTAAATGTCTCTTGATGTCAGAATGCTGTCTACATATTCTGGAAACTCTGAGACTGAAACTGTGAAGCAGAACAAAGACTCCACAACCAAAGGTTATGAGGTAGGTTTGCTTTACTCGCTGCAGGTGCACGAATGTACGAGGCATAGCTCTGACAAAGACATTCACTCTGAACAGAGCAGGTGCTCTTGTTCAAATACACTTAAACTCATACATATTTATGAACGTTTCAACATTGCCTATACATATTCAGAACCTATCCCCTGCCTACTCTCAATTCATATGTTAGTCACCTTTTTGTTGATCTATGCTTGCACATTGTCTCCTGGTGGTCTCGAAGGGGGTTGCTGGATGAAGTAAAAATCTTCCTCAAGTATCTGCTGGATGAACCCGGTCTTTGTGCAGGCTCTCTTGGTCTCTTCCTGTCCTCCAAGGTTCCTGGGCATAGTCTAAATTACAAATTCAGTTTTTTCCTTTTTTTTTTTTTTTGAGCACTGGTTTCTGCTTATCAGTCTCAAACAAATGGGCAAGGGCCTGTTTTTGTATGGCAAAGGACTATCTGTTTTTAACACACTTGATTACACAGCAAATTATGATCTGTTTAAATTTAGTTATAAGTTCCCTATATCAACTGCACATTTTCTAATAGCAATGATGCATTGATTTATGCTAGCTCCTTTAAAGACTGACTCTTTGTGCTTTTCAAGTCCTCAACTGGTTGTACTTAAGATTCATCTGGATTTATTTGAATCCCAGATCTCCTGCTAATCTCAAGTAATGCTGTAGATGTAAGTGAGATTGGAATACCAAAACTAGAATGCAATAAATCTTAATTCATTCACAAAAAATATCAAAGACATATTTGCTAGGTGTCAAAACTCTGAACAAATATTTCCAAACACAAACAACAGGCCAAAGGGAAGAGATTATAAGAAACAATGAGTAAGGGGTTTTTGCATTGTTTATAAGAAAACAAATGCCAAATACAATGTTTTGGATAACATGTTTTATGCAAGAAGCCCAAACCAAGTTGGAAACACAGATCCACTCTCAATTCAGTCTTTGAAATAAGGATTAAAAGTTGTCTGCTCCACTGAGTCATTAGTCAGCTCTGCTCTGTTCCTGCTTCTTGAAAACATCTGCTTTGTATTTCATTGAGACTACTGCAAAATTGCTTTTAGATATAAATTTCCAGTGAGTTTTCTGTTTGGTTGGATTTTTGGGGGTTGGCTTGTTTGGGGTTTTTTTGGTTTGTATTTTCCAGAAAATGGAAGGCATAAGTGCCATCTTACTAGCTAACAAATCATTCCTGGGCCCAGCTAAGGCTGCAGATGCTGCTCTGAAGGTAACTGTCTCTGTCTAGGCTAGAGCTGGTAGAGATATGGTTGGTGAAGATTAATGACATCAATTATATTGCTGGTTTAGTTATCACAGAATAAACTAAACAGATAGGTTATATCAACTTCAAATGAAATTTTCAAGCCATCTTCTGTTGAGGTGGTTCACTCCTTCTCGTCCTTCTCGTCCTTCTCCTTCTCCTTCTCCTTCTCCTTCTCCTCATCCTCTCCTTGTCCTCGTCCTCCTCCTTGTCCTCATGCTGGAGGGAAGGGATATCATTCAGAGGAACCTGGACAGTCTGGAGAGGTGGGATGCTGTGATCTTCATGAAGTGCAGCAAGGCTGAGTGCAAGATTCTGCATGCGGCTTATGGCAATCCCAAGCACAAACACCAGAAAAATGGAGAATGGATTGAGAACAGCTCTGGAGAGGACTTGGGGGTGATGAGGGATAAGAAGTTCAACATGCCCTGGCCATGTGTGCTGGCACCCAGAAACCTCTTACATCCCAGGCTGATCCCACTGTGTCGGCAGCAGGGGTGAGGGGATTCTGCCCCTTGGTCCTCCTCGGGTGGGACCTACCTTCAGAGCTGCTTCCAGCTCTGGGGTCCAACATCAGAAAGATATGGATCTGCTGGAGTGAGTCCAGTGGAGGCCATGGAGATGTTCTGAGGGCTGAAGCCCCTCTGCTCTGGAGACAGGCTGGGAGAGCTCAGGGTGTTCAGCCTGGAGAAGGCTCTGGAGAGAGCTTAGAGACCCTGGCAGTGCCTAAAAGGGCTCCAAGAGAGCTGGAGCAGGATATTGGACAGGGATACTGGAGTGACAGGACAAGGGACAACAGCTTCCCATTGCCAGAGGACAGGTTTAGATGAGCTATTGGGAAGAAATTATTTTCTATGACGGTAGTGAGGCCCTGGCACAAGTTGTCCATAGAAGCTGTGGCTGTCCCATCCCTGGGAATGTTCAAGGTCCAGCTGGACAGGTCTTGGAGTAAGCAACCAGATCTAGTGGAAGGTGTCCCTGCCCATGGCAGGTGGATTGAAATGACATGACCTTTAGGTGTCATCCAAAAACATTCTAAGATGAATTTTCATTCCACAGCAGCATGAGTGGGTTAAGAGTCCTTAAGAAAATACTGTGTATGTACAAGCTTTTTATTTTTCCCATCTGCATGAGTAATGTTCCTTATCAGGTTTCAATTTGTAGTTCCTTTAGTATCCCTTTAGTTTCCTTAACAAGTTCTCAAATTTCCTGTCTGACTTGGCAGTGGTGTCCTGGCTGGACTCTTTCCACCCTCCATTTGGATGCACAACTGAAACCCCAAGTGGCCCTATTTTGGTTATGCTATCAATTAACCTTATTGGGAAGAGCAACATCTCCAACATGCAGAACCTTTCACAGTTGGGTTGTCAGGTAACCTTTATATGTATTGTTTACTCTTTAGGTTATTTATTCCTCTGATGTTAATTCTAGATTGTTGTTTATTTCTACTGAACTGGCTAAAGCTGCCAGGTTTCAGAAGTCAGAGGTCTGCAAACTGTACAAGCAATGCAAATAATACAGGGAGACAAGCAAGGGACCGTGAGTCACAGTTTCTACATTCAGCTTCCACCTACACTGCTCCACTTAATTAACTCCTGCAAGGCTCAGTTTCAGTATTTTGCAGTCCAATAATTAGTGTCTGGAGTGTGGTGGGTTTGGCAACCTTAGAAGAAAGGAGCTTAGATATTCAAATCCTGTTAATTAATTTAAATGTTGTAAATCAATAAATAATACTGTTTAATTGGCTGTAATTTCCATTCTTACTCGGTGATGACAGCTAATTGCTCTCCTCCAGACCTCTCCCCTTCCAGCAATACAATTCATGTGTACTGTGATTCAAGCCAGAATTCATTTGAAAAATTAACAACAGGTCCTGCTAGCTCTGCAGCAAGTGAGAGTTGCCTGCACAGAGAGCAAGGACACAACCAAAGGAAAACAATTCCAGAAGAAAAGCTGTTTGTTTTTCTTTGTAAACATGGTTGCTAATTGGGTAGAGAAAAAAGGTGACAAGAGAAAAAGCAGTGAAAAGCACTGTCCTGCATCCTGTGTTCACATGCACTCCAGGGTGCTCAGATTGTCCCTGACACTTTGCAAGTAGAGGCTGAAGACTAGAAGTACCCCAGAAAAAGAGGATCTGCTACCTTGCATGATCTCTGCCTGCACTCTTGATTTTTCATGCCCATTTGGGCATTTTCCAAGCCATCTCAAAAGAGACAATAATTTTGATTGTGAGAAAAATGTAACATTTGTTTTGTTAAATTGATTATCTTATTTTACAGCTGATAATCAGGGAACTGCTTATCTGTTAAACATCCCCAGTCAGGAGCAGGCAGCCAAAGATTCAGCATGAACAACATTGCTGGATTAGCCAACAGCCTCTCCCCTGGGCTGCTGTACAGCCTCCCAGCACTCCCAGCCCACCTCCCCTCTCCAGCACACAGTGAGCAAAGGGCTGTGGTTTGTTCCCAGGGACTGCTTAAGCCTCAGCCCTGTTCCCCTGAACTCTTTGCATCACTGGAATGTAACCACAATATTGCAGAGGCAGCAAAAACCCTGGCAAGGTTTGGGTCACTCTTCCTTCAGTGGGAAGGAAGAGACTGCACCTAATCCAGTCCTTTAGGCATAAATCCACTAATTTATGTGAGTTGGCTGCAAAACTAGCACCATCCTTATTTATTCCTTTATCCACAGGCACCAAACCTAGTTCTCAACTGGAGCTTTGCTATCCTGCAAGTACCACAACTTTCTCCATGACCTCAAAGGGAAATAGGGCTGCTTGTGTTAACCAATCATGCATGATATATACCAAGGACTCATCTTTCACATGCCAGCTCCCAACCACTCCATCTCTCCTGGGTTTATGATGTTAGCAAGAATGCCTGGACCATCCCCAACCTGGGTGTGGTGAGATATATTAGCATGCTCTGGTGCCTAGTCTGGGGTGGCCTCCTTATGCTGGATAAAGCAGCACTGATTAAAGAGCTGAACAGACAGTCAGAGCTGTCTGTCTGGCTACTGAGTCATCACTGCTACCCCAAGAGGACCACAAGGTTAGATGGCTGCAGCTTAATGAGGACTTCTCCTAATTTAACAGAGGGCAGCACTGTAAAACAGACCCATCACCTCCTGGCTCTTCAGCTTGACCTTACTTTGGGCTTATCAGTGTAAAGAGACACAGTAGGGCATGAGCTGACCCTGTCTGGGGCTGTGTACCCATGAAAGCTCTTTTGTGGAGGCTGAGCTCTGGCACATGAAGACCTGCAGATTCCAGCCAGAAGGGGCTTGAGGCAAACTCAAATATATTGCCTGCACCCATCTTTGTAGACCTACCCTTGTGGAGATCAAAGAAAAAGATGGAGCTGCTGGCAAGCGTTGTCCAAGACCTTTCCCAAGAAGCATTTTCCCTGCCACAGTACTTGTTTGGACCAACCCTCCTCAAGGGGCTGTTTTCTAAATTGAGGGATATACTCACTACCTATCAGCTGGGGTTGTGTTATAAAGAATTTTTTTGTGACACATGTTACCAAATGAAAGGAAAACAGTAGCAGTGAGCAGCCCAGTCTGGGATTGGCATGATTCATTCCCTACCACTGGATCCAAAAGCATCCTAAAAGGGCAGCAAATCTGCTGCTGAGGCCCCTGGGTTGTTTTCCCTGCTCTATTCCTCCCTCCTTCTCTCTGTTGCAAAGAGGATTTGCTCTTGAATGTATCTAAGTATGGCTTAACAACAGAAAGGTGCTCTCATCCTATGGTCCACATGTAGCTTTTGAAAGCTACATGTGAGTTTTCCTGACCCAATGGAGGGAGGAGGACAGACATCCTGCCAGAAGAACAATACAAGGAAGTCCCATTCAACTGAACTTTGACCAAGGAGCAGATCATTGCTCTGGTTATTAAACTAGAAGTCTCAAGTCTAGCTCCAATCCTGGGGCATCTGGGAAATGGCTATTGAAAGAAATTCACAATTCAAAATTGAAAGGCAAATACACCTTGAGGTTAGTGTAGAGCCTCCACTTTGTGCACAGTTTCACCCCTGGCCAATCCAAAATGTGTTTTGCTGCAAATATGGTGTGTGAGCTACGAACACACTTTGCAGGGTAAGAACTGTGTGCAAGCAGATACTTACTGGATGAGGATGCTGTAAATGGAGACACATTTTGTAGTCTCTCTGTGTACTTGGAGGAACTTATGCAGGTCCTCTCCAAGTGGAAGAAGCCAGGTTATTTTTCTTTTCACCTATTTTTGATTGAGTTTGACAAGATCATCTTCAGACATGTTTTGATACACACCAAACACACCTGATCCTGCAGGACTCTCTGTGTGACTGTAACGCGGACAAGTGCTCACCAGAAGAAGGTAAAAAGAGCAGTTCTTCTTCCTTTTCCTAGGTTCAAAGGCTGCATTGATTTTTATATTAATTTTATGTAGGTGCTGATGAAAAATATGGCTTAAAAAGTACTTACCAAGTTTGTAAGTTATCAGTTGCTGCTTTCAAGTCTTCTGCATGTGCTGTATGTTAAGCTTAACACACTCCATGACATGATGGATGAAGCAAATACTTTCATCTATGCCTGATGATCCAAAGTAGAAATCAACAGATTCAGGAGAATGAGTCTATAAAATAATTCTGCCATAAAGATCTGATCTTCCTCTTTTTCAATAGGACTATGGTGGGGGGTTTATTCATACGCTATGAACAGTTAATACTAGACACCATTTCCCCTTGGTCTGCATCCTGTTTTTGAGAACAATAGCTGCATTTTTGACTGAGTGCAAGTCCATAATTCATATTTGCTTGCATCCTTTGGAGCACAGATTTGGCTGATACTATAATAATTTGGTGCATTGAAACGACTGTTCCAATTAGAGCAGGGCTTTGGATTTGTTGTTTTTTGGGGTTTTTTTCTAGTCAATAATATTATTTCTAAAGACTTAAATATTTTAGAAATAATAAACAAGGAAGAGAGGTCTCAACCTCTTGATGAAATATGTGTGCATAAATTCCCTTGACTTAATCTCCAGTCCACTCAAATATGATACAGCTCAAAAGTTCACCTTGGGATCAAATTTTGTTGAGTTTATGTCCTGTTTGGGACAGCCAGCTTGAAACAGATAAGAGGAATCCAATGCAAAACAGAGGGAGAGGAAGGCAGTGGTCAAAGTGGAATAAACATAACAGTTGGAGGAAAAACAAATGCATTAAAAGAGTGAATATTTTGTACAAAGTCTCAGTTTTGATGGTGTCACTGGTTTTCACCCAAATTGTCCTCTGAGCACAGTCCAAGCAGTTGTTGGATGCATTGAATTTGCTGGGCATCAGTCACTGTCAGTCCCCTACATGTTATTGGTACCCTTTGCAGAACAAAGAGTGAGCACCAACAACAGTACTGCCTTTACTGATGTGACAGAAACTATCTCACCAAAAGGTTGCTCCCAAGCAGGAATTTGGAAATGCTGATTTAATTATTCTGGGACAACTTTTATTCAGGCACTTATGCTGATCTCCAGGATAATGAGAGTTGCCTCTGGAGGCCTGAATAATTTGCATTCCTACATCTGTAAGTCCAAACTGATGGGAAAGCATCTACTCCTTTCCCCATGCATCTGTCTCCCTTCCAGGAGACAGACTCTGCTGGATTCCTTGGGTTCAGGATTGATCCCAACATATATTCACTTCTCTGCTACCAGCGAGACTGTAAAAATCCACCCAACATTTGATTTACATTTTCTATGTTTCTTCCTTCTTCCCTCCTGATTCAGAATGTTTAAAAACATCCCTTTTTATTTATGTGCTTTAATTCTCTCCCTTCCACTGTGAAACAATTCTCATAACCTTTCTGCAAAGGTCCCATTTTTCACACCTTTCCCAGCTGCTGCTGGATCCCCTCTGAACTGTCTCACAGTGTCTGGCTGGAAAACTTTTCCAGGTTTTATAACCTCATTCTTGAGACCTAAAGGGATCTTGAGGAACCCTACCTGGGAGCTCTGCAAAGCAAGACAGTGGAAGGCAGATAGGAGCAGCTGCCATGGAGCTGTGTCTCTTGACCTAAAAAATTATCCCTAGTCAGTATGTAAATGTTACTGAACATAGTCTTAGCCTGGTCCATTTGTCAAGTCCTGAAGCTGATTTAAATTGATGGTTTAAACTACTTCACATGCAAGGAGAGGTGTAGGCAGTTGTGAGGACTGGGCTGGTGAACTGGTTATAAATTGACTTCGTTCATTTACAACTCAGGCATCTTCAAAAACTGCACTGGTTTAACCAGAAAAATAACTGTCATACCTTTTCAATGTGCATAGCATGTTCAATTTATAGGATATCTGAAATAGCACAGTGGAAAAGCAAGACAGTCTGAATGTTTGTATAGGAAACTTAGATATGTCTTTTAGGCCTTTATTATTTTAAGGATTATTATTATTATTATTACTATTATTACTGGAAGGAAGTTAGGGAGATCTGCTCATTTTATTTCATCCAAAAAAAGTAAGATCCTTCTTTGAGATAGGTCTTTATTCCTATAATAACCCATGCACAAAACCAAAATCCAAACAAGTTGTGAAATAAGAAGTGGTAAGAAAAAACACCAACACTGTTTGTGTAATGAGATGCTGAAAGCATTGCTCCACAGACCTCAGTAAACTATTTGTTTAACTGTGCATCACTCGCGTACTCTGCTAGAAGACATCCGAGAATACTTTGTGTGGATTAATCCAGAGGTCTGCTGAAGAGCAGCAGGAAGTGTGTGATGCAAACCAAACGAAGTGATGCAAACCAAATGAAGTGACACATTCTGTAGTGCACAAATAGATCATGCCATTGCATTTGATTGCATCTGCTCAGAAGCCTCCTTGTGAGCAGCCTAAAGAATCCGGAGGCTGGGAAAACTATTACATGGTGAGGAAAGATAATGTTATGACATTGGATGTGCACAGGCAGACAGTTGTGCAAAATATTCCTCACTGAAGGCTGGTCTCGATTTTTGGATTTGATTACAGTTTTAAGAGGGTAAGCTAACATTAGGCTTCAGAGATCAGATCTAACATATCAGCCAGTCAAAGTAAAGCAGTTGGAACATCTGTTTTTCAAACTAATTCTGAGTTTCTTGTCCAACAGTGAGTTTGACTGGATACCCACAGATTAGTGTTCAGTAGCCTTTGAGCTACCCTGGGGTTTGCTGCCTGACCTCCCCCTGAATGTCAAGTATAGCTCTCTATCCTGTATCATACCTGCAAATTCTGCCTTGATACAGCCCAGACACCAGGAACATCCCCCTATGTAGCCTTCCCCTTGGCCCAGAAAGGAGGACAGTACTTAAAGAATAGAAAACACCCATGAGGGTAGGTGAGAACCAGAGTAGCCATCTAGACATGGAGTTATCATGGCAGCTTTATTTCCAGCTGCACTTCCTACAGAGCTTTATCCAGAAGCAATGCTTTGGCAATATCTATCCACTTAGGAAACCTGGTAGAGGAAAGTCCAAAATAAGAATTTGGTTACACACATATGAAAATGATTTGGTGCACTATTTGTGGCATTTTGGAATATCCCAAAAAGCAGAAATTCACAGGGAATTTCCACATCAAACATAGTCCTCTAGAGACTTCATGCACCAGGTGGAAGAACCAGCAGCTAACAAGAACTGTAAAGATTTATATTTTGGGTTTAAATATCTAGAGTGTCAATTAAAGCACCCAAATAATTTTCTGGATCTCAGTGGGCATCATCCTTTCTAAACAGGAAAGGAGTTTGATTTAGGGGTCCATTTTAACAATTCAATTACTTGCCTGATGCCTGTGGTGTAACACAGGGACACATTGAAGAAAAGATGAAGTCTTGAATCACACATGTGAGGCAAGAAACTTATGCTAAAGTCTGGTATAAAGTGTTTTCCAAGAGTAAATCATCAGTGAAAATCAGGGTTTGAAACTCTTCAATCTATGCTTCTTGTCAGATTTTTTTGTGACAACATTTTAAAGTGAAAGGCAGTGGAGACAAAAAACATGTAAATATTATTTTAAAAACATTAATTGCAATGTACTCATGATGGAAGGAATTTCTACAACATAAAACATTTTTGAATTAAAATTTTACCTGATGGGTCTCTTCTGGGATTTCAAAAGTCAATTACCATTATTTTATTTTATGTTCTTCCTGTGTCCCAGCACTAACTGATATTTTAAAACATGAAAAGATTTATATAATTTCAACAGCCTAATATTTTATGCCTATTTTATTTTATTTTCTCTGCTTAATTTAGTGATAACTGAGAGGGATATTATTTAGCATTAGCAGTTTGAAATATTTCAATATGTTATCTAGAGCAAAAATAAAAACAAACTTAATATAGCATTGGGGTTTTTTTTGTTGGTGGTGGGTTTTTTTTGTTGTTTGATTGGTTGGGTTTTTTAAAATTTTATTGTATGGGCTTTCAGCAGTAGGAATATCTCAATTAAAATTGAAGCTCCAGCCTTACAAAGGAGACATTTGCCAACTTTATATTTTTCAGATTTTTTGTGCAAAACTTTGGTAATACTAACTTTAATTTTGAGCTGTAAAACTCAGGAGGGGGAAAAAAGGGAAACTCAGACTTCCACAAGCTGATTAGCTCTGCCGACATCTGACATCATCAGCCACTTTTGCCATCTTTCTGGACACTTCTGCCAAATCCCTTCTACTGCTTCAGTCCAGGGAACAGATGTCAGTTACAGGCTCTGTTTCTCTGTTATTCTATTCTTTACCTAAGTGCATGACCCATTCTTGTTTTCCAAAGATTTGGAGAATAATTTAGAACAGAAGGAGCCTCTGGAAAACTCCAGTCCAGCTCCCTGATTGAAGCTGGGCCAACTTCAGTGTCAGAAGTAGTTGCTCAGGGCCTTGCCCTGATGAGTTTTGGGTCCCCAAGGCCTTTCCAGAGTTTGACCTCTCTCATTATGAATAATTTTTCCCTTATGTTTAATGTGGACTTCCCCAGCTGCGGCTCTCAGCAGTTTTAATCTTGTCCCTTCAGTGAATATTCCTGGGAGGGGCAGATGCTTTTCCTTGTAGCTGTCCACTCAGTGGTGACCAAATATTTCCCCTCAGGACTGTCTCTTCTTCAGGCTGAACAAGCCTAGTTCCTGCTTCTGGTTCTAATTTCACCCCGACCATTCCTTCCCCATTCTTCACTGTAAGGGTGACAGAGTACCACTTTAGGCTGTCCAGAGAGATTGTGGAGTCTTCTCCTCTGGAAATCTTTAAAACCCATGTGGACACGACCCTGTGCAATATGCTCTGGGTGAACCTGCTCTAGCAGTGGGGTTGGATTAGATTATCTCCAGAGGTGCCTTGCAACCCTAAACATTCAGTGATTCTGTAGTTTGGATTCCAAATTCCTGGTTTAGCTATTCTTATTCCCCTTCTCTTTCCCTTGTGCCATACCTCCAGCCTAGTTGCCCATTCCAAACCTTCTTCTCTTTGGTGGGTTTTCTACCTGAAAATGGAGGTCTCTCCTTCACTGGTCTTCAGGACCAGGGACCTTCTTCTCCGCTCCCTTTTCTGGGAAAGTCAGGAACAGTAAAGAGGAAACTTTTCTATGGTCACCTTCCAGAATGTTTCTTCATAGAGTATACTGCTTATGGACTGGAAAATCATGAAGTTGCTGAATGGTTTGAGTTGGACGGGACCTTAAAGAACACCTAGATCCAGTCCCTGGCCATGGGCAGGGATGCCTTCCACTAGACCAGGTTGCTCCAAGCTCCATCCAACCTGGCCTTGAACACTTTGATGGATGAGGCATCCACAGCTTCTTTGCAACCTGTGCCAGTATTTTACCACCTTCACAGTAAAGAACTTCTTCCTCATTTAAATCTCTGCTCTTATTTTAAAGCTGTTCCTCCTTTTCCTGTCATTATTTCCCTGGTGTAAAAAGCCACTCTTCATCTTACAAGACCCCTTTAGGTATGAAAAGGCTGCAATCAGTTCTCCCACTGTAACCTAAATACGTGTCTGATGTGACAGCTGCTAGAAATGGACTGGAGGAGGGAATCTATGCAACTAACTTGGCCCTACAACACAGCAGAACAGCCATGATCAATACCTTGGGAGAAAAGAGACTCAGCGTTGCAGGATTGTTCCCTTATATTTGCCAAAATTTTGCTTAATATCACGTTGCATCAGCCTCCAAATGTCTTTGCCTGTGAAAGAATGCAGTATAGCCCAACAGACTGTCCTCAGAAAGTTCTTCCATGTGTTTTCTGTTTCTTCTTCCTCCCACTTCAGTTTCACTGCATTTCACTGGTAACTGATACTTTTATTTCAGTTTGTTTCTCCACAGGCAAATAAAAGAGTACTGAATGACATGAGGAATAGATAGGGAGAGGAAATGTTTGAGTTCCCAAAATATTAGGAAGCAATTACCGTCTTGTATACTACCCCATCATGGCTAGTTTAGGGCTGAGCAGGGTCCCAGCAGAAATCTGTGGCCAGAGACTGGTACCCTGTGATGATGTTGTCTTGCCTTTGCAGAAAATAATCAACTTTCTGGAAAATGAGACTTGATTTTCCATGGATAACCAATGAGAATCATGACTTGCTGAGCTCGTAGGGATCCTCTCTGGGAGTGTTTCTAGTACTTCCAGTAAATACATCTACTTGGTCCCACTACAGAGGATTGTTTCAGGAAGAAAACACAGAAAACTGTGGTAGAAAATGCTTAAAGGAGATCTATTGTGGTTCAGAAGACTGCAGGGAGACCTCATTGCTGCCTTCCTTTATCTAAAGGGATTTTTAAGAAGGAGAGAGATGGACTTTTTAAATGGGCAGAGAGTAACAGCACAAGGACCAATGGTTTTACAAGGAGGAATGGTTTTAAACTGAAGGAGGGGAGGTCTAGATTAGGTGTCAGGAAGAAATTCTTGGTTGTGAGGGTGGTGAAGCCTTGGCACAGGTTGCCCAGAGAAGCTGCGGCTGCTCTGCCCCTGGAAGTGTTCAAAGCCAGTTTAGATGGAGCCCTGAGTAACCTGGTTTAGTAAGCTCATGGCAAGGGGGTTGAAATGAGATGGTCTTTAAGGTGCTTTCCAGCCCAAACCAGTTTAGGATTCTGTGTTTCTATTGTCCCATGCAAACAGCTGCAAAAGGGAAGCCATTTGTTGCATGTGGCAACTTAAAGAAAACGGAGTTTGCATTGACTGCAGAAATCCCAAATGTTCTATTACAGATGCCAGAATCACAGAAGGCTATCCCTTGGCTTATCAGGAGGAGCTCTTTGTATCAAAAGAGGTTTTTGCAAGAACTTTATGAAAAAGCAATGAATGAGAGTGTCAATTTTGGTTGCAAAATTACAGGCTGTATCATGCCTACTTGTCCTGATTCCACTGGGATAGGGTTCATATTCTGCTTCATTAAATCATGGCACCAACCAACTAGGACAATGGGACTGGTGGAAAGATGTGTAATGTCTGAGTGATGGCTACCTTTGGTGTAGGATCAGGTACTTTGGCATTTGGTCTTCTTGCAGGCATAGTAACACACAGGAGAGGCAAGAGATGGAGCTGTCATCTACATATCCCTATTTTGAATAATTTTGAACAATGTAATGTAGAGCTCCCATTTTCCCTGTTTTCCTTCTCTTTGTAAATTTATTCATATTTTCTTCCCCTCACACTTCTTGTCTCATTCAGAGTAAAAGAATTGGCTGAAGCAGGCTCATATCACTACTTGGCCATTTATGCTGCTAACAGAAAAATCCAAATGAGCCATGCTAAACTTTATTTCTGAGACTTACTCCTCCAAAAACTATTTCTGCTCCCAGGGAAGTCAATGGAAGTCTAATTACTCCCAGATGTTTAGTAATAACAAGCACTTCCCTTTTGTAGAGCAAAACAATAGTGTTAAAACTGTTAATTAAATGGCTTTGGCTCTGTCATCAGGTTATTTACTAATTCTATTCACAGCAGTCAAGCTAATACTGGCTCTCACAGCAGAGGAAACAGTCTTGCCATGCTTGACACAGAATCCATGAACTCAGTATGTGGCAAATCAGACTCTGGGTGCACAGCTTGGCTTGCTTTTGAATGTCCAACTAATCCTTGGGATTGCTGCTTGTGCAAGCCTTCTCCTACAAGATGAAGTGCTTGAGGCATTGGCTTTTGTAGAGGTCAGATCAGGGCCTATTGCTGCTGATGGTTTGTTCAAATTCATAGGGTCACAGAAATCACAAAGTGGTTTGGTTTGGAAGGGACCTTAAAGATCATCTTGTTCCAATCCTCTGCCCTGAGCAGGGATGTCTTCTGCTAGACCAGATTGCTCCAAACCTCATCCAATCTGGCCTTGAATACTTCCAGGAATGGGGCAGACACAACTTTTCTGGCCAACCTGTTCCAAATTCTTACCTATATCTAAAAGTACATTTCCTTCTTCTCCATTGATTGTACTTGATAATATGGAGCAGCTATTTCTGCTTCAGGACCAGAAGGTAAAGGTCTAAGGTGGAGTACAAATACCATAGAAAAATAGGAAGACATTTCATTTTATCTGTGGAGCATTCCAAGCTGGTGCTTTAATATATCCACAGCCTTGTGCTTTTTACAAAATTCAGTTGCTTTTATTGTACAAAATTCCACAATGAAAACCAGCAGCCAGTTTCATACATAACTGCTTAAAAATATATAATTATACACCTTTTTGTAGTGTGTTATTTTTGACATTCACTAGCTGGAAGAAACAGAAACGGAGCAGCAATTTGACTCTGAATTATTTACCTGGACAGGTTTCAGTTTGACCATTATTTCTCTTATGTGCCTGAATGGACAGTTCCTGGCATTAACAGAAGACCTGATGTAGTTCCTTTTCAAAGCCACTGAACCCTGTCAGGCTCCCACTCACTGTCATGGTTCCCTTCAAAGGGATGAATTTTCTGTGAGAGTATGGGACATAACATTCGTCAGTGCCAACTTTCAGCAACCAACAGGCTGGCCATGTTAAACACAGCACAGAATGAGGACCTATAGGAATTTTCTTGCAGCACATCCTCTAGACA
This sequence comes from Sterrhoptilus dennistouni, assembly GCA_013397095.1. NCBI lineage: Eukaryota > Metazoa > Chordata > Aves > Passeriformes > Zosteropidae > Sterrhoptilus > Sterrhoptilus dennistouni. The sequence continues at coordinate 181,758 of VWZU01013199.1, forward strand.
ATAATATACTTTGGGGGGAAGACAGTAGAAAGACAGGTCTGAATAATGCTCCAGGACTGTGTTTCCTATGCATTATTTCACACTGGTATCTTCAAAACACCTTGTTGCAGTCTAACCTCCCATGGCCTTTAAAAATAGATATACTATTATTCTGCATTGAAATGCAGTCATATGCAGTCATTCCCCAACAGTTTTTCTTAGAAATATAAACATTTCAGTTCAATGTTAGCTGGTTGAAATTCATGCTCCAGGACTTTTTTTTAAAAAAGCCGTCACCCCAGAGATGACTTTCTTCACATTAAACTCAGTTAAATATATATTGCACACAAGGGCAAAAATTCTCCTCTTTGAGTAAAACCGTGGATCTGCAAAACATGGAAAATTCTCCTTCAAGTCCCTGCAACCCATACCAGTGGTGTAATTCAGGGGCACTTCAAAAGCATTTAAAATCCACAGCTGAAAATCAAAGATGAGAATTTTACCCTTCATTTCTACACACTGTCAGTGTAGCACCTGATTGCTTCGGTTTTCAAGGCATTTTGTGTTACTATGCTTTAAACTGATGGGTAAAGTTTTGCCTGCGGGAGCAAAAAAATGAACCCACACCAATGATGATCACAGATAAAACCAACACAAATGCTAATATAATAAAGAAGTTGATTTTCTTCAGATCTTCTTTTTCACAGTCTTCTGGTCTAATGTTCCTGATGTGCATTTCATCCTGGTACCCAAAATTCTGAGTGTGCTGGCACGTTAAATGCTCCACGTTGGGGATCTGGACATTTTTGTTCTGGATCATTGATGAAAGCCAGATATTTCCACAGCAGTTGAGTGGGTTCCCAGAGAGATACAAGTTTTTAAGTGAATTTTCTAATGCTAAAATATTGCTGTTCTGTAACGTACTGAACCTGTTGTTCCGTAGGTCCAGAACTTCTACTGGAGAGTCACTACCCCACTTAGGCAGCCAGTTCAGCTGATTTTCAGAGAGGTTTAAATGTTTAAGGTGCCTAAAACAAGGCAAGTCAATATTTAAATCTATTAGGCTATTACCATATAAATACAAACATTCCAGAGACTTTTCCAGACCTGATAATGCTTTAAGTTCTATTTTCAGTCCAGGGTTCATGGAGAGGTCCAAGACAAGCAAAGAAGTCTTGTAGAAGCTGTATGCTGGTAGGATGTTCAGCATGTTGTCAGCTAGGTACAAGTATTGAAGAGTAGGAGAATCAACAAATGATACACAACCACTTTCCTCTCCAGCAAGTCTTTGCTTAGCTAATCCTGAGTACATGCTGCAGAGGCTGATATTATTGCTCTGTAGATTAAGCAGTCTAAGGCTAGGAAGATTTGAGAAGATGTCAAACTGCAGGGTTTGAAGATAGTTGTTCTGAAGATAGAGCTCCTTCAAATTTGACAACGCGCCAGCATCAAGGAGAAGGTTCTCCAAAGCATTGTAGCTCAAGTCAAGGACAGCTAAAGAGATCAGTGCACTGTCATAACTTACTGCAAATGCCTGAAGACAGTTTTTACTGAGATTCAGGTTGTGAAGGGACAACATTGATTCAAAGAACTCATCTGGAATGGATTTGATTGCATTATAACTTAAGTCTAAATATACAAGTCGGGATAAATAAAGAGAACTTTTGTTTCTACTTTGCTTCTGATCAAGAAGATGGAAAGAAGCATTTAGCCATTCATTTTTCACATAGTCCATTTTATTATGAGGGGATTCAGCAGTGAGCTGGATTAAATTCTTTGATAAATTCAGAGTTACCAGCTTGTTTACCTGAGGGAACACTGGGAAGTGAATCAGTTTGTTTTCACTCAGATCCAAATACCTTAAGCTATATTCATCATCTGATTTTGTGGTGTGGAAGGTCTCAATGCTGTTCCTGCTAAGGTCAAGTATCTCCAGCTGCCTGAGGTTAAAATCAGAGATGCAAGTAATTGAATTCTTTGAGAGATTGAGTTTGGACAGGCTCACTAGAGTCTCAAAAGCACCTTCTTCTATTTCCATGATGATGTTGTTCTGAAGATCTATCTCTACAAGATTGGGAGATCCCTGAAACATCTTTCGTGATATCATTATAATACTGTTGTCTGCCAAGAAAAGATACTGCAGTGCTGGAGCTTCTTTAATGAAATACTCAGCCATCCCATTGTACAGACTGTTGTGGGACAAGTCCAGTATTTTCACCTTGGGTAAGAGTCCAATGCCTTCTGTGCCATTTTGAGCAAGCTCATGTAAGTGATTTTTGGCTAAATTTATCTCCAGCAAATTCTTCATGTGTGTGAAGACTCCAGGCGTGATGAAACTTATCTGGTTAGAACTTAAATCCAGGCACTGAAGGGAAGCGTAAAATGATAATGACATTTGAGGAATGCTTTGAATCAGATTTCCCGACAGATCTATTTTGTTTACATTTGGATGGAGCTCACGAGGGATTTGGTGGAGGTCTTTGTTGTGGCAAAATGCCTGAGAGTTTGCCTGCCAGAAAAAGAGAGAAAAGGAGTTGTCACATGACAAATGAAAAACATCTTTGCATCAAATATAAAAAAAATAACATTCAGCATCCTGGCAGATGCTGCTTCTGAAACACTGATCACTTTTTCTGAGCATTCAGACAGCAAGGGCAACAATCCCAATTACTTTCTTTGCAGTTAACAGCACTCATTTTATTTCAAAGAGATTTCTGACTTCAAACACTGGAGTTTTATCTGCATGTGACACCTACTAAAAGCTCTCCTTTCTGTACCTTTCTCCTGGACTCATTTGAATAGTCACGATTTTCTCTGCAATCAAGCACCATTTCCTCATTTTTGTGCTGATGTTTAATGTTCTCACTTTCAGCACTGTATTAGACTTTGCAGACTCTACTTGCAGTAGTAAGCAGTACTTGTAAGAGCTTCACACTGTTGGCAACAGGGGTTCTAGAACAAGGGGGTATAAGAACCTATAAGGATCCTATAGCATAAACCCTGTCTCTTTTTCATAGTCACATGTTCAAATACACCTTTCCTTAGCCATGGCTGAGTTAAGCAAGGCAGATTTAACCAAATTGGGTCGTTCAACCACTGAGACATTTCTGATGCCAATTTCAAAAGTCATTCCACTTTTATCTTCCATGTTTATCCTTTTCCTAAGGCAACAGTTCCCTTCTACTTACATGGGGGGCATGCCTTATGAAGCCACCCATACAAGACACCTGTGATGCAACCCTGAAAACACAAATCATGTAAATTTAGTTTTTGAGAGGAAAAATGATGTGATGTGCCGTTAGGGTCAGGCCTTTTCAGGCCAATTCTCAGCAGCAGGATAAAGGAAAAAAAAGCAAGTGTCAAAGTCAAATCCATCTTCTGGATGCATCTGTGTTTAATTGCAGCTAGGACTGAGTTCTGTTTCCAGAGCAAAATTTGGTGTTCATGTTCATAAGGAACATTGGAAACATGAACACAACCATCCTTACATAACCATCGAGTTCTATTTTGTTATTAAGGAGAACATACAGCAACAGGAGGAAACTGAATGTGAAGGGCTTAGGCAGCATTTAATTTATTGGAAAAGTCTTGTTATTAATGTATTTGGGGGAGGGGAGGGGAGGGAGTTTGTTGAATCTTAACTTCTGTGGAGAAGCAGAATCCAGATTCTATTCTAAAAACCTCATAACAAAGATTTCAGAAATCAAGCAACTATTCAACATCAAAAATATCAAATCCCATCTGTTTTACATTAACTTTGATGTGAATGAAGTGGGAGATCTGTTTAGGAGAAGTGGGGCACTAGTCAGCATTTTGTGAATCTCTTTTGCATCATCTTAGTTCTGCAGACCACACAAGAACGTGCCAGAGAAGTGCAAGTGTTCATCCAAACTCTAGATGTACACAAGCTGCTCCACAGTGCTTCCCATGACACATTTTTCCCAAAGATCCCAAGTAAATTGACTATTAAAACCTAAACCCCTTCTTTTTCCCCCTCCAACTCA